>RYFJ01002676.1:0-65902 GCA_003991445.1 Oryza meyeriana var. granulata | reverse complement strand
CTCCGGGCTGTCGTTTTCTGCCTCCAAGATTGCCCATCAAAAGCAAAATAGATCGGTAAGACTCGGAGTGACCCATCGGCTGAAAAGATCAGTAGATAGTTAAGGCACAATAGCGCAAAAGAAGACGAGGAAACTCAGCAGTTTGGTGAGCATCGGCTTCAGGGAGATGAATAGGTTTTTCCTTCAGGAAGGGCATGATCTGCCGATGAGGCAGAGCTGTAACAACCCCGCTTTCCTTTCCCTGTGTAACTGTGTTCTGATCTTAATCGTTTCCTATCCCGTCAGCGGTGTTGCCTCCGTTTCCCTCTCCCCGGCCAGCCGACAACCTTCTCTCTTGTGCCGAGTAGAGTTGCTACTCAGTCCTTGTATCCTGCCCTTATCCTTGTCTTACTCGGACCCCCCCTTTTTTCCTTTTTTGCTGCCGACGTGAGCACGGATTGTGGCCCGACTACCTTGTTGAGACCTGTTGCTCTTTGTCCCCCCGAGTTGCACCCACCCGTGGACGCCGACTACCGAAGTAGTGAAGAATCAATCTTCACCTAAACCGCAGCATCGCTTGGACCAGTGGTCAGTCCGAAGCCCGGTCAGTGAGATTTCTCCAACCGTCCTAGCCTGACCTTAACTGTCTCATCGCAGGGCTACAGTGCTGCAACTCCTCCTGACCAGTTGGACTCAAAGTCACTTCCTGTCATATCCCTGTCAGTTCATCTTGACTTCCTTGCTCCACCCGTTGCCCAGCTCCACCGTGCCTCAACCTTGCACGCCGGCTATATATATGGCCAACCGTGCCCCTTCTTCCTTTGTTTTGCAAACGGCCAGCTCCCGCTCTGCTAAGTTTTTCATCCTCTCAAGCGTTTGGAGCTCTGGTCGCCGGGTTCGCAAGCCCTGGTTCAGCCGACTGCCCCCTTTTCTGCAGCGCCCGGACTACTTCTTGATCCTTTTCTTGGTGTTTTACTTCTCCTGCTTATCAGTGTTTCTTTCTACTTGTTCAGAACCTGAACCCGAGTGACGATCCCGAAGCCACCTTCGCCGAAGAAGACCCCTCCTTGGAACAAGGCAAGCCTCTGTTGATCATATTGTTTCCCATATATGCAAAAACTATGTTGTTTGGAAAATATATGCATGCTTAGTTACACCTTTTTAAACTGTTGGCCTCGGTTATGCAGCGCAACCGATGGACCTACCAGTCTAGTCGGTAGTAGCACTTATTGGTAGGATGTTGTTATATTTCTCCCTGAAGAGCCCCCACAAATGGCACGCTAGCATCCTATCTGAGATACGATGCCGAGTAAATGGCCCTTAGCCCTATGCCAATCTGCAACGTTGTTTGTCGTTGGGAAAAATGATGGTTTTACTAAACAGTTTGGAAAACCGATACCTTGTGTATCGCGCTTTTGTGTAAAATAAAGGAAAGATTTGTGAAAAATCTGATGTACAGAGTACAGTGCCTGTGTCGTGGCTTTTGGCTATGTATTATCATTTAAGGATCGATTCCCATGGCGTAGATTTGTTTGTCAGTGATTGTGAAAAGTGGTTGATGGAAAGGGAACCGTCTGACCTGAGTTTGGCCGAGTAACTAAGCAAACGGGAAGGCCTGTGGCCAGAAACGGATCTGTGTGGTCCGGGGTGTTAAGCACCATAAACAAGTGTATGAAAAGTAAACAGGATGAAGATCATTCTTCCCGCGTTGTAGCCAGGGCAGCAAGTTTAAGCCCCCGGGTTGTAGCCAGGGGCGGCAATTTCAGTCTTCGGGTTGTAGCCAGGACGGTGATGAGCACGCTCCCGGGTTGTAGCCAGACAACGGCAGCAGTGTTTTAGCTAGCTGGTTGTAGCCAGCCCCTAGCGGGCATTTCAGTGCCATGATCATGCTCCCGGGTTGTGAGCCAGGCTAGCGATGATGAGCCCCCGGGTTGTAGCCAGGTGCGGCCGATTAGCTAGCTGGGTTGTAGCCAGCCTAGCGGGCATTTAGTGCCATGATCATGCTCCCGCGGTTGTAGCCAGTGGCAGCGATGATGAGCCCCCGGGTTGTAGCCAGGGCCGGGCGCCGACTAGCTAGCTGGTTTAGCCAGTGTAGCGGGCATCAAGTGCCACAGCTGAGATTTGGTTGTAGCCGAGTCTCAGGGTCAACGAGTGGTTGTAGCTACTCGGGAGATAAAGGACCAACAAATGCAAAGTTAAAAGATAATAAGAACATGTATTTATGCTTGATTTCTTTTAAGAGGTGAGTTGTTGAAAAGCAACTTGCGGAATTGGATGGAGGCGTGAGCCTCTGCTCCGCCAACTTAAAAATTTGGAACTCACTAGTGTTTGCAAAGAAAAGAGTTTAATAACGGCAGTCTTTTCGCAAATGAAACCCTTAGCCTCTTCTTGTCTGACCAACATGGCATCATTTCCCGGCTTGCTGAGTACGAAAGTACTCACCTGTTCATATATATGTATAGTAGGTTTTGGAGTGGAAGACGAAAGATCCGACTGCCTGCCGAGTTCCTCCAAGACCAGGCCGACTACGAAGACCTCTGCAAAGGTTTCGAGCCTAGTTCCCAAACCGAGCCTGTGGAGTAGTTTGTCCAGCTTCCGCCCTGTTCTGCTGTTTCGCTAGTTTTACCAGTTGATTATTTTGCCCATCCCGGGTCTGTCCTGGATGGATCTCCTTGTACGTATATTGTAAGTACTCTGTTATGTATTATTGTAACTCTGTGTTGTATCATTGTTGTGCGTACCCGACTACTGATCCTGGGATCGGGCTGCCTTATGCACATGGTGGCCTTCCACCTAGTCGGGAGGCGCCACAGCGGTGGTATCAGAGCAAAAGGTTGGCCCTAGGAACGAAACCCCACCCGTGTAGATGTCTTGAGGATCTTATTTTGAAAACTATACTATTTGCCAAAAGACTAGGACTTGTCTGGGTACCTCTCTCTGCTTTGCTTAGAATTTGGAAATGTTTCTAAAAACTCTTGGCTATTTCCCTACCTTGGGTTCCTGCGCAAGCTCTAGGTTCCAGTGCCCCATCTGTCATCTTTTCGTTGAGGCTGGGTTCCCGAGTATATTCCTTGTTCTGCTGCTTGAATCCATCTTGCTAATCTTGTTGCTCCTTCGTCTGTTCCATCGGTTGGTTGCCGATATCCTTGCTGACCCCTCTTCCTTTGGTTGCCCTTTCTAGGACCAGATGGCAGAACGTCAGCGCCGTGCCGTCCGTACCCCGGCCCGCTTGGGTTTTGAAGACCAAGGTCCAGTCCGCAAACAACCTGCCTTACTGCCGCGGAGGAACAAGAAGTGGAGCAGACCCACGATCGGGATGTCAGGAATGGCCGTGCAGCCGGCCTTGGTACCTTCGACGCTGCAACAGCAAACCCTGGAGGATTGCCTCAACCTCCTCACCTTCCAGCAGACCCCCAGCAGCTTATGGCCATCCAGACCCAGATCTTGCAAGCATTGCTCAGAATCTGGCCGCAATGCAGCCTCTTCTCCATCAAGCTCGACCAGAACAAGTCAGTAGCCGCTCCAAGCTTGCCGACTTCATGAGGTCCCGTCCAGCCGAGCGTTCTCGCAGACCGCTGACCCAAATGGAGGCTGGAGACGACTGGCTGAAGGATATGGGATAGAAAGCCTGAACCTAGTGCAGTGCACACCCACGGAAAAGACCCAGTTTGCTGCCACATCAACTTCGTGGTTCCGCAGCTGACTGGTTGGGAAAACTACTGTGCTGCCCATCAAGATGCCGCCAACATGCCTGGCCCGAAGTTTCGCGGAAGCCTTCAGAGATGCACATGTCCCAGAAGGAGTAATAGACATCAAGAGAGAAGAGTTCAAACAACCTCAAGCAGGGACATTCCAGCATCAGCGAGTTACCTGAAGCAGGTTCAACCATCTAGCTCGCTATGCACCACGAGGACGGTGAACACGGACAAGAAGAAGATCAGAAGGTTTCTGAAAGGGATGAATGTGGCAATGAAGGGTCTAGCTTCTTGCCCATGACTTCCCTACTTTCCAGCACATGGTTAACAGAGCCTTAGTGGTTGAAGATGCGAGGAAGGAGATCGACGTTTTCGCAAGCGCAAGGCCTCCCAGATGCAGTCTCGTAGTGGTCCGAGTTCTAGGCCCTATCTCCCCAGTCCTTCCCGTCAGTTTGCCCCATCCCAAGTTTCAAGAGCGGGTGTTTCGCTCGTCTGTTTCTCGCCCCGACTTCTTCTGTTCAGTCCCGACCCCTCAGTGCAAAATACCGGTGCAAGTCGCCCTACCTCAGCCGGCCTTCAGCGAAGAGTATTCGAGTGCCCCGAAAGCCGATGCTACAAACTGCAACGAGTTGGCGTCACTTCACTTCGCCCGACACTGTCCCAGAAGCAAGACCCTGCAGTCCCTGACGCCCTAATGCCAGCGCTTCAAGAGCTCCTGTGTTCAGTCGAGGACAGCCGACTACACATACTAATGGATCTGCCTCCCGTGCCCCTCCAACCTTTGGACGTGGCCGAGTCAATCATATCCAGTCAGAGACAGCCCGAGAAGCTTCAGATGTGGTAATGGGTACGTTTCTTGTCAACTCCGTACCTGCAGTTGTTCTGTTTGATTCTGGAGCATCGCATTCCTTTATTTCTCAATCTTTTGTGGATAAGTATGGTTGGGATGTTCGAGGTCTCAGTATACCTATGGTCATACACTCCCCTGGCAAGGAGTTTTGGTCAGACCAATCTTGCCCTGGAGTTACCTTGGTAATTAAAGGAGTTAGTTTCTCAGCCAACCCCATTGTCCTGGAATCACAAGGCTTGGATTTGATTCTTGGCATGGACTGGTTAGCTAAGCATAAGGGCCGAATAGACTGTGCAACTAGCACCATAACCCTGCAGTGCCCTTTTGGACAAGAAGTGAAGTTTGCCTCCCTTGGAGACCCTAAGAACCGACCCCTCCTGAGCTCCATGCAAATAGTCCCTTTGGAAGAAGTGCGGTGATCAATGAGTACCCTGATGTCTTCCCAGACAGTTTACCCGGAATGCCCCCTGATAGAGAGATTGAATTCTCTATAGAGTTGCTACCCGGCACAGCACCCATATCCAAGAGACCCTATAGAATGGCGGCTAATGAGTTAGCCGAAGTGAAAGAGCAGATAGAAGAACTTGAGAGCCTAGGTTTTGTGCGACCTAGCACATCACCTTAGGGAGCTCCAGTGCTCCTAGTGGAAAAGAAGGATAAGACCAAGAGGATGTGCGTTGATTATCGCGCACTGAATGGAGTAACCATCAAGAATAAGTATCCTCTACCAAGGATAGATGATCTATTCGACCAGCTGCAAGGAGCTAAAGTTTTCTCTAAGGTTGACTTGAGATCAGGATACCACCAATTGAAGATCAGATCTGAAGATATACCCAAAACAGCTTTCCTGACCTGATATGGATTATATGAGTATACGGTGATGTCCTTCGGACTCACTAATGCTCCAGCTTTCTTCATGAGTCTTATGAATAAGGTATTCATGGAATATCTCGACAAGTTTGTCGTCGTATTTATGTATGGATGATATCCTAATCTTCTCCAAGGACGAGCAAGAACATGTTGGACATTTGAGAATGGTTCTAGGAAAGTTAAGAGAGCACCAGTTGTTTGCCAAGTACTCGAAGTTGTGAGTTTTGGCTAGACGAGTTGCTTTTCTCGGCATGTGGTCACTGCCCAAGGAGTAGAAGTGGACCCGGGGAAAGTGAGAGACGTGCTTTCTTGGAAATCCCCGACTACGGTCACGGAAGTGAGAAGTTTTCCTAGGTTTGGCTGGTTATTATCGGAGATTCATTGAAGGATTTTCAAGGATTGCCAAACCCATGACAGAATTGCTAAAAAAGGAAAAGAGGTTTGAATGGAGTGACGCCTGTGAGAAAAGTTTCATGGAGTTAAGGAAAAGGCTGACTACCCCACCTGTGTTGATCCTTCCGGATATCAGGAAAGACTTTGAGGTATACTGTGATGCATCCCGACTAGGCATAGGCTGTGTGCTTATGCAGGAAGGAAGAGTGGTTGCGTATGCCTCAAGACAGTTAAGACCCCATGAGCTGGAACTACCCGACCCATGACCTAGAGTTGTCAGCAGTAGTGCATGCCTTGAAGATATGGCGACACTACCTGGTTGGAAACCGGTGTGAAGTATACACCGATCATAAGAGTCTGAAGTACATCTTCACTCAGACGGAGCTTAATCTCAGACAAAGAAGATGGCTTGAGTTGATTAAGGATTACGACCTTGAAATACATTACCACCCTGGCAGGGCAAATGTTGTTGCCGATGCCCTCAGTCGGAAAGTCCATTGTAATGCCATCTTGACCCCGCCCCTTCAACCCGAGCTAAGTCAGAGAGCTGGAAAAGCTAAGATAAATATGGTCAAGCCAGGAACGCTGGCGACTTTGCTGATTCAGCCTACCTTGGAGGACCGGATCAGAGAGGCTCAAAAAGTAGATGAAAAAGATTGTATCTCTAAAGGAAAGCATGACCCAGGGAAAAGCCCCCGAGTTCTCCATCGACAGCAAAGGAACTGTTTGGTTTGGGAAACGCATTTGCGTGCCCGACAGAAAGGAAATCCAAGACTTGATCTTTGAGAGAAAGCCCATGAGTCCGCTTATTCCATCCACCCAGAAGTACCAAGATGTACAAGGATATTAAGGATCATTACTGGTGGCCTGGAATGAAGCGAGATATTGCCGAGTATGTCGCAGTTTGTGACATTTGCCAAAGGGTTAAAGCAGAGCATCAGAAGCCAGCAGGATTGCTTCAGCCCTTAAGGATACCCGAGTGGAAATGGGAAGAAATAGGAATGGATTTCATCGTTAGATTACCTAAGACCCCGGCAGGACATGATTCCATCTGGGTAATAGTGGATCGACTGACCAAGGTCGCCACTTTATCCCCGTCAAGACAACCTACCCGGCCAAGAAGCTAGCCGAGCTGTATCTGACCAAGGTTATCTGCCAACATGGAGTCCCAAAGAAGATAGTGTCTGACCGAGGAGCTCAGTTCACCTCCCACTTTTGGCAAAGGTTGCATGAGACAATGGGCACTAACCTGAATTTCAGTACCGCATATCACCCCCAGACGGATGGACAAACCGAGAGAGTCAACCAGATCGTGGAAGATATGCTAAGAGCATGTGCCTTGGATTTTGAAGGAACCTGGGATCTCTGTCTGCCTTATGCCGAGTTCTCCTACAATAACAGCTATCAAGCCAGTATCCAGATGGCCCCCAATGAAGCTCTATATGGACGCAAGTGTAGAACCCCACTCTGTTGGACAGACGTAGGAGAAAAGATGGTTTTTGGACCAGACATTTTGAAAGAGGCAGAAAGAGCGAGTTAAGGTTATGACGAGAGCGCTTGAAGACAGCCCAAACCCGGCAGAAGAACTATGCAGATAATCGGAGACGAGAGCTCGAGTTTCAGATAGGAGACCATGTGTATCTCCGAGTATCACCCCTACGAGGAACAAAGAGATTTGGAATGGGTGGAAAGCTAGCGCCTCGCTATATCGGACCTTACCCTATTGTCGACGGACGCGGAGTAGTGGCGTATCAACTGAGGTTACCCGAAGAACTCTCTGACGTCCACGACGTGTTCCATGTGTCCCAGTTGAAGAAATGTCTTCGCATCCCAGAAGAGCAAGTTCCGTTGGAAGAGATCAACGTACAACGCAACCTTACATACAAGGAACGCCCTATTCGGATTTTGGAGTCAAGGGACAGACATACAAGACGAAAGGCAATCAAATTCTGCAAGGTGCAATGGAGTAATCATTCTGAAAACGAAGCTACATGGGAACGAGAAGATCGCCTTCAAGCTGAGTACCCGGAGCTCTTTACCGAGTAGCCGAATCTCGGGACGAGATTCTGTTAAGTGGGGGAGGTTTGTAACAACCCGCTTTCCTTTTCCCTGTTGTAACTGGTTTTCTGATCTTAATCTTTTCCTATCCCGTCAGCTGTGCCTCCGTTTTCCCTCTCCCCGGCCAGCCAACTACCTTCTCTCTTGTGCCGAGTAGAGTTGCTACTCAGTCCTTGTATCCTGCCCTTATCCTTGTCTTACTCGGACCTCCTTGCTGCCGAGTGAGCACGGTGATGTGGCCGACTACCTTGTTGAGACCTGTTGCTTCTTTGTCCCCCCGAGTTGCACCCACCCGTTGGACGCCGACTACCGAAGTAGTGAAGAATCAATCTTCACCTAACCGCAGCATCGCTTGGACCAGTGGTCAGTCCGAAGCCCGGTCAGTGAGATTTCTCCAACCTGTCCTAGCCTTGACCTTAATGTCTCATCGCAGCTACAGTGCCTGCCAACTCCTCTGACCAGTTGGACTCCAAAGTCACTTCCTGTCATATCCCTGTCAGTTCATCTTGACTTCCTTGTTCCACCCGTTGCCCAGCTCCACCGTGCCTCAACCTTGCACGCCGGCTATATATATGGCCAACCGTGCCCCCTTCTTCCTTTGTTTTGCAAACCGGCCAGCTCCCGCTCTGCTAAGTTTTCATCCTCTCAAGCTTTGGAGCTCTGTCGCCTGGTTCGCAAGCCTGGTTCAGCCGACTGCCCCCTTTTCTGCAGCCGACTACTTCTTGATCCTTTTTCTTGGTGTTTTACTTCTCCTGCTTATCAGTGTTTCTTTCTGCTTGTTCAGAACCTGAACCGGTGGACGATCCCGAAGCCACCTTCGCCGAAGAAGACCCCTCCTTGGAACAAGGCAAGCCTCTTTGATCATATTGTTTCCCATATATGCAAAACTATGTTGTTTGGAAAATATATGCATGCTTAGTTACACCTTTTTAAACTGTTGGCCTCGGTTATGCAAGCGCAACCGATGGACCCGCCCAGTAGTAGCACTTATTTGGTAGGATGTTGTTATATTTCTCCCTTGAAGAGCCCCACAAATGGCACGCTAGCATCCTATCTGAGGATACGATGCCGAGTAAAATGGCTTAGCCCTGCAACGTTGTTTGTCGTTGGGAAAAATGATGGGTTTTACTAAACAGTTTGGAAAACCCGATACCTCTGTGTATCGGCGCGTTTTGTTGAAATAAAGGAAAGATTTGTGAAAATCTTGATGTACAGAGACAGTGCCTGTGTGGCTTGGCTATGTATTATCATTAAGGATCGATTTCCATGGCGTAGATTTGTTTGTCAGTGATTTGTGAAAAGTGTTTGATGGAAAGGGAACCGTGACCTGAGTTTGCCGAGTAAGCAAACGGAAGGCCTGTGTGGCCAGAAACGGATCTGGTGTGGTCCGGGGTGTTAAGCACCATAAACAAGTGTATGAAAAGTAAACAGGATGAAGATCATGCTCCCGGGTTGTAGCCAGGGCAGCAAAGTTTAAGCCCCCGGGTTGTAAGCCAGGGCGGCAATTCAGTCTTTCGGGTTGTAGCCAGAAGACGGTGATGAGCACGCTCCCGGGTTGTAGCCAGGGCAGCAGTGTTTTAGCTAGCTGGTTGTAGCCAGCCTAGCGGGCATTCAGTGCCATGATCATGCTCCCGGGTTGTAGCCAGGGCAGCGATGATGAGCCCCCGGGTTGTAGCCAGGGCGGCCGATTAGCTAGCTGGTTGTAGCCAGCCTAGCGGGCATTTAGTGCCATGATCATGCTCCCGGGTTGTAGCCAGGGCAGCGATGATGAGCCCCCGGGTTGTAGCCAGGGCGGCCGACTAGCTAGCTGGTTGAAGCCAGTGTAGCGGGCATCAAGTGCCACAGCTGAGATTTGGTTGTAGCCGAGTCTCAGGGTCAACGAGTGGTTGTAGCTACTCGGGAGATAAAGGACCAACAAATGCAAAGTAAAAGATAATAAGAACATGTATGTTTACTCTTGATTCTTTAAGAGGTGAGTTGTTGAAAAGCAACTTGCGGATTGGATGGAGGCGTGAGCCTCTGTCCGCCAACTTAAATTTGGAACTCACTAGTGTTTGCAAAGAAAAGAGTTTAATAAGGCAGTCTTTCGCAAATGAAACCCTTAGCTCTTCTTGTCTGACCAACATGGCATCATTTCCCGGCTTGCTGAGTACGAAAGTACTCACCTTGTTCATATATATGTATAGTAGGTTTTGGAGTGGAAGACGAAGATCCGACTGCTGCCGAGTTCCTCCAAGACCAGGCCGACTACGAAGACCTCTGAAGGTTTCGAGCCTAGTTCCCAACCGAGCCTGTGGAGTAGTTTTTGTCCAGCTTCTGCCCTGTTCTGCTGTTTCGCTAGTTTACCAGTTGATTATTTTGCCCATCCCGGGTCTGTCCTGGATGGATCTCCTTGTACGTATATGTAAGTACTCTGTTATGTATTATTGTAACTCTGTGTTGTATCATTGTTGTGCGTACCCGACTACTGATCCTGGGATCGGGTGCCTTATGCACATGGTGGCCTTCCACCTAGTCGGGAGGCGCCACAGGAGCAATCTCGCTGACGGCTGGAGGACTTGGTGCCGAGAAAGGGGCAGCTGGAGAAGCCATCGGCTCAGCACTCGGAGGGATGTTAGAGGAATGTTGAGGATCTGGAGCCGATGACTCGAGCTGGGAATAAAGCTGGTTAAGATAAGAGGAAAGCAGGTGATAATGTCAAGACTTGGCGCATACCTGAGGAGATGAGGGAGCCGATGTGGCCTGAGGAGAAGACGGCGTCATGGCAGCAACATCGGCATCGGTCTTCTGCTTCTTCAAAAGGGGGCGATGCGCTAACTTCTTACGTTTCTGCCCCATTGGCCGAGACACCTTGAGGAGAGCCGATGGAGTGGGAGCGTCGCGCCCCAGGTTTGGAGTGGCCGATGGAGGTTGATATTGAATCGGCCGACCACTGTTGCTTGTTCTCGGGGGCTCGACGCTGGCAGCCTGCGAAAAATTAAGAATAAGAGTTGGTTGGAGAAGGCGATTGGGGCTTACGGGTGTTACCTCGTTATCAGATTCAACATAGTCGGCGTCCAGACGGGGGCAATAGCAGGTGGGCGCTAAGCTGAACAGATGTTTCCTCCATTCTGACCACCATCGGACAAAGAGCTTGGTGTTGGCAGTACAGATGCACACCTCGGTTGCGGCGCCTAAGAGGAGGAGGTCTGTCAAAATCCGCATCCGGTCATATTCCAGGGCGCTGCTGACCGTGCTCCGGGCTTGGAGTTTGTCGGCGAAGAATAGGCCGATCGGGAGCTGACCGAGGCCAAACTAGCGAGAACAGACCAATGGATGATAAAACTCATATGAAGGCCGAGTTCGGCCCAAAGAAAAGCCGATTGGCAATAGACAGGGGCTGATGGCCGATAAGAATATGGCCTTAGACTCATCATCATTCAGAGCTTTGAGTGGGTCAAAGTTAGAAGGCATTTCGAATGATGATGCGTCGTTGTAAGCAAACCAAAGAGTGGCCTCCCTGGTGAAGCCATAATAAAACCCCTTGAACCACTGACTAACTTCAGCAGGGGTTATCTTGCCGCCAGAGAGGGCCGATGCAGCTTCGCCTATAGAGATGCATCGGCGATAGACGGGGTCTTGATCTTCTGGGTAATCGGCTGGGAAGGATTGCTTGAGGAGAGAAGTTTCTGGGATGGCCTTGGAGGTATAAACATTGATCCAGAGTTGTACAAACCACCAAGGACCCCCGATATGGCCGACGGGCTGGCCGGCCGATAGCTTAGTTGCCACTTGATGAAGCAGATGGTAGGTGGCACCAAGGAGGAATTTCCCCAGAGGGATCTATTTCCGATCAACTAAGCATTCTGCCAAGCACTGCATGTTGATTGTCGGACCAAGGGTAGCGCCACCAAAGACAAAGCGCTCTAGCCAGAGGTTCAGAAAGGCAACGTGTTCTCGATCATCGACTGGTCCGGTTCCCTTGTTATGGAGAGATATGTACCTGGACCAGCCGCCGATGTTCTTTGCCTGGAGCCGATGAGTAGGTTTGAAGCGGAGCTTGAAGGGGTCGATGTAGCTCGTGGTATCAAGACAAGTGAGCATGGTCACATCCAGCAAAGTGGGGGTCATCGGCCCATGCCCAAACAGGAAGGCATTGAGAGCATCAGACCAGAAATATGAGGCCGATGCGAGCAGAGATTCGTTCCTTTCCATATCGGCCAGGGAGAGATTGATGCAGGGAGAGATTGATGCAGTGGCCGGGATCAAGATCTGACTTCTAAGGTGCTACAGTAAACAAGAACATGGCGGAGAGCAGGTAAAAACGTAGCAGATCGGATCCATCTAAGTTGCGGATCGGAGAAAAAATAATCAGGCAAGAAGATTACCTCAGGGACTGTGGATGCGGACGCCATCGTAAGGAAGGGAGAAGATGTAGGAATCAACAACTGGAGAAAAGGGGTTGCGACGATTCGTCTGGGTTCGCTGGAGCTTGACGGAGCTTTGGAAGATGAAGCGGTGTGCTCTGGTGATGTGAAAGCGTAAAAAAGCTGGGGAGACGAAGCGTTTTATAGAGGTATGATGACCGGGCGGGAATCGAGGCCGTTGCACTGTTTCAAACAATTATGGCAAGTAGGCTACCTTGGGCCGCCTCGGTTTGGAAGAGATCTAAAGGCCCAAATGAAAGAATTTCGAAGTCCTATAGGAGAACTCCGAAATTGGGGGGCATGTGTTAACGCCAAAATTTGGTAAGGCCCTGTATCGGATTCGGTCAAAGGAGAAGGTTGCAGTCAACAGATGAAGATTGATCCGGAAGGGACTGGATCCAGGGAGGAGCCGTGAAGACCGCTGCTTGGCAGTTAATTACTGTATATAATTAGGCAAGTATTTATCTTTAGGAAACCTGACCTCGTATCCGGTCCCTTGTAAGATATCAATCACAGATCAATAAAATTCGGCGCATCGCCACCCTTTTGACGGGATCTTGCCTCTCGAGCCGGGCTGCATCGGTTAGGTCCGAACCCCAGCGAGAAGGTAAGTCTCGTCAACCCTTACCACGGTATGTCTGCTTTGTTTATGGCTGCATCAGTTCAGTTTGGCCTCATAGATTGATTAGGCATACCACATCACGCGTGCATAGATCATATCGGCCCATCGGGTATAGTTTATCAACAGTTTGTGCTGCATCGGTTAGGTCCGACCTACTAAACTGCCTCGATAAGTTATCCCTGATGTATCGATGCTTTACATGCAAGCGTCTTATCGGAGTGTATAGCCGATAAGCTATCCTGTTTTACATCACAGCCGCATTAGATCTATCGGCTTGTTGAGATATTGTTACTGTTACCAATCTGTGCTGCAACGGTTGAGTCCGATCTACTAGATTGGTAATAATAATTCTATTCTTAACAAATCGATTGATGTTATGCGATGTATTATCGGAGCGCCTAGCCGATAAGTTATCATCACATCATAATCGTATCAAATTTATCGGTTTACCGAGGTTTTGCTATCATCATTAGTCTGTGCTGCAACGGTTGGGTTCGATCTACTAGACTAATGATAATAACTGTACTCTTGATAAACCGATGGGTTTTATACGATATTCTATCGGAGTACCAAGCCGATAGGTTATTCCTTACCTAGCCGATTGCCTTGCTCGTCATATACCCTTGTCTGCATCACTATCGTGATCGGCTGGGGATTAGCCGATTAGTTTGTATCGCCGATGTGACCACGAGTACCCGGGCACGAAGACAACCGAGGACCCGGGCGTGGGCACAGAAGACAGGTAAGACCCCGGGCACGAACAGCTGATAAAAGTCCGGGCGCGGGCGAGCAAGGGCCCGCGCACGGGCACGGGCACGGGCGAGGCCTTCGTGGCGGCATCGTCGATTCCAATCACAATCGGCTGGTGTTCTTTAATTTATTTGCGCATTTTAATATTTTATCTCATCAATTCATAGCTGATCCCCGAAAACCCTTCTGGCGATCGGTCGGTTTAATACTTATTATCTTATTACTGCTCATGCCGTCATCGGTTTCTAGCCGGTGTATAAGTGCTACAGTGCCCATCGGCCATGAGCCGATGAGATGAGTCAATATCGGCTTCTAGCCGATAGGCTCACGAATCTAACATTTTCTTCCTTGTCAATTGCAGGGTCAAATTGACTGGCACGCCTACGAACCTCAAATCTTTAGGACCTGCACTGGAGTAAAGCAAATCTCCCAGGCCTTCGCGTGGCTCGCAGGACGCCGGATTGATCCCGGCGATTTTCGGCGTCAACAGTTTGCTCCAAGCCCCCGATTTGCTTTTTCCCCAAATCTCACCACCTCCAGTCATGCCGAAGATGTCGGATCTTGCGGGTGCGCCGGGGGGTTCTTCGCCGATTTCAGACTGCGGCTCGGTGAAGCTGAAGCGGCTGGAAAGCGAGCTGAAGTTGCCTAGCCAAGAAGTGATTCGTTGGCGGTCAGCCAGGGATGAGTCAAGCCCAAATCCCCGACCTGGAGAAATGGTAGTTTTCGCCTCCTTTTTTGATCGACGCTTGTGCCTTCCGTCTTCTGATTTCTTCCGCCGCATCCTTGATTTCTATGGGCTGGAGTTGCTGCATCTGAACCCCAACTCCATTCTTCAGATCTCTATATTTGTTACTCTTTGCGAGTGCTTCTTGGGTGTTGAACCCCATTTCATCCTCTTCCGACATCTGTTCCATATCAAGCCTCAACCCTCCAAGAGAAATATCAATGTGATTGGAGGGGCCGGTCTTCAACTGAGGAGCGATGGGAAGAAAACGTATCTTGATTTGCCCTTGAAATCTTCTCTGAAGGGCTGGCCCAAGGAGTGGTTTTATTGCGCCGATCTGGCTCCTTCCTTGCGCCCGTTTACCGGTATGCCGCCGACGGTGTTGCCAAACTGGTCAGCAGAGCCGACCTTTGAAGAAATGGGCCAGGCACATCTGTTGTTGTCGAAGATAGATGACCTCAAGAGGGCTGGCTTGATAGGTCCTTGGGTGGCTCGTCGCTTTCTGACAAGGCGCGTTCAACCACTAAAGCTTAGGAGCTCATTTGGCTGGGCCTTCAAATTCAAAAATGATCCTGACCGAGTGAGCAACGAGTCGGTGGACAAGAGGGAAGTGACCGCGACCCTGTTCGGCTACTTCTCTGAAGGGGTGATCGCAACCGAGGACGACAAGCGCCGGGTTGCGGCTTATAGCTTCATTCGGCCTCGGACCAAGGTAACCTTTAACCTTCTTCTGTGATGAATGCCCATGGGACCGTAGTTGTTCAGCATAGCGTGATGCATTTGGTTGACTCACTTGTAGTGGCATGAAGAATTTGATGAAGACTCCCGTCCATTGTCGGCTGTCGCGTCGAAGAAGAGGCCAAGGAGTCCCTCTGCTGCCCAACCCGACTCCAAGAGAGCAGGGAAGAAGCCGATTTTATATCGGGGCGAGGGGGCCATGACGGCGCGCGCCATGAGCGGAAGCTTGAAAATAAAGGACGCCGCTGCCGCAACGCCCACGTGGTCAAGTCCCAGGTTGAGACCTGCGGGTTTGAGCCCGACGTTGTCGAGCCCGGCCGTGGCACCACCAAGGGGCCGGCTAGAGTAGACGCCGCTTGGGGCGGAGGCGCCCGAGCCGACCATACCGGAATCGAGGCCGACTCGGGTTTGTATGCCTCCGCCGACTGTGACGCCGACCGGGCCGATTGCCGGAGCTAGCGCTCTGCCGGGGAGCAGGTCGCCCGGCAAGAAGCTGAAGTTCTCCAAGAGGTGCGCTGCTCTGGGTCTTCTAAAGTCTTTGTGTGTTGAAGTAATGTCTTGATGTTTTGCTTCATCGCACAGGAAGCGAGCCGATATCGATCTCAAGGAGGTCGACCCGACCGCTCCACTTGATGAGCCTGCCCCAGCCGAGCCAGCGGCTGCGAACACACCTGTTGAACCGGCGGCCAGCCTGGTTGCTGAGACCGAGGTGGCCCTGACTGCAGGGCCGCTGCCGCCACCCGACCGAGAGGTGGCTGCTGAGACCGAGGCCCCAGCTCCCGAGGCGCCGCTCATCGCGGAAGCCGCGGATGGAGCCCCTGAGCCGGTCCCGGAGGTCGCGGGGGACGGGGGCGCGGAGGCCAGGACCCCATCGCCGTTGTGGTCGTCACCGTCGTCATCGCCGCTGCCGCCGCTGCCAGAGATCCCACATCTGCCTCGGATCGAAGCTCCTCCACGTGTGATGCCCCGGACCTTTACATGGACAACTCGCGACGGTACCGCGAAAAGCTTCAGGCTCAATGAAGTCGTTGCAAGGAGAGAGCGAGAAAGCCTGCTTCGCGCTGCTATCAGCGGGTCCCAAGGGGTCGTGGTATGATTCTTGTGGTAGAGCCTTGGCAATCTTCTTGTTTTGATGTCTGACCCCATCTTTGATTCGTCTTTTATCCTGAGCAGAAGCTTGTTGACTACAATGAGGCGATGACGGAGATCTTGGTCGAGGTAGCTCCCCACCTCACAGAATTGGAGCAGCTTCGGGCATTGAGAGCTGAGATGGAGGCGCGTCATGCGGGGAGGGAGGCCTGGCTGAAGAGTGGCGCCGATCAGCTCAGGGCGGAGACATGGGCCCTAGCCGAAAAGGTCAGAGGTAAAATCCTAGAGTATATCTTCCCGACTGAACCGTTGATGTATTCATCCAGTTGCGTTGTTCCCGACTGCCCAGTTGTGTCATGGCTGCACGGTTTAGCTCTTGGCTAATCTGTGGTGCAGATCTCAAAGCGGAGTTAAAGACCTGAACAGAGAGGGAATCACAGCTGAAGGAGGCCGAAGAAGCCAAGGCTGAGCTTGAGAAGGTCAAGGCCGACCTGACAAAGGCCAACACCGAGCTTGACAGGGAGAAGTCCGAGTTGAAGGAGGCCGTCGTCAAGCTCGATAAGGAAAAGGCTGAACTGGAGAAGACCGTAGCCGGGTGGGAGGCCAACTACGAAAGTAAGTCCTCAACCTGACTGTGATCTTAGCCAATCCATTAGTTACTCTGTGTGTAGCCGAATTTGACAAGCTTACTTGCCGGCTGATCTGGGCAGACATGAGAACCAATGTCCGGGCCCAGTATTAGTTCTACACGGA
Source organism: Oryza meyeriana var. granulata (assembly GCA_003991445.1). Taxonomy (NCBI): domain Eukaryota; kingdom Viridiplantae; phylum Streptophyta; class Magnoliopsida; order Poales; family Poaceae; genus Oryza; species Oryza meyeriana. The sequence continues at coordinate 48,975 of RYFJ01002676.1, read as the reverse complement.
GGAGATAAGGTAGATCAGGGAGTCACGGGAGGCCCTCATCGGGTCCGTGAAAGGGTTCCTTGACCTCATAGATCCCCGCCCAGTGGGAACCAGCTGCAGCAGAATCCCTCAGATAGTGGGGCGTCTCGAGGATGCACCGAGTGCCTTGAAAAGGTACTTGGATGAGCGTGTTGTCGCCGGCGTGGCCCAGACCCTGGCGATGACCAAATCCATATACCCCAGGGCGGATATTGAAGCCATCGGGGAGGGGTTTGCCGAAGAGACGACGCCAGAGGAGGCGCTGGAGCTGATCGCCCGGGCGAAGCCGATTGCAGAAATAATTACCCGAGACCTGGGTCTGTGAGGGCTATATGTCATGTAGTCAGGATATAGGAACTTGTGTAAACAAGCATGTGTAAATATGTGTGCAATGCCGCCAAGCTTATTATTCAGTTGTCATTAGCTTTACTTGACCGTGTAGTATGCACCAAGTTAGTCTGTCAGAACTTAATAAAAACGTTCGAAGTAAGAAGCTGTACTCGGGTAAACGTGACAGTCATAGTAAGGCTTCATAACCGAAGTGAAATAAGCTCGTATGTTATTGACAGCGCACATATATACATGCAGCCCCCGACTCACTACTCGGTTGATACAAGCGGCGTAGTGAGTTAGAAGAACTGTACACATGAAAATTATAGAACTCAGGTATAGAAAGGACGTAGCTGTTCTATGTTCCATGAGTTGCTGATGAGAATGCCGTCTTCGGTCTTCAGTCAGTAGGCGCCTGGCCACGTGACTTCGGCTATAATGAACGGCCCTTCCTAGATTGGGGATAATTTATGCCTGTCTTTGGTGGTTGTGGTAGCGATGTAGGCCTTGAAGATACCTTGCCGACTGGATAGTTGCGGTGTCTCTTGCTTCTTCCAGCTGATCTAGTTCGACCAGTCGGGTATTGTTGGAGTCATCTTCTGAGTAGGCCCGGACTCGTGGAGAGCCGAACTGTAACTCGGTAGGTAGCATAGCCTCGGCACCGTAGACCAGAAAGAAGGGGGATTGCCCTGTCGCCCGACGAACCATGGTTCTGAGAGACCAAAGAACGGATGGGAGTTCTTGTACCCACCGGCCCGCATATGGTTGTAGTCGGTCGAATATCCTGGCCTTGATGCCTTGTAAGACCATGCCGTTGGCTCGTTCAACCTACCCGTTGCTCCGCGGGTGTGCCACAGATGCATAGCAAATCTTGATGCCGAAATCATCACAGAAGTCTTGGAATACGCCCGCCGCGAATTGAGTACCGTTGTCGGTGATGATGCGGTTAGGGACTCCAAACCGGTATAATATACTCATGATGAAGTCCTTTGCTCGTGCCGCTGTAATTGTTGCAACGGGTTTAGCCTCAATCCACTTGGTGAACTTATCCACCACGACGAATAAATGTGTGAACCCCCCTGGCGCTTTCTTGAAGGGCCCGACCATGTCTAGCCCCCATACTGCAAATGGCCAGGAGATGGGGATAGTTTGGAGTTCCTGGGCTGGAAGATTTGTTTGTCTTGCGTAGAACTGGCAACCCTCGCACTTGCGAACGATGTCTTTGGCGTCTGTTACTGCTGTGGGCTAGAAAAATCCCTGTCGGTAAGCCTTTCCGACTAACGTCCTGGATGCAGCGTGGTTGCCACATATGCCCGAGTGGATCGAGTGCAGAATCTGCTTGCCCTCCTCGGTGGTGACGCAGCGCATGAGGACACCGGATGCGCTCCTTCAGTACAGGTCTTTCCCGACTAGTAGGAAGCTTTTGCTTCGACGCTTTATCTGCTCGGCTTGACTATGATCTTCTGGGAGTTCGTCGTCCGTGAGAAATTTGACAACAAGAGTCCTCCAGTCTTGACATATGTGCAGCACCTCATCTGTGGTCGGGGTAGGCTCGCCGCCCAACTGATCTGGTGCCGGTTTCTTCTTGACTGATGGCTCCATGAGTTGCTCGACAAAGATTCCAGTTGGAACTACTTCTCGCTTGGATCCCATGTTTGCCAGCTCGTCTGCTGCGTCGTTGTATTGGCGTAGGACAAGTGTGATTTCCAGCCTGTCGAACTTGTTTTCCAGCTTGCGGACCTCCTGACAGTATGCTGCCATGGTATCGTCGAGACAGGTCCAGTCTTTCATGACTTGGTTTACCACGAGTTGAGAATCTCCGCGCACAACCAGTCGACGTATGCCGAGTGATATAGCAATGCGGAGCCCGTGAACAAGTGCCTCGTACTCGGCGACGTTATGGGAAGCCGGGAAGTGGATTTGTAGAACGTACTTCAGTTTTTCACCAGTGGGGGACGTCAATATGACTCCGGCCCCGGCGCCACCGATCCGTAGGGAACCGTCGAAGTACATTGTCCAGTACTCTAGCTTTGCTGTTGGTGTAGGCAGTTGGACTTCTGTCCACTCGGCCACGAAGTTGGCTAGAGCCTGAGACTTGATTGCTGTCCGTGGCTGAAAGGTGATGTCGAACGCCATCAACTCAAGTGCCCATTTAGCGATTCGGCCGGTGGCCTCGTGATTATGAAGGACATCCCCGAGTGGAAATGCTGTGACCACCATGACTTGGTGTGCTTGGAAATAATGCACCAGCTTCCGGACTGTGGTAAGTAGGCCATATAGCAGCTTCTGGACCTGTGGATATCTCGTTTTGGAGTCGGCAAGGACCTCGCTGACGAAGTAGACTGGCCGTTGTATTTTTTGAATGTGACCCTGTTCGGATCGCTCAACCACTAGCACCGTGCTGACTACCTGTGTTGTTGCCGCCAGATATAGCATTAGCGGTTCCTGGGGCAGAGGTGACGCCAACACGAGGGGTGATGTGAGGAATTGTTTGAAGTCTTCGAAGGCTCGTTGGGCGTCCGGAGTCCATTGGAAATTGTCGGTCTTTTTGAGTAGCTTGAAGAAGGGCATGCCCCGTTCGCCCAGTCGGGAGATAAACCGGCTGAGTGCCACCATGCAGCCTGTCAGCTTCTGGACGTCTTTGAGGTTAGTCGGGGGTGCCATGTGCCTGATGGCGTTGACATTCTCCGGGTTGGCCTCGATGCTGCGGTGCGAGACGATGAAGCCGAGTAACTTTCCGGATGGCACACCGAAGGCGCATTTTTTCGGGTTCAACTTCATCTTGAATCTTCGAAGGTTTTGGAAGGCTTCTTCTAGGTCAGCGATGAGGTCTTGTTTGGACTTGGTCTTGATCACCACATCGTCGACGTAGGCTTCCACGTTGCGTCCGATCTGAGTATGCAGACACCGCTGAATAGCCCTTTGATAGGTTGCGCCCGTGTTCTTCAGACCGAACGGCATTGTGATATAGCAATACGCTCCGAACGGTGTGATGAAAGATGTCTTCAAGCAGTCTTCTTCCCTCAGGCTGATTTGATGGTATCCCGAGTAGCAGTCGAGAAAGCTGAGTAGGTCACACCCTGCCGTGGAATCAACCACCTGATCTATCCGGGGAAGACCAAATGGGTCCTTGGGGCACGGTTTGTTGAGGTCGGTGTAGTCGACGCACATGCGCCATTTACTGTTTTTCTTCCGAACCAGAAATGGGTTTGCCAGCTAGTCCGGGTGGTAGACCTCTTTGATGAACCCGGCTACGAGGAGTTTAGTAATTTCCTCCCGGATGGCATCTTTGTGGTCTTGAGCGCAGCGCCGCAGCCGTTGCTTGACTGGCTTGGCGTCTGTCTTCATGTTTAGGGCGTGCTCGATCACCTCCCTTGGTACGCCGGCATGTCGGACGGTTTCCACGCGAAGATATCCTTGTTGGCTTGGAGGAAGGTGACGAGCGCGTCTTCCTATTTGGGGTCGAGTCTGGTCCCGACTAGAGCAGTCTTGGAGGGGTCAGAAGGGTCCAGGGGGATCTTCTTCATGTCAGAGTCCGCTGAAATTCCCAACTTCACTGCTTTTTTCGCCGGAACATGATCTTGCTCGACTTCTGTTGTGACGGCTTGCCGAATGCTATCGCGCCCGACTGCCGCCTCTTGTGATTGAGCCAGTTCGCAGCTCTCCTTGTCGCAGGTGAAGGCTTGCTTGATATCACTGCGGAGGGAGAGGACTCCTGCTGGTCCAGGCATCTTCAGCACCATGTATGTATAGTGCGGTATCGCCATAAATTTGGCGAGTGCTGGTCGTCCGAGTATTGCGTGGTACGCAGTCTCGAAGTCGGCGACCTCAAAGCAGACGTTTTCTGTGCGGAAATTATCCCGCGTGCCGAAGGTTACCGGCAAAGTTATCTGCCCGAGTGGAGTTGATGACAGGCCGGGAATTATCCCGTGGAAGGGCGCATTGCTCGGCCGTAGTTCTGAACGAGGAATTTTCATCTTGTCCAAAGTCTTGGCGAACAGGATATTAAGCGTGCTGCCTCCGTCGATGAGGGTTTTCTTCAGCCTGATGTTTCTGATGACCGGGTCCAGGACGAGTGGATAGCGTCCCGGGTGGGAAACCCGATCTGGGTGATCTATGCGATTGAAGGTGATGGCCATCTCTGACCAGCGCAGGTATTGGGGGGTGTCTGCCGTGGAGACCGTGTTGATGTCCCGCGCTGAAAGCTTCTGTTTGCACTTGGACTCGTACGCGAGTGGCCCCCCAAAGATATGGTTGAGCTCGGCTTGAGGATCTTGGAAATCATCAGTCGGACCCGAGTCTGGCTTGTCTTTGTCCTTGTCCGTGCCAGATGATGAAGTCTGCTCGGAGGCAAACTTTTTGAGCATATAGCAGTCTTTGGCCGCGTGCTTTCCCTTGGGGTGAAAGGGGCATGGCCCGCTCATGACTTTCTGGTAGTCGTTGTTCCGCTGGGGCCGCGACCGGCTGCGCTCCATGTTGGCCACCTCGTTGTCCGACTTCCGTTTACGGCTGCCAGACTTGTTTTGAGACGGCTCGTTGGTGGCTTTCGCCTTCTGTTCTTTCTGCCGGGGCTCCTTCTTCTCGTCGAGGGCTTTGGCGACCGCTTCGGCCGAGTCGGCGTATTTGTTGGCCATGTCGAAGAGCACCCGGACTGTGGATGGTGGCTTCCGAGTGAATTTTGCAATAAGCGGAGCGTCTTTTACCCCTTTGCGAAAGGCGGCGATGACAGCTTCGTCTTTGACAGTTGGGATTTGGTTGCGCTTCTCGGAAAACCTTTTGATGAATTCGCGCAAAGACTCGTTTTTCTTATGGTGCAGTTGATAAAGATCATGCTCTGAAGCGGGTCTGTCGTAGGTCCCCTGGAAGTTAGCGATGAACCGCTCCCTGAGTTGTCCCCAAGAACCGATCGACCGCCTTGGGAGGCCTGTTAGCCATGTCCTCGCTGAGTCGGCTAGCGCGACTGGGAGGTAGTTAGCCATGACTCTGCTGTCGCCCCCAGCAGCTCAAACTGCCAGGGTGTAAATGGTAAGCCAGGACTCTGGGTTTGTCTTGCCATCGTACTTTTTGATCCCGGTGGGCTTAAAGCCAGTCGGCCACAAGACGTCCTGTAGCTCCCGAGTGAAGGCTGGGATGCCTTCGTCTTCGTGAGGGCTCCGACTCCGATCTTGGCGATGTAGTCGCTCGTGGTGGATGCCGAAGCGCTCGTTTTCATCTTCTAGTCAGCGGCGTTCATCTTCTTCGCGTTCTTCGCGTCGAGCGTTTATGGTGTGATGAAGGTCTCGGTGCAGTCGAACTCGGAGGTCCTGATTGGGTCGGCGATCGTACTAGCGACGCCGCCGGTTGTCATTATTGCTATTGCCGAGCGTTGTTTGCCGGGACTCTTCATGTTGCCGATTGGAGCCGGCCTCCTAGCGTCGTGCTGATGCAGAAGAGCCTACCGCCGGAGAGCCCGACCGGTTGGTCGGTATTGCAGTGTCGCCCGACTGCTGTTGCTGCTGACAGGCAGCAGCTGTGATCATCACCTTGATCTTGGCGATAGTCGGGGTGGCCTGGTGATCGGCCCCGAGCTGGAGTGTGTCCAGCAGTGTTGCTGCAGCGACAACGTTCTGTTGTGGTGTGACGAAGACGTCGTGGTCGCCAATTTTGGTTTGAAGGATCTGTTGCTGAGCAACTCGCCCAGCCTGTCACAGCTCGTTATTGCGGGCTTCGCGGTTGGCCTCCTCTTGTTGTGATCGGCGCGCCTCCTCTTGTCGCTCCTCTTGTAGTCGGCGTACCTCGGAAGGTGGTGTTGAAGCCATGAAGATCTCGCGGGAGAGGGGGAAGCTTGCCGAATTAAAGTCCGAGCTAGCGCTCGAACCACTGTCCGACTTGGTGTCGGACTCTGAATAATTTATCGGAGTGAGAACGACTCCGACCTCTCTAGATCCAATCTGAAACGGCGCTTGGCCGTGTCCAAACTGAATTGCTGGAGATCGGGTCGGTTACGCGGAATAAAGATGCGCAGCGTCGCCGGAGTTGTGCGGGAAATCGACGACCTCTCCCCTTCTCGGCCCAACTCGGGCTGGATCAAGGCCTAGCCTAAGTCGGACGCCGAAGGAGAGGGTTGTCCCGATGCTCGGCGATGTGAAGGACTGCCGCAGAAAATCATCGAAGGGGATGGTGGTGTCCTGAGCGCCGACTGGCGCAATGTCGGCTGGTTCCTCGGTCGGCAAGATTGGATCTGCCTCAACCAAGGTGAGATCGCCGAGTTGATTGGCGATGAAGTCTAAGCTCCCGAAGGTAATTGCATCTCCGGGGGAGAACTTGTTGCTGTCGACTCCGTTGATTGAATCCATCGAATCTTCAGATGAGGAATTCGCCAGAGTCCCCTACCTGGCGTGCCAACTGTCGATACTTTGCACCGGCAATAGAACTATGGGGCTACTCGGTGAGGGTGAATTCGGTGGACTGCAGAGGAACACAAGAGAATTATACTGGTTCAGGCCCTCAAGGTGAGGTAATACCCTACGTCCAGTTGAGGTGTTATTCCTCTGAGGTATATGGAGATCGATGATCTGGTTGTTCTTGTTGTGCTTGCCCTGAGGGGCGCCCTGCCTCCCTTTATATACTAGGGGACAGGGGTACATGATAAGGATCCCAGTCGGATACGACCAAGGGATTTCCTTCTTAGAGATAGAATCCTATCCGACTAAGACTATGTTTCCTTATTATACAAGGTACAGCCAGCCGGGTGCTATCTTATCTCTAATTACATGGTCCGGCCCATCCTCTATCCGAGTGGCCCATGTACTGGTAAATAGGTACCCGGGGCCCATGGCCTCCACAGTTGCTTTTTGAGTTTTCAGTTGCATCGTCGTGGTGAGTTGCTAGTCTTATAGAGTTTCGAGTTCTTGTCACGTCTAGTACCACCTCCTTCACCGCCGTTTTCCACGCCACCACCACCGCTGCCTTAAATATTGCTGCAATTCACATCATCACCGCCGTCACCACCACCGCCTTTGCCATCTATATCACCTTAGCATCCACATCTCGGACAAGTCCTGATCGTTTTCCTTAGTTAAATACGAGGTTTGAAAGAGTTCTATTCGGATTGGCAAGTTTGAACCGAGTAGGATTTGGAGTCAGTTGAGCTTTGTTAGTAAAATCATTGGTTTTGTTCCATATGGACTTGGATTTGGGTGTTTAAATACTTGTTGGAAAGCTGACGAGAAGATCTACAACTTTGCTTTTGGGTGCACTCCCATATCTGGTCGTTTTCTCTGTGGTTAGAGACCTACAAATTTCGGCTATGTTCCTAGCCCTGTTTTTGCTTATTTTTGGCTAGATTTCCTTTGTTAGTTCCTTGATATTAGTTTGGTCTCTGGAAATTTATTTTTCAAAACAAAAGATAAAAAAAGGCAGAAAGGTGCTAAAAAAGAAAAAAAAGCCACACCAAAAAAAAAAGAAAGATAGAGAAAGAAAACACAGTTTGAGCCTCACCTTTATTCCTTTCAGCGAGTGCCTCCTTTTATTTTTGTTCAGAGTCGTTTGTGGTATCATTTGTGTCTAGGCTCGCGCCTCTAGTACGTTCTAACCTAGGACCAGCACGGTACCGACTTTGAACGATTATTCAATTTGCGTTGACTAACGTGGTTCTAGTATTCCTTTCAGCACTTTCAACCCACCTATAGCTTCACAGGTCCGACTACTACTTGACAGGGACTGGCAACGAAGCATCAATACACCTTCTTCTTTCCTTTCTAACATGGTAGGAGATGAAGAATCTGTTGATGGAGTTCAACATTCCCCTCGTACCAAGTGCATCATACAACATTTTGACAATCAAGTCAGGCTTCGCATAGAAGGACTTGAAGAGGATGTGCATCACACGAATGAAAAACTTGCTCACGCGGACACTACGCAGATTAATGCTAATGCCAAGCTCACGGCCTTGGAAGCTTCCATTGGCACCATGAACACCACTCTTGTAGATATTGTACAACGTCTTGATGAGATGGCCCAAGTACCTCCTCGGATGGGATTTCCATTGGCACCTCACACATTTGCTGCAGGACACGGTGCTTGGGGCAGCGACAGGGGTGAACACAATAACAACTATGTTGCTGATTCCGAGGATGATCCTGATCAGCGTCAACTTCGATGCAATCGTTATGGCATGCCTCCTCTACACCCACGTCATGAGGCACGTCATAGCAACGATGCACTTGGTAAAATAAAATTCACTATGCCACCTTTTGATGGGAAATATGAACCTGATGCTTATCTTTCATGGGAGTTAACAGTAGATCAAAAGTTTGCTTGCCATGATATTCCTGAAAATAAGAGGGTTAGGGCTGTTACTAGTGAGTTTACTGATTTTGCTTCTGTTTGGTGAAGTGAGTACTGTCGTACACATGTAAATGCAATCCCACCAACCTGGGCTGACTTGAAGCGAGTTATGCGTGCTAGATTTGTTCCTTCCTATTACGCGCGTGATTTATCGCAGAAAATGCAACAATTGAAGCAGGGCAACAAGAGTGTAGAGGAGTATTATCAGGAGTTGCAAATTGGCATGATACGCTGTGGGTTAGTAGAGAGTGAAAGCTGCTATGGCTAGGTTTTTGACTGGTTTAGACCGAGAAATTTATGATATTCTTAGTTACAAGGAGTATGACAATATCACTCGGTTATTTCACTATGCTTGTAAGCTGAAAGAGAAGTGCAGGGGCGACGAGCAATTACAAGGACTAATCTTCCTCCAGGGCATGTTACTTCATGGGAAAGGCGTCCTCCCACTACATCTCCAAGCAGTGTACCTACACCATCAGTCTTAGTGAGCAAACCACGTTCTACTCCATCCACTACAGCACAACGAGTTTTCAAAGCAGCCAAAAGTTTAGCTCAAGCACCCGTGAAGAGTGCTTCATCGGTTGCTTCAACAAGGTGTACTAGGGATGTTCAATGCCATCAATGCAAGGGATTTGGGCATGTGTGGAGTGAATGCCCAAGCAAGCACGTTCTGATTGTGAAGGATAATGGTGAGTATTCTTCAGCTAGTGATTTTGATGAAGATACATATGCTATGCTTGTAGCTAACAACACAGGGAGTGAAGTTGAAGAGCACATATTTCCTGAAGATGCGGATCATTATGAGACCCTTATTGTGCAGTGTGTGTTGAGTGCACAAATGGGGAAGGCGGAGCACAATCAAAGGCACAGTTTATTTCAATCCAAGTGTGCTATAAAGGAACGGTCTTGTCGCACCATCATTGATGGAGGGAGTTGCCAAAACTTGATCAGTTCTGAGATGGTGGAGAAGCTTGCTTTGGAATCTAAGCCACACCCACAACCATACTACATTCAATGGTTCAATAATCTCGGGAAGCTCAAGGTAACATGATTGGTAAGGTTGAATTTTTCAATTGGTTCTTACTATGATTTTGTTGACTGTGATGTCGTACCTATCCATGCATGTTTTGTGTTGTTAGGTAGACCTTGGCAATATGATAAAGACTCTCTGCATCATGGTAGAACAAATTTGAACTCTTTTGTGCATAATGGAAAGAAAATTGTGTTACATTCTATGACTCCTGAAGCTATTTTAAAGGATGAGATTGCTAGATCTAATAAAGTAAAACATCAGGAGAATGCTAAGAGTGAAAATCAGATTGTGCCAAAAGAACTTGAGCAACATAAAATGAAAGAACCTAAATCTGATCATAGCAAGAAAAATGTGATTAAACTGAAGGGTGCTTGTTTGCTTGCTACAAAATCTGATGTTGTTGAATTGGATGCTAGTGCTAATGTTTGCTATGCTTTGGTGTGCAAGGACGCTTTGCTTTCATTTGAGGATGTGCCTATCTCTTTGCCTCCTGCCGTCGCTGACCTTTTGCAGGAGTTTGATTACGTTTTTCCAAAGGAGATACCACCGGGGCTTCCACCGATGCATGGGATTGAGCATCAAATTGATCTGATACCTGGTGCATCATTGCCCAACTGTGTGCCATATAGGACCAACCCTGAGGAAATAAAAGAAATTCAGTGCCAAGTTCAAGAATTGTTGGACAAAGGGTACGTACACGAATCTCTTAGCCCATGTGTTGTTTTGGTCATTTTAGTGCCTAAGAAAGATGGTTCATGGTGTATGTGTGTGGATTGTAGAGCAATTAATAATATAGCCATCAAATATTGTCATCCTATTCCTAGGCTTGATGACATGCTTGATGAATTGAGTGGCTCTACCGTTTTCTCTAAAATTGATTTGCGTAGTGGTTACCACCAAATCCGCATGAAATTGGGAGATGAATGGAAAACAACTTTCAAAACTAAGTTTGGGTTATATGAGTGGTTAGTGATGCCTTTTGGTTTAACTAATGCAACTAGCACTTTTATGAGATTAATGAATGAGGTTTTACGAGCTTTCATTGGTAGATTTGTTGTGATATACTTTGATGATATTCTGATCTATAGCAAATCATTAGAGGAACATCTTGACCATTTACGTGTTGTTTTAAATGCTTTACGTGCTGCACGTTTATTTGGTAATCTTGAGAAGTGCTCCTTTTGCACCGATCAGGTTGCTTTTCTTGGCTATGTCATTACTCCACAGGGAATTGAAGTTGATCAAGCCAAGGTTGAAGCAATCCAGAGTTGGCCGACTCCTAAAACAGTCACATAGGTGCGGAGTTTTCTAGGTCTTGCTGGGTTCTATCGCCGTTTTGTGAAGGATTTCAGTACCATTGCCGCACCATTGAATGTGCTATCAAAGAAAGGCGTACAGTTCCTATAGGGACAGCCATAAGAAGACGCTTTCAACTTGTTAAAGGAAAAATTGACTCATGCACCATTGCTCCAACTCCCTGACTTTGGTAAGATTTTTGAACTTAAGTGTGATGCTAGTGGAATTGGGACTGGAGGCGTGCTGATTCAAGAAGGTAAGCCTGTCGCTTATTTCAGTGAAAAATTATCTGGGCCTAGTTTGAACTATTCTACTTATGACAAAGAATTATATGCATTAGTTCAAACTTTAGAAACTTGGCAACATTATTTATGGCCCAATGAGTTCGTTATACATTCTAATGATGAATCTTTCAAGCATATTCGAAGTCAAAGTAAACTGAACCATCGACATGCTAAATGGGTTGAATTTATTGAGTCTTTTCCTTATGTCATAAAACACAAGAAAGGGAAGAAGAATGTTATTGCTGATGCTTTGTCTAGGAGATATAACATGCTTTCTCAACTTGACACCAGAATTTTTGGTTTGGAAACAATTAAAGAGCAATATGTGCATGATGCTGATTTTAAAGATGTGTTGCTGAATTGCAAAGAGGGAAATACATGGAATAAGTTCGTTGTTAATGATGGTTTTGTGTTTAGAGCTAACAAGCTATGCATCCCAGCTGGCTCTGTTCGTTTGTTGTTGCTATAGGAAGTGCATGGAGGCAGGCTTATGGGACATTTTGGTGTGAAGAAGACCGAGGATGTGTTGGCCAGCCACTTCTATTGGCCAAAGATGAGGTGCGATGTTGAGCTCTACGTTTCCCGCTGTACGACGTGCAATAAAGCTAAGTCTCGACTGAACCCACATGGTTTATATATGCCTCTTCCTGTTCCTAGCATTCCATGGGAGGATATTTCAATGGATTTTGTGTTAGGACTACCTAGGTCTAAGAGTGGGGAGGGATAGCATTTTTGTTGAGGTTGATCGATTCTCTAAGATGGCACATTTCATACATTGTCATAAGAGCGATGATGCTATACACATTGCTGATTTGTTCTTTAGGGAGATCGTTCGCTCGCATGGAGTGCCATCTACAATTGTTTCCAATCGTGATACGAAGTTCTTGAGCCATTTTTGGAAGATACTATGGAACAAGTTGGGGACTAAACTATTATTTTCTACTACATGCCATCCCCAAACAGATGGGCAAACCGAAGGGGTCAATCGAACGTTATCTATGATGTTGTAGGCAGAATTGAAGAAAAATTTGAAGATGTGGGAAGAGTGTCTACCTCATGTGGAGTTCACCTATAATCGCTCATTGCACTCTACCACGAAGATGAGCCTGTTTCAGGTGGTATATGGTTTTAATCCTCATGCTCCTATTGATATTGTTCCCTTGCCATCTTCCGAAAAAGTGAACTTAGATGCTTCTAAACGTGCTGAATTTGTGTTAAAACTGCATGAAACCACTAGAGAGAACATAGAGTGCATGAATGAGAAATATAAGGTTGCCGGTAGTCAAGGTAGAAGAGAATTAACTTTTCAACCTAGTGATCTTGTTTGGTTGCATTTAAGAAAAGATAGATTTCCATCTTTGTGCAAGTCTCAATTGATGCCTAGAGCTGATGGACCTTTCGAAGTGATTGCTAAGATAAATGATAATGCATACAAGATTGAGTTGCCTGCAAATTATGGGGTTAGCGATACTTTTAATGTTGTTGATTTGAACCATATCAGGGAGAGGAGGATGAGCTTGAGTCGAGGACAACTCCAATTCATGAGGGGGAGGATGATGAGGACATCTTCACCATGGATACAACCACGCCAAGTACATAAGCTGAACCGGTGATACAAGGACCAATCACACGAGCTCGTGCCCATCAAATTAATTATCAGGTAACTTCGTTCTTAGGGTTGCATAAGCATGACTTGCTGAATGGGGTACTACTAAATGCTTGTGATGATATTATTGTACTTAGGAATGAAGGAGAATATGCACACAAGCTAAAACATGATACAACACAGAAGATTTTGGTTCGGCCTTCTACATAGTCCCAAATTGAAACAAGCATGCCCGTTGATCCAGGTGTCAGTTTGGAGCCCAAGAGTACTTGATGGAAAGGTCTCAGTGTCTTCTTTCCAACGGATCTGGCCTCACCCTGAAATACAATCCAAGTCGACCGTAATTGCCAAAAGAGTGCCAAACTATTTCTGGAAACTAGGACTAACGGTGCTGCGTCACTTCCACCTAGGCCCATGGGCCTTGTACCACATAGGGCAGCGTGCCACACCCAGAACGCCATCCCTAACCCCTCTTCTTCTACCAATATTTAGCCACCACCTTAGGTTTAGTTTGGTTTTGTTTAGATCAAAGTTTAGCGTCGCTACTTTGCTGGGTAAAGCCGTGGTCGATGTCAATGTTTTACACCAGCAATATAAATATAGGGCTACTCGTCGGATCGAAACTCAGTGGACTACAAAGGAACACAAGGAGTTTATACTGGTTCAGGCCCTCGTTGTGAGATAATACCCTACATCCAGTTGTGGTGTATTTCCTTTGAGGATGTATGATTGCTCATGCCCTCAGGGGGCACCCTGCCTCCCCTTATATACTGGGGGATGGGGTTACAAAGTAGGAGTCCCAACCGGACTACGGCCAAGGGATCTCCTCTTAGAGATATAACCTACCTGACTAGGACTGTATATTTCTTATCGTACAAGGCTAAGTCTGCAGAGCTCTATCATATCTCTAATTACAAGGCTAGTCCCATCCTCTGTCCGAGTGGCCCATATGCTTGTCGTGAGGTACCCGGGGCCCATGGCCTCCACAGCAGTCCCTGAGACCTTCATAGTTGAGTCACAGCTGATGCCGAGTGCTCATCCTCCACGGTGAAGTATTTCCCGAGTGCATTGCTCCCGAGTACTCTTTGTCCGAGTGCTTCTTCCTCCCGAGTCCTGCTTCATGTCAGCTAGCAGCGAGGCTATGAAGGGCTCCATGTAAAAATATAAATAGTGTGCACCGAATAGGCACACCTATTAGGTGTAGCCCCCCGACTTTGTGCTTAATTGTGAAACAATTTAACATAAAGTCAAAGATCTTTAATCTTATAGTCTTTTATAATCTTTCCCAAGTAGTAGGTCACTCGGAAATTAGACTCTGCAGTTTCATGTCAGCTGGAAGAATTATTTATAGTCTTTTCCGAGTAGTATATCACTCGGAAGTTAGACTCTTCAGTGTCATGTCGGCTGGAAAAATGTTTGCTCATGGCAATTGTTGGCTAAGCATGTAAGTCGAGTACCACTTTATGGATTTTAACCCAATATGTGGCCAGGTGTACTTGAGAGATACCTGCATCCCCAATTTTAATGGAGACCAGCTTGTGACCCTTATAAGGATATATCCTCAATACCTGGTAAATAATGTAGATACCTGAGTGTATACACTCAGCTGTAGGCTTAGCATGAAGCATATCTGATTATTTAATTGGTTTCTGTGAGTAGCACTAGCACTGTGATTTTAACACAGCCAGCGAGCGGCCTATATTGAGTGTGCTACTGTAGAAACTCATATCTTGTGGCCAACTACCGAATAAGCTGGCCTAAACCGACTTACCCAGCGCAACCCTATAAAAGTAGCATCCCTCGCATGTCAGGATGAGTACTCCAGCGTCGGTAATCACAATCAGCCAAAGGAATCCTTGTCTACAAGCCTTTCCGACTTATGTTCTAGATGCAGCATGGTTGCCACAGATGCCCGAGTAGGTGTATTGCAGGATCTGCTTGCCCTCTTCAGGTGTGACACAATGCATGAGAACTCCGGATGCGCTCTGACAACGTAGATCTTCTCTGACTTTGGTAAAGCTGAATAAGGTACCAGAACCTTGCACTAGCACAGGATTCAGCTGGCAACCCTCATGGGGCGTACCCTACCCAACAGAGTTATGGCCAAATAAGGTACCCGAACCTTGCATTAGCATAGAATTCAGCTGGCGACCCTCATGGGGAGTACCTTACCCTGTAGAGTGGCACACGAGCTCTGACTGGCGCCGGAGGTTGGTTATATTAGCCGAATAAGGTACCCGAACCTCTCATTAGCATAGGATTCGGCTGGTGACCCTCATGGGGCGTACCCAACTCAGCAGAGTAGTACCCGAGCTCGGACTGGTGCCAGAGGTCGGTTGTTAGCCGAATAAGGTACCCGAACCTTGCATTAGCATAGGATTCGGCTGGCAACCCTCATGGGGTGTCGATGTTTTACACCGGTAATATGATTATGGGGCTACCCAGCGAGGGGAAATCCGATGGACTGCAAAGGAACACAAGGAAATTTTATACTGGTTCAGGCCCTCGATGAGAGGTAATACCCTACATCTAGTTGTGATGGTATTCCTTTGAGGATGTATGTGGATCAATGATCCCGTGTGCTGTTCTTTGCCCTCAAGGGGTGCCCTACCTCCCCTTATATACTGGGGGGCAGGGGTACAAGATAGGAATCCCAGCCAGATATGGCCAAGGGATTTCCTTCTTAGAGATACATCTTACCTAGCTAAGATTGTATATTCCTTATTGTACAAGGCAAAATCTATCGGGTGCTACTATATCTCTAAGTACAACACTCGTCCCATCCTCTATCCGAGTGGCCCATATGCTTGTGATGAGGTACCCGGGGCCCATGGCCTCCACAGTAGCCCCTGAGACCTTCATAGTTGAGTCACAGCTGATGCCGAGTGCTCATCCTCCACGGTGAAGATTGCCCAAGTGCATTGCTCCCGAGTAATCTTTGTCCGAGTGCTTCTTCTTCCTGAGTCCTGCTTCATGTCAGCTAGTAGCGAGGCTATGAAGGGCTTCATGTAGATGTATGAATAGTGTGAGCCGATTAGGCGCACCTATTAGGTGTAGCCCCCGACTTTGTACTTAATTGTGAAGACAATTAAACATAAAGTCAAAGATCTTTAACCTTGCAGTCTTTTCCGAGTAGATTACTACTGGTATATAAGACTCTTCGGTATCATGTCAACCAGAATATGATTTATAGTCTTGCCGAGTAGCATACTACTCGTATATGGGACTCTTTAGCTTCATGTCAGCTCGAATAGGGGGTTCATAGTCTTTCCCGAGTGGCGTCCCACTCGAGAGTTAGACTCCTCAGCGTCATGTCAGCTGGAAAAAATATTTATAGTCTCTCCCGAGTAGTGCACTACTTGGAAGTTCGACTCTTCAGCATCATGTCAGCTGGAATAATGTTGCTCATGGCAACTAGTGGCCAAGCAAGTAGGCCGAGTACCACTTTATGAAAACTAATCCATTGCGTGGTCAGGTGTACTCGAGAAAGATAACTGCATCCCCAATTTTGATGAAGACCAGCTTGTAATCCTTATAAGGATATATCCCCGATACCTGGTGGATAAAATAGATACCCAAACACATGTGTTTAGCAATTAGGCCTTCATGAAGCATATCTGCTTACCTCATCGGTTCCTGTTGGTAGCACCAGCACTGTGATTTTAACCTAGCCTGCGAGCAGCCCATATTGAGCGTGCTACTGTAGAAACTCATATCTTGGTGGCCCAATGTCCACTTTGCAGGCCCAAGCCCATTTAGTCGGCACAGGCTCTATAAAGGCTGAGGGAGAGAGAAAAGATTCCTCTATCTTCCCCACGCGACCAATCGTTTCGTCTTCCCAGCTCCGCGCCAAAATTTCGCTTCCCGCTTTGCTAGGGTTCGCCATTGCTTGATCCCCCCCACAAAAGCTCGAGTGATTCCGCATCCGCTTGTCAATTCCAAGCCCCCGACTATATGTCCCCCAAATCTCTTGTTCCCCCAGCCATGCCGAAGGTTCCAGATGTTGTTGGGGCGTCAGACGATGAGTGGCCGATCTTGGACTGCAGCTGGGCAAAGCTAGAGAGGTTGGAGTAGTCGCTGCGGCTGCAGAGCCGCGACATTATCCGCTGGTGGCCGACCAAGGGTGAGTCAGTCCCAAATCCCCAATCCAGCGAAACTGTTGTTTTTGCCTCTTTCTTTGACTGCGGTTTGTTTCTCCCTTCTTCCAAGTTCCTCTGCCGCCTTCTTAATTTTTATGGATTGGAGTTGGTGAATCTGAATCCCAACTCGATCCTGCAAATCTCAATATTTGTGACTCTCTGTGAGTGCTACTTGGGTGTGGAACCCCACTTCAATTTCTTTAGGCATCTATTCCACATCAAGCCCCAACCTTCCAAGAATAAGGCTCAGGTAATTGGGGGGGGGGGGCTGGCCTTTAGTTAAGAAGTGAGATGAAAAAGGTATATATCAGTCTTCCCTTGAAGTCTTCCTTGAAAGGCTGGCACAAGGAGTGGTTTAATTGTTCTGATTTGGTGCCCTCCCTGCCTGCATTCACCGGGAAGCCCCCGACAATCTCGCCCAATTGGTCATCGGACCCGACCTTCGAAGAGATGGGCCAGGTGCGTCAGCTGCTGGGTAGGTTGGAGAAGTTCAAGGAAGCCGGCCTGACTGGCCCTTGGGTGGCCAAGCGTTTCCTGACCCGGCGTGTTTAGCTGCCGAAGCTGAGGAGCGAGTTCTGTTGGGACTATCAAGGGAAAGATGACCCTGACCGAGAAAGCCGAGAGGTGATCGGCCAGCAAGAAGTGACCAAGATCTTGTTCACCTATTTCTCCAATGGGGTGATCAAGACCGAGGACGCGGAGCGCTGCATCACGGCTTACAACTAGAACCGGCCCCGTCCCGAGGTAACATCTGCTTCTCTTCTGTGATGAATGCTCGTAGACGTGTATCCATGATTATCCAGCATTGTGTGACGTATATTATGGAATTGTTTGCAGTGGTGCAAGGAGTTTGATGACGACTCCCGTCCGTTGTCGGCCACGAAATCGAAGAAAAGGCCGAGAAGTCCTTCGGCCACCCAGCCTGACTTCGAGAGAGCGGGGAAGAAACCCATTGCAGATCGGGGCAAGGGGAAGGTTGTGAAGTCGAGCACCGCTACCGGGAGTCTGAAGATAAAGGGCACCGCCGGTGCGGCGCCCAGGCCATCGAGTCCCAGGCCGGGACCCACGCTATCGAGCCCCACATCGTCGAGCCCAACGAGAGTGCCACCGAGTACGAAGTCGGCTGCAGTGCCGCTGAGTACCCGAGCGCCCCAGCCAGTCACACCGTGGATGGGGCCAACAAGGGCTGAAGTGCTGCCGTCGACTGCTGCGCCTTCTGGTCCATCAGCCAGTATCCCTCCAATACCGGCCTCTGGATCTCCCGGACAGAATCTCAAGTTTTCCAAGAGGTGGGTGGTTCTAGGTCTTCTGAGAATCATGTTTATGATTGTGTCGTCTTGATGTTGGATTCGTTGCGCAGGAGGCGGGTCGACATTGACCTCAAGAGGGCCACGCCAGCCACTCCCACTGCCAATCCTGCCCCAGCCGAGTCGGCGCCAGCAAGCACACCTGCTGAGCCGGCGACGTTCCCAGTTGCAGAAACTGGGACAGCCCGACTGTAGGGCCGCCGACACCGGTTGACTAGGGGATGGTTGCCAGAGCCGCTGCCCTAGCTCCTGAGCCAGCGCCTGTCATCGAAGCCGTCGTGGCAGCACCTGAGCCAGTGCCGGTTGTTGACGCCGTGGCTGCAGCCCCTGAGTCGACCCCTGAGGCGCCGGGGGCCACCGAGTCGGGGGCCAGGAGTCCGTCGCCGTCCTGGTCGTCGTCATCGTTGTCGTCGCTGTCTCCTCCTTCGGATAAGCCAGACCTCCCCAGGCTCGAAGTTCCTCCTCGCAATTTCCCGCGGACGTTCCATTGGACAGCGCTCGACGAAACCGCGAAGAGTTATAGGCATGACGAGGCTACGGCAGTAAGGGAGCGCGAAAGCCTGCTGCGCGCCACGCTCGCCACGTCCCAGGGGATCCAGGCATGACCTTTGTCGTATTATAGTCTTGGTTATCTTGCTCATATGAGTTATCTAATGGCTAACTCTGTTTTGCTCTGTTTTTCCCCGAGTAGAAGCTCGTTGATCGCTCGGAGATGATGAGCGAGGTCTTGATGCGGGTTGCCCCCCAGCTCCAAGAGTTAGACCAACTTCGGGCCTTGAAGGCCGAGATAGAAGGGCGCTGCCAGGAGAGGGAGTCTTGGCTGAGGGACTCTGTTACTTAGCTCAGGGCCGAGAATTGGGACCAAGCCAGTAAGATTAGAGGTGAGCCTCCAAGATGTATCTCTCTGACCAGATCCATAGTATATTTCTTCAGCTGCGTTGTTCCCGACTGCCCAGTTGTACCCTGACTACAATGTCGAGTCCTTGACTAATCTGTCTTGCAGCCCTCGAAGCCAAGTTGAAGGGCCAAGCAGAGAGGGAAATCCAGCTGAAGGAGGCCGAGAAAGCTAGGGCCGAGCTTGAAAAAGTCAAGGCCGACCTGACAAAGGCCAAGACCGAGCTTAAGCAAGAGAGGGCCAAGTTGAAAGAGGCCAACGACAAGCTCGGTAAGGAAAAAGTCGAACTAGAGAGGACCATAGCCAGGGGGGAGGCCGACTACAACAATAAGTCTCCCTTTTGACACTGATCTTAACCAATCCATTGATTATCCCATTTGTAGCTTTACCTGACAAGTTTACTTATCGCTGAACCCGGGTAGTTGCTAGAGCCAACTCCCGGGCCCAATTTCAGGCTTACGAAGAGGAGATAAAGGTGGTCAAGGAGTCACGGGAGGCTCTCCTCGGATCCATGAGAGGGCTCCTTGACATCGTGGATCCTTGCCCCGTGGGAACCAGCTACAGCTTGATCGCCCAAGTGGAGGCGTGCCTGGAGGATGCACCGAGTGCCCTTAAAAGGTACTCGGATGAGCATGTCATTACCAGCGTGGCCCGAACCCTGGCTATGAGCAAGTCCATCTACCCAAGGGCAGATGTTGAAGCCATCGGGGAGGGGTTTGCCGAGGAGACAACTCCTGAGGAGGCACTGGAGCTGATAGCCAAGGCGAAGCCGACTGTAGAGACTATCACCAGGGGTCTGGATCTGTAAAAATAGTACATTATGCAGTCGATGTATTGTGGTTTTTTGTAAAGACATGTGTGAATATATATGCAGTGCCGCCAAGTTTTATTACTCAGTTGTCATTAGCTTTACTTGATTATATGGTCTGCACCGAGTTAGTCTGTTGGAACTTAATAAAATCGTTCACCGCAAAAAGCTATAATTGGGCAAACATAATAAAGTCATAGTGAAGCTTCGTAACTTAAGTAAGATAAGCTCGTATATTATTGACAGAGCATATAAGATACATGCAGCCCCCGACTCACTACTCGGTTGAAACAAGCGGCGTAGTGAGTCCGAGTGGAACTGTACACATGGAAGAAATAAGAAACTCAGGTATAGAAAGGATGCAGCTGTTCTATGTTCCATGAGTTGCTGATGAGGGCACCGTCTTCAGTCTTCAGTCGGTAGGCGCCTGGCCGCGTGACCTCGGCTATAATGAATGGCCCTTCCCAGATTGGGGATAGTTTGTGCCTGTCTTTGGTGGTTTGTATTTTCCTCAAGACGAGATCTCCGACCAAAAAGGCACGGCCACGGACATTGCGATTGTGGTAGCGACGCAGGCCTTGAAAATACCTTGCCGACTGGATTGTTGCGATATCCCTTGCTTCTTCCAACTGATCTAATTCGACCAATCGGGTATTGTTGGAAATCTCTTCTGAGTAAGCCCGGACTCGTGGAGAGCCGAACTCTAACTCAGTTGGAAACACAGCCTCGGCACCATAGACCAGAAAGAAAGGGGATTGCCCGGTTGCCTGACTAACGGTGGTTCTTAGAGACCTAAGAACAGATGGGAGTTCTTGTACCGACCGGCCAGCGTATGGTTGTAGTCGGTCGAATATTCTAGTCTTGATACCCTGTAAGACCATACCGTTGGCTCGTTCAACCTGCCTGTTGCTCTGCGGGTGTGCCACAGACGTGTAGCAGATCTTGATGCCGAAGTCATCACAGAAATCTTGAAACATGCTGCCCGTGAACTGAGTACCGTTGTCGGTGATGATGCAGTTGGGGACTCCGAATCGGTAGAGTACACTCATAATGAAGTCCTTTGTTCGTGCCGCTGTTATGGTTGCAATGGGTTTGGCCTCAATCCACTTGGTGAATTTATCTACCGCGACGAACAAGTGTGTGAACCCTCTTGGCACTTTCTTGAAAGGCCTGACCATGTCAAGCCCCCATACTGCAAAGGGCCAAGAGATTGGGATTGTTTGGAGCTCCTAGGCTGGGAGATTGGTTTGTCTTGCGTAGAACTGGAAACCCTCGCATGTGCGAACAATGTCTTTAGCATCTGTTACTGCTGTCGGCCAGAAAAATCCCTGCCAGTAAGCCTTTTCGACTAACGTCCTGGATGCGGCATGGTTGCCACATACGCCCAAGTGGATTGTAGCAGAATCTGCTTGTCTTCCTCGGTGGTGATGCAACGCATGAGGACATCGGATGCACTTCTTCGGTACAGGTCTTCTCTGACGACTAAGAAATTCTTGCTTCGACATTTAATTCGTTCAGCTTCACTGCGATCTTCTGGGAGTTCATCATCCAGGAGGAATTTGAGAATAGGAGTCCGCCAATCTTGACATATGTGCAGCGCCTCGTTTGTTGCCAGGGTAGGTTCGTCTCCTGACTGCTCCGGCGCTGGTTTCTTCTTGATTGATGGCTCCATGAGTTGCTCAACAAAGATCCCTATCGGGACCGCCTCTCGCTTGGATCCCATGTTTGCCAGCTCGTCTGCAGCGTCATTGTATTGTCGTAGGACATGTGTTATCTCTAGCTTGTCGAACTTGTTTCCATCTTGCGGACCTCCTGGCAGTATGCCACCATGGTGTCATCGAGGCATGTCCCGTCCTTCATGACTTGGTTTACCACAAGTTGGGAGTCTCCTCGCATAACTAGTCGACGGATGCCGAGTGACATGGCGATGCGGAGCCCATGGATGAGTGCCTCGTACTCAATGACATTGTGGGAAGCCGGGAAGTGGATTTGTAGGACGTACTTCAGTTTTTCACCGGTGAGGGACGTCAGTAAGACTCCAGCCCCAACGCTGCCGATCCATAGAGAACCATCGAAGTACATTGTCACGTACTCTAGCTTCGCTATTGATGCGGGCATGTGAACTTCTGTCCACTCGGCCACGAAGTTGGCTAGAGCTTGTGATTTAATTGCTGTCCGCAGTTGAAAGGTGATGTCGAATGCCATCAACTCGAGCACCCATTTAGCGATTCGGCCGGTGGCCTCGTGGTTATGCAGGACGTCCCCGAGTGGAAACGATGTGACCACCATGACTTGATGTGCTTGGAAGTAGTGCACCAGCTTCTGGACAATGATAAGTAGGCCATAGAGCAGCTTTTGGACCTACGAATATCTTGTCTTTGAGTCGGCAAGAACCTCGCTGACAAAGTAAACTGGCTGTTGAATTTTCTAGATGTGAACCTATTCGGATCGCTGGACCACTAGCACCATGCTAACAACCTGAGTAGTTGCCGCCAAATATAGCATTAGCGGTTCTTGGGGCATGGGTGACACCAACACGGGGGGTGATGTGAGAAATTGCTTGAAGTCTTCGAAGGCTTGCTGGGCTTCGGGAGTCCATTGGAAGTTGTCTGCTTTCTTCAGTGGCTTGAAAAAGGGCATACCCCGTTCGTCCAGTCGGGAAATAAACCGGCTGAGTGCCGCCATGCAGCCTGTCAGCTTCTGGACGTCCTTCTGGTTAGTCGGGGGAGCCATATTCATGATTGCATTGACTTTCTCCGGGTTGGCCTCGATGCCGCGACGCAAGACAATGAAGCCGCGTAGCTTGCCGGATGGCACACCGAAGGCGCACTTTTCTGGGTTCAACTTCATCTTGAATCTTTCAAGATTTTGGAAGGTTTCTTCTTGGTCAGTGATAAGGTCTTCTTTGGACTTGGTCTTGATTACCACATCGTCAACATAGGCTTCCACGTTGCACCCGATCTGAGTGTGTAGACACCGCTGAATTGCACGTTGATATGTTGCTCTAGCATTTTTCAAACCAAAGGCATAGTGATGTAGCAGTACACACCAAACGGCATGATAAAAGACGTCTTGAGGCAGTCCTCCTCCTTCAAACTGATTTGCTGGTATCCCGAGTAGCAGTCGAGAAAGCTGAGAAGTTCGCACCCCGCAGTTGAATCCACCACCTGGTCTATCCTTGGTAAACCAAATGGGTCTTTGGGGAACCTTGTTGAGATTGGTGTAGTCAACGCACATGCGCCATTTACCTTTTTCTTCCAGACCAGAACTATGTTTGCTAGCCAAACCGGGTGGTAGACCTCTTTGATGAACCCGGCTACGAGAAGCTTGGTTATCTCCTCCCGAATAGCATCTTTATGGTCTTGAGCAAAGCACCGCAGCCGTTGCTTGACTGGCTTGGTGTCTGTCTTCACGTTGAGAGTGTGCTCGATCACCTCCCTTGGTACGCCCGACATGTCGGACGGTTTCCACGCGAAGATATCCTTGTTCGCTTGGAGGAAGGTGACGAGCGCGCCTTCCTATTTGGGGTCGAGTCTAGTCCTGACTAGAGCAGTCTTGGAGGGGTAGGAAGGGTCCAGGGGGATCTTCTTCGTGTCAGAGTCCGCTGAAATTCCCGACTTCGCTTCTTTTTTGGCCGGAACTGGGTCTTCCTTGACTTCGGTTGTGGTGGCTTGCCGAATGCTACTACACCCGATTGCCGCCTCTTGTGATTGAGCCAATTCACAACTCTCCTTGTCGTAGGTGAAGGGTTGCTTGATGTCGTTGCGGAGGGAGAGGACTCCTGCTGGCCCTAGCATCTTAAGCACCATATATGTATAGTGCGGTACGGCCATGAATCTGGTGAGCGCCGGTCATCCCAGTATCGCCTGGTACGCAGTCTCGAAGTTGGCAACCTCGAAGCAGATGTTTTCTGTGCGGAAGTTATCCCACGTGCCGAAGGTGACTGGCAAGGTAATCTGCCCGAGTGGTGTTGAAGACAGGCCGGGAATTATCCCGTGGAAGGGCGCCGTACTCGGCCACAGATCTGAACGAGGAATCTTCATCTGATCTGAGGTTTTGGTGAAGAGAATATTGAGCGCGCTGCCTCTATCTATGAGAACCTTCTTCAATCTGATATTCTTCACGACCGGGTCCAGGACGAGTGGATAGCGCCCTGGGTGTGAAACCCGCTCTGGGTGATCTGCGCGGGTGAACATGATGGATGTCTCTGACTAGCGCAAATATTGGGGGGTGTTTGCTGTAGAGATTGAGTTGATGTCACGCGTTGTAAGCTTCTGCTTCCACTTGGACTCGTAGGCAGACGGCCCTCCGAAGATGTGGTTAAGCTCAACTTGGGGATCTTGAAAATCGTCAGCTGGGCCCTGATCAGGCTTGTCTTTGTCCTTGTCAGCGCTAGATGATGAAGTCTGCTTGGAAGCAAACATTTTAAGCATGAAGCAGTCTTTGGTCGCGTGCTTGCCTTCAGGGTGGAAGGGGCAAGGCCCATTCATGACTTTCTGGTAGTCGTTGTTGCGTTGGGGCCACAACCGAGTTCGCTCCATGTTGGCCACCTCATTGTCTGACTTCTGCTTGCGGCTGCCAGTCTTGTTTGATGGCTCGTTGTTAGGTTTTGCCTTTTGGTCTTTCTGTTGGGACTCCTTATTCCTCGTCGCCGGGCCTCTCCCACCGACCGCTAACAATCTTCTACCGAGTCGGCGTATTCGACTGTTCGCCATGCTCGAGAGAGCCAAAACCCGGACAGAGGATCGGTCGAGAATGTCCAAGTGAACTTAAAATGCAATGAACAGAGACGTCCTTTCCTCCCTTGCGGAAGCGCAAGACACACGATGACGGAACCCTCGTCTCTGATAAAATTGGGTTCTTGTTGCACTTCTTGGAGAATCTCTTAATAAAATCGCGAATTAGAGACTCGTTCTTCTTCTGGCTGTTCTAGTTGATATAAATCATGCTCAGAAGACGGCCTCTCGTAAGTTTCCTGAAAATTAGCGCCCACATAGAACACCGCTACCCTGAGTTCTCCCAGAACCACACGAAAATCGCCGACCGTCTCAGGAGCCCTGTCAGCCATGTCCTCGCAAAGAAGAGTCGGCTAGTGCACTGGGAGGGTAGTTAGCAAGGCTTTATGGTCACCTCCGAACAGCTCGAATTGCAGCGAAACAAGGGTGTACATGGTGAGCCACCAGGACTCGGGGTTGGTTCTTGCCGTCGTATTTCTCAAAGATCCGCCGTAGGCTTGAAGCCCCCAATGGTCAGTCGACATCACTGAGAGAGCTCAAGAAGAGTGAAAGCTGGAATGCCTTTGTCTTCGTGAGGGCTCCGGCTCCGATTACGGTGGAAGCTTGAACCGCTCTGTTGGTGCACGAGACCGAAACGCTCGTTTTCATCCTCCAGTCGGTGGCGCTTGTCCACTTCCCGTTCGTGGCGCCAGGCATTGATGTTGTGGCGGAGGTCGTGTTGTAGGTGTACTCGGAGATCTTGGTTGGGCCGGCGGTCATACTGGTGACGCCGCCGGTTGTCATTGTGTGTTGCTGAGTGACGTTTGCCGCGATTCCTTGTGTGGCCGACTTGAGCCGGCCGCCCAGCCCTGCGCTGATGTAGATGAACCCGCCGCTTGAGATCCCAACCGGTTGGTCGGTACAAGTGTGTCGCCCAACTGCTGTTGTTGTTGCTGACAGGCAGTAGCTGTAATCATCGCTTTGATGTTGGCGATAGTCGGGGTGGCCTAGTGATCAGGCCCGTGTTAGAGTGTGTCTCCAGTAGTTGCAGCGGCCACGACATTCTTGTTGTGCTGTGATGAAGACGTCGTGGTCGCTGACTTTAGTCTGGAGAATCTGCTGCTGAGTGGCTCGCCCAGCCTTGCGTAGCCCGTCGTTGTGAGCCTCGCGGTCAGCCTCCTCCTGTTGCTCCTCTTGTAGTCGGCCCACCTCTTGTGGTGGTGTTGAAGCCATGAAGATCTCGCGGGGGAGGAGAAAGCTCGCCAGACTGGAGTCCGAACTAGTGTTCGAACCGTTGTTTGACTTGGAGTTGAAATGCGAGTAGTTTTTTGGAGTAAGAACGACTCCGACCTCCCTAGAATCCAATCTGAAACGGTTTCTGAGCCTTGTCCAAACTGAAATCGTGGGAGATCGGGTCTGCCGCGACAGATGTAGATCCGCGATGTTGCCGAGTCCATGTGGGAGATCGGCGATCTCTCCCCCTCCTAGCCTGACCCGGGCTGGCTCGAGGCCTAGCGCGAGTCGGACGCCGAAGGAGAGAGTTGTCCCAATGGTCGGCAAAGTGAAGGATTGCCGCAGTAGATTGATGAAGGAGATTGCGGCGTCCTATGGGCCGACTGGCACAACGTCGGCTGGTTCCTCGGCCGGTTGGATTGGATCTGCTTTGGCCAAGGTGAGGTTGCCGATCTGGTCGGCAACGAAGTCGAGGCTTCCGAAAGAAATTGTGTCTCCGGGGGAGAACTTGTTACCGTCGACTCCGCTTGTTGGATCCATCGAGATTGTTGATCAAGATATCACCGAAGCCCCTACCTGGCATGCCAACTGTCGATGTTTTACACCGGCAATATGATTACGGGGCTACTCGGCGAGGGGAAATCCGATGGACTGCAAAGGAACACAAGGAAATTTTATACTGGTTTAGGCCCTCGATGAGAGGTAATACCCTACATCCAGTTGTGATGGTATTCCTTTGAGGATGTATGTGGATCAATGATCTCGTGTGCTGTTCTCTGCCCTTAAGGGGCGCCCTGCCTCCCCTTATATACTGGGGGTAGGGGTACAAGATAGGAATTCCAGCCGGATACGACCAAGGGATTTCCTTCTTAGAGATACATCTTACCTGGCTAAAATTGTATATTTCTTTTTGTACAAGGCAAAATCTACCGGGTGCTACTATATCTCTAACTACAAGACTCGGCCCATCCTCTATCCGAGTGGCCCATATGCTTGTAATGAGGTACCCGGGGCCCATGGCCTCCACATGGGGCGTACCTCACCCAGAAAAGTTGTGACTGAATAAGGTACCCGAACCTAGCATGAGTGTAGGATTCAGCTAGCGACCCTCATGGGGCGTACTCACCTAGCCAAGTGGTACCCGAACTCTGACTAGTGTCGGAGCTCGGTTATTAACCCACATGGAGCGTAGCCATAGAAGATGACGTCCCGACTGGCGCAAGCACTCGGTCAATAGCCCTCATGGAGCATTCTGAGTGATTCTTGAAGCGTCACACTCCAAGTGTATCTTGGCAGACTGGTCCAGCCCCCGAGCGTAGGAGATAGGCTCATAGTCCTGAGTTCCTGTTATGCGTATCCGGAACTGACCCTACATTATAAACACATTGGATGAGTAGCATCTGATGATGAAAACAATCACCTGAAGAAATTTTATGTATTTTACAATATATGTAAATATATGTTCTTCCTCTTTTTGATATTAATTTCCCCGAGTAGTTGACCCCTTACATTTAAGCACTCTGCCCGACTAGTCATAGCCCCCTAGCATCAGGAGTTGGCTCATGGCTCTTTCCCAGACACGTGTTTTGGGTGACTTGAGTTTGTCTTTCATGGAGCAAAGTTTCACGGATCGGAATTTATGCTACTCGAGTACTTTTGCAATCATTAAGAGCAAAAATAGAAAAAAATAAATGTGCAGCTTGTACACCTATTAGATGTAAGCAGCTGTGGCACTGGTGAGGCCAAGTGAGGAAATATTTATCAGAAAGCGACTTAGCTGTTCGGTATTTGGGAGTGGGGATGCCATCCTTGCATTTAGGCTTTTGAGCCCCCGAGCATGTCACTTGTTGTTATGATAATCTCCAGTTGTTGAAGGTCGAAGACGGTTGTGACCGACTACCACAATGAAGCCGTCTGACTTGCGTTTGCGGTTCCCAACCTTAGTCGGGGTCGCATCATCAGTGTCCTTCCACTCCTTCTGTCAGGGGGCCTTTTCGTCATCGATGGCCTCAGCAACAGCGTGGGCCGAGTCGGCGTACTTGTTTGCCATGTCGAATAGAGCCTTGACAGAGTTGGGAGGCTTCCGAGTGAATTTAGCGATGAACGAGGTGTCTTTGACTCCTTTTCAAAAGGCGGCAATGACGACCTCGTCCTTGATCTTCGGGATAGAATTCTTCTTCTCAGAGAACCTCTTGATGAAATCACGAAGAGGCTCGTTCTTCCTTTGATGCAACTGATATAGATCGCGCTCGGAAGATGGCATTTCGTACGTCCCCTGGAAGTTGGCGATGAAGCTTTCCCGGAGTTCTCCCCAGGAGCCAATCGATCTCTTAGGAGGTCCTGTTAGCCATGTTCTTGCCGAGTCGACTAGAGGGACTAGGAGGTAGTTAGCCATGGCCTTGTGATCTCCTCCAGCTGCTCGGATTGCCAGAGTGCAGACCGTGAGCTAGGACTCGGGTTCGGTCTTCCCGTCGTATTTTTCGATTCCCGTAGGCTTCAAGCCCGACGGCCAGAAGACCTCTTGTAGCTCCTAGGTGAAGGCGGGTACGCCTTCGTCTGCGTGAGGGCTCCAACTCCGCCTATGACAGCGAAACCGCTTGTGGTGGAGGCCGAAGCGCTCGTTCTCGTCTTCCAGTTGGCGTTGCTCGTCTTCCTCTCATTCGCGGCACCAAACGTTGATGTCCTGCCAAAGGTCACGCCATAGTCAGCCTTGGAGATCCTGGTTGTCCCGACGGTCACTTTGACACCGTCGATTGTTGTTGGGGTTGCCGAGTGATGTCTGGCATGACTCCGTGTGCGGCGTCGCTTTGAGACAGATGAGACTGTCATTGGAGATGCTGACCGGTTGGTCGGTATGAGGGTATCGCCCGGCTGTTGGTGCTGCTAACATGCAGCAGTGGTAATCATGGCTTTTATCCTCGCTATAGTTAGGATGGCCTGATGATCATGCCCAAACTAGAGCGCGTCCAGCAGAGTTGCAACGGCTATGACATTCTATTGAGGTGTTACAAAGACGTCGTGGTCGCTGACTCGGTTTTGGAGGATTTGTTACTGAGCAGTCTGCCTGGTCCTGCACAGGTCATTGTTGCGGGCATGCAGGCGTCTTGATTCTTCCTCTTGTTATTCTCGCAGTCGGTGGGCCTCCTCGTCTTGCTGCTCACGTAGTCGGTGTGATTCCTGAGTAGGAGTAGAGCCTTTGGATACCATGAAGGTTTCTCGTGGTGGAGAGAAGCTTGCCGAACTACTGTCTGACTTAGAGTCAGAGTCCGACTGAGAGACGGAGTCCGACTGAGAGTTGAAGTCGGTATAGTTTATGGGGGTGATTATAACTCCAACCTCCCTAGATCTAATCTCGAGCGGTTCTAGGCCGTATCCGAGTCGAACTCTAGGGGATCGGGTCTGCTGTGTCTGATGCTGATCGCAGTTGTCCGCGGTGTTGCCAAGCCTGAACGGGAGATTGACAATCTCTTCCTTTCTTACCCCGATCTTGGCCGGCTCAAGGCCGAGTCCAAGTCGAACACCGAAGGAAAGAGTTGTCCCGAGACCCGGACAAGATGAAGATTGCCGTAGCAAGTCGACGAGGGTTGCTGTAGCGTTGCGTGGGCTGACCGGCACAGAGTCGGCTTGTTTCCTGGCCGATCGGATCGAGTCCGGTTCGGACAGGGTGAGGTTGCCGAACTGGTCGGTGATGAAGTCGAGGTTCCCGAATGTGATCGTGTCTCCGGGGGAGAAATTGGTGCCGTCGGCTCCAGTTGTCGAATCCATCGAGCTTGTTGAGGTTGATCTCGGCGAAGCCCCTACCTAGCGCGCTAACTGTCGATGTTTTACATCAGCAATATGAATATAGGGCTACTCATCGGATCGAAACTCGGTGGACTACAAAGGAACACAAGGGTTTATATTGGTTCAGGCCCTTGATGTGAGGTAATACCCTACGTCCAGTTATGGTGTATTTCCTTTGAGGATGTATGATTGCTCATGCCCTTAGGGGGTGCCCTACCTCCCCTTATATACTGGGGGACGGAGTTACAAAGTAGGAGTCCCAGCCAGACTATGGCCAAGGGATTTCCTCTTAGAGATATAACCTGCCCGACTAGGACTATATATTCCTTATCGTACAAGGCTAAGTCTACCGAGCTTTATCATATCTCTAATTACAAGGCTAGGCCCATCCTCTATCTGAGTGGCCCATATGCTTGTCATGAGGTAATCGGGGCCCATGGCCTCCACACATATGCCCGAGTGGATCGATTGCAGAGTTTGCTTGCCCTCGTCGGGTGTGACGCAGCGCATGAGGACTCTGGATGCACTTCTTCGGTACAGGTCTTCGCTGTGATTTTCTAGGAGTTCATCGTCCAAGAGGAATTTGAGAACTAGAGTCCGCCAATCTTGAGATATGATTAGTACTTCATCTGTTGCCAGGGTATGTTCAGCCCCTGACTGATCTGGCACTAGTTTCTTCTTGACTGATGGCTCCGTTATTTGTTCGATGAAAATCCCGATCGGGACCACTTCTCTCTTGGATCCCATGTTAGCCAATTCATCTACAATGTCATTGTATTTTCGTAAGATGTGAGTTATCTCCAGCCCATCAAACTTGTTTTCTAGCTTTCTAACCTCCTGACAGTACGCCGCCATGGTATCATCGAGACATGTCTAGTCTTTCATGACTTGGTTCACCACGAGTTGAGAGTCCCCGCGTACAACCAGTCGGTGGATGCCGAGTGATACAGCAATGCAGAGCCCGTGGATGTGATGAGGACATCACTAGCTCGGATATGACCATAGCTACCTTATGTATTCATCAACCAAAGGTGCATACTTTCTACGTAAGATTTAAGTGTTATATATTTGAACAGTTGTTACTGCACAATGAATTTTGTGTGTTCTCGTTTGCAGAGATACTTGCTTGGGTGAGGGGAAAGAGATCGAGCACAAGGAACACATGGATGATCAAAGAAGTTGATTGGGGACCAAGCCAAGACCTTACCCAAGTCTACTATTATATCACCACATCACTTTTGGTCCATAGAAGAATAAAGTTCTGCATGTTTTGGATTCGGATTCGGGCCTCCTGACAGCATCAAATTTAAACGGACCTAGTCGCTGATCCAGAAGGACTTTCAGGGCCCATGAGTACTTGTTGGAAAGCTTATGGAGTCTACTTTTAGATGGTTTTGGTCCCACGTCAAAATTCCTCCTGAGCTGTCCGAAATTGTCGAAACATGACACATACCTCTTCTAGTCCGAGTCTATTTTGGGCCTTGGGCCTTGTAATTGTGCCGTGGGCTAAGCCCAAGGGGTGTGCACTCTAGGGTTAACTACAGGGCGTCCCAACTCATATATAATCTGTTGCCGTCATCGTTTAGAGTTGGGTTTTTGCTTAGATTAATCTATCTTTGAACAGTTTCGCCGTTTATCGGTTTATGAGACCCCAACTTTGAGAGTATAATCATTTATCTGCAAGTTGAGTTGCAATCTTTCTTGTTCTTGCTTGTGTTCTTCGATTCGCATGCAAGGATTAGCCTTCGTGGTGAGGTCAACCGAGCAGCACATGGTTGATAACAAGAGGAGACGTGGTGCTGCGATTGCAGGGTTCGGGTCTTGGTGATCAGAAGCCGGATCGTGAGTGTCAATTCTCCACCAAATCAAGAGTTATCCATACCTGACAAAAGATCGGGCACCCCGTTGCCATCAAGTGGTATCAGAGTGAAGGTTGCCCATTAGGTATCATCTTTTTCGTCCTGTTTCAATATTTGTTTCCTATACCTAGAGTCCAGAAAAGCCCAAAAAAAATTGGTAGTCGTAGGTTTTTTCCTGTCCTACAACCACGTTTAGCCTTTTGCATAATTCTATTTCAAAGTCCATAGTGTTGAGTTTATGTCCTAGGTCGAGTTTGGTTGCTAGCTTAGATTGTGTTTGAGTCCAGTTCGTGATCCATCCGCCGCACCCCCACAAACCCGAGGCACCACCACCATTGTCTTTGTTTTCCCATCTACTAACCATCTTGTGCAAGTGTTGGTCATTGTGCGTTCTGTTTTAGTTTCATATATCACGTCCTTTGATCACCCTACATCTCCATCCACCTCCCTAGCAGCCACCGCCACCATTTCATCCCCGGTTTCACCACCTGATCCCGAATCAGCCTCCACCAAAACACTGATACGGAGGACCTTCCTTGAAACAGCCATAACTTTCGCATACGGACTTGGAATCAGGCAAATAAATAGTCTATGGACATCTACAAAAAAAATGGGCTGGGCAAAATCAGGTTTGCAAATTTCAGGCCAGAAAATTGGGTATCCGCACTCCAAAGTTCTAGCACGATTTTTAAAGCACGCTTGTGTATTTCTATAGGGCACATCTTATATCAGACTGAGCTGCCACCTCTTGAGGTTGTTGTTCCTGTGCTCCTAGTTGAGAAAAAAATATCAGAAAAATAAAAAAAAAGGTGTGAAAGAAGAGAAAAAAATAAAAAAAGAAAAGGAGAGGAGCACATAGGACACACCAGGGAGCCAGCTGTGTGTTGTTTTGTGCTGTGTTTTTGCCTTGTCCTTATTTCCTTCCTGCTGTCCTTTCATACTTGTTTGTCTCCCTTGTTTTATCATATCTGGTTTAGAACGCATTTAGACCAGCAACAAGGACAAGTGCTTTGGACATTTATTCAGCATTACTATCTGTTATTGAATTGTGTGCTACTAATATATTTGGCCTCCCAAGCTCCACATATATACTTCTGGTCAGCACGGTCTCGACCCTTGCAATCACTGGATCACGCCCTCAAGGTATCATGAACTAGGCCACTGGTTGTACCATCCTTTGCTCGCTAGTCTCAGAACCTTGTAAGAGCTCGGTAAGGTGCTTCCATCTGCGAGTGTCCACAATCCTTGCATAGTAGTAGTTGATAGGGATAATTCCTTTGTGTTTTCTCTGTCTTCTTACTAGCAATGCCAGGGACCGACGAAATCTCGGAGTGCATTCTTCGCAGCGAGATGCAAGGCTACATGGACCAGATGATGAAGGGGCTGAATGAAACCATTCTGAAGGGGGTCAACACTGCTCTTGCCAAGCAGAACATAAACCACATGCTTGAAAGTCTGGACAGACAAGTAGCCACGCTGACTGGGAGGATTGATGAATTGGAGACCCATCTACCACCCTCCGGAGATGATGCCAACCAGGACACGATGTATGATGACGATGGAGAGGTTGACCGGTGAGCGACAGAAGAGGCACGACTACGTCAGTGTCTTCGCCACAATCGTCAAGGTATGGGAGGAAACCGCCAAGGGCGAGGTAACGATGATCATTTTGCTAAAGTTAAATTTACCTTGCCTTCATTTTTTGGAAAATATGACCCTAAAGCTTACTTGGATTGGGAGATGACCGTAGAGCAGAAATTTAATTCCATTTAGTTCCTAAAAATCATAGAGTTAGGCAAGCAACTAGTGAGTTCAAAGACTTTGCTATTATCTGGTGGAATGAACTAGTTAAAATTGGCCTAGAACTAGACACATAGGAAAGATTGAAGCGAGCTATGCGGAGTAGGTTTATTCCTCCATCCTTCAAACATGATTTGAGAAATAAGTTGCAACGCTTAGACCAAGGAGAAAAATCTGTAGAAGATTACTTTCAGGAGCTGCAAATAGGAATGTTGCGTTGTGAGGTAGAGGAGGATGAGGAGGATAAGATGGCTCTAATTTATGGGGGGTTGAGACGTGAAATTCAGGACATTATTCAATATAAAGAATATAATTCTCTTAACCGATTGTTCCATCTAGCTATATTAGCTTAACAGGAATTGCAGGGAAGGCAGCCATTGAGAAGGAACAATTGGGGAAGCATGTCTACATCGAGGCCTTCCATTGGACAAGGCAAAAGTGTCCCTATTCAGAGTTCTACGCCTTCCTCCAATAGGGCACTAGCAGCGCCATCTTCATGAGCTACGGAGGTATCTGAGAAAAGCCAAGGTAATGCGGAAAAGAAGAAAGACATAGACAAAGAAGATCCACCTGTTGTTCCATGCATATTTCAAGATGGTTTAATTAAGAGTGCACCTACAGTTTTTGAAAATGAGAACAAAGGTAACAGAAATGGTGCTACATTCACTCAAGGTATGGACAATTCTGATATGCTATATATGTCCACTAATCATATTAGTTTAGAGCAATCACCAGTGGAATCGTGTGTTAAATTACCTTTGTCACACAATGATTTGGTTCCTATTTCTTGTGATAAAGAAGAGTTATGCAATGCTTGACTTATATCCATGCCACAACTACTGAATGAACATGTTAGTAATGTTGTTGAATCACCATGTGCTGATTTTAGACATGTTGTTCACATTGCTAGCGAGAATGAAGAGCTTAGATTGCTATCTTCTTTAAATACTTGGGGCTATATTCAATTTGATGATCTTTGTCCACTCAATTGTTTAGAGAAGAAATTATGTGCTAGATCTGATTTGCCATGTCCTTCTCATGTGATTTTCATGTTATTGGTAATTATGATAATAAAGGAGAATATAATATGCATAGAGTATACATTTGTTCGAATTTTAATACACCTCCTTTCTATAATGACATGTCTTGTCTAGAGGACCGCATGAGTATAAATAATTCTCTATCTAGTTCCTTTAGTTGTTTAAATGAGTTGTAGGTTGGTTTGCAAGAAGGGGGGTGTTGTGAGCTGCACGACACTACAAAGTGTTCTCCGTGTTTAAAAATTTCAGAATCCAACCATAAACATAACACTACCTCACCCTATGTTGTGAAAGATAAAGATATATTTGTCAGGCTTAATGACAAGGTGAAACCGCGGATGGTTTCTAATTAAGAAGGAGAGGATGATGAGGACATCACTAGCTCGGATATGACCATAGCTACCTTATGTATTCATCAACCAAAGGTGCATGCTTTCTACGTAAGATTTAAGTGTTATATATTTGAACAGCCATTATTGCACCATGAGTTTTGTGTGTTCTCATTTGCAGAGACTTACCCAAGTCTATACTATATCACCACGTCACTTTTGGTCCATAGAAGGCAAGAGATGAAGTTCTGCACGTTTTGGATTCGGATTCGGGCCTCCTAACAGCATCAAATTCAAAGGGACCTAGTCGCTGATCCAAAAGGACTTTCGGGGCCCATGAGTACTTGTTGGAAAGCTTATGGAGTCTACTTTCAGATGGTTTTGGTCCCACATTAAAATTCCTCCTGAGCTGTCCGGAATCATCAAAACAAGACACGTACCTCTCCTAGTCCGAGTCTGTTTTGGGCCTTGAGCCTTGTAATTGTGTCGTGGGCTAAGCCCAAGGGGTGTGTGCTCTAGGGTTAACCCTAGGATGTCCCAACTCATATATATTCAGTTGCCATCATTGTTTAGAGTTGGGTTTTTGCCTAGATTAATCTGTCTTTGAACAGTTTTACCGTTTATCCGTTTGTGAGACCCCAACTTCGAGAGTATAATCATTCATCTGCAAGTTGAGTTGCAATCTTCCTTGTTCTTGCTTGTGTTCTTTGATCGCATGCAGGAATAGCCTTCGTGGCGAGGTCAACCGGGTAGC
Organism: Oryza meyeriana var. granulata; assembly: GCA_003991445.1. Taxonomy (NCBI): domain Eukaryota; kingdom Viridiplantae; phylum Streptophyta; class Magnoliopsida; order Poales; family Poaceae; genus Oryza; species Oryza meyeriana. Next base: position 13,418 of record RYFJ01002676.1, on the reverse strand, counting down.
ACATGGTTGATAACAAGACGAGACGTGGTGCTACGATTGCAGGGTTCGGGTCTTGGTGATCAGAAGCCAGATCGTGAGTGTCAATTCTCCACCAAATCGAGAGTTATCCATACCTGACAGAAGATCGGGCACCCCGTTGCTATCAGGATGAGCGCCTCATACTCGGCGACATTGTGCGAAGCCGGAAAGTGAATTTGGAGAATGTACTTTAGTTTTTCACCGGTGGGTGACATCAGTACGACGGTGGCCCCGGTGCCACCGATCCATAGAGAACTGTCAAAGTACATTGTCCAATAATATGGAGGCCATGGGCCCCGGGTACCACATTACTAGTACATGGGCCACTTGGATAGAGGATGGACCGAACCATGTAATTAGAGATAAGATAGCACCTGGCAGGCTGTGCCTTGTATAATAAGAAAGCATAGTCTTAGTCGGATAGGACTCTATCTCTAAGAAGGAAATCCCTTGGCCGTATCCGGCTGGGATCCTTATCATGTACCCCTGTCCCCTAGTATATAAAGGGAGGCAGGGCGCCCCTCAGGGCAAGAAGAACAAGATCATCGATCACTATACACCTCAGAGGAATAACACCTCAACTGGACGTAGGGTATTAACTCACATCGAGGGCCTGAACCAGTATAAACCTTCTGTGTTCCTCTGTAATCCACCGAATTCACCCTTGCCGAGTAGACCCATAGTTTCATTGCCTGTGCAAAGCATCGACAGTTGGCACGCCAGGTAGGGGCTCTGGCGAATTCCTCATCAGAGGATTCGATGGATTCAATCAACAAAGTCAACAGCAACAAGTTCTCCCCTGGAGATGCAATTACCTTCGGGAGCTTAGACTTCATTGCCGACCAACTCGGCAATCTCACCTTGGCTGAGGCAGATCCAATCTTGCCAGCTGAGGAACTAGCTGACATTGCGCCAGTCGGCTCACAGGACGTCGCGATCTCCTTCCCCGACTTACTGCGGCAGTCCTTCACATCGCCAAGCATCGGGACAACCCTCTCCTTTGGCGTCCGCCTTGCGCTTGGCCTTGAGCCAGCCCGGGTTGGGCCGAGAAGGGGAGAGGTCATCAATCTCCCTCACAGCTCCGGCAACGCTGCGCATCTAAATCCCGCGCAGCAGACCCAATCTCTAGCAATTCAGTTTGGACACGGCCAAGCGCCGTTTCAGATTGGATCTAGAGAGGTCGGAGTCGTTCTCACTCCGATAAACTATTCGGAGTCCGACACTAAGTCGGATAGCGGTTCAAGCGCCAGGTCGGACTCTAATTCGGCAAGCTTCCTCCTCTCCCGCGAGATCTTCATGGCTTCAACACCACTTTCTGAGGTACGCCGACTACAAGAGGAGCAGCAGGAGGAGGTGCGCCGACCACGACAAGAGGAGGCCAACCGCGAGGCCCGCAATGACGAGCTACGCCAAGCTGGGCGAGTCGCCCAGCAACAGATCCTCCAAACCAAAATTGGCGACCACGACGTCTTCGTCACCCCACAACAGAACGTTGTGGCCGCAACAACTCTGCTGGACACACTCCAACTCGGGCCCGATCACCAGGCCACCCCGACTATCGCTAAGATCAAGGCGATGATCACAGCTGCTGCCTGTCAGCAGCAACAGCAGTCGGGCAACACAGTTATACCGACCAACCAGTCGGGTTCTCCGGCGGCAGACTCATCTGCATCAACGCGACACTGGGCGGCCGGCTCCAGTCGGCAACGCAAAGAGTCCTGGCAAACCACACTCGGCAACACCAACAATAACAACCGGCGGCATCGCCAGTACGATCGCCGACCCAATCAAGACCTCCGACTGCGACTACACCGTGACCTTCGCCACACCTTAAACGCTCAACGTGAAGAACGCGAAGAAGATGAAGTCGCACCGTGACCTTCGCCACACCTTAAACGCTCGACGTGAAGAACGCGAAGAAGATGAACGCCGCGGACTGGAGGACGAAAACGAGCGCTTTGGTCTCCACCACGAGCGGCTGCACCGCCAAGATTGGAGTCGGAGCCCTCACGAAGACGAAGGCATCCCAGCCTTCACTCGGGAGCTACAGGACGTCTTTTGGCCGACTGGCTTTAAGCCCACCAGGATTGAAAGTATGACGGCAAGACAAACCTCGAGTCCTGGCTCACCGTTTACACCCTAGCAGTTTGAGCTACTGGGGGCGACAGCAGAGTCATGGCTAACTACCTCCCAGTCGCGCTAGCCGACTCGGCGAGGACATGGCTGACAGGCCTCCCGAGGCAGTTGATCGGTTCCTGGGGACAACTCAGGGAGCGGTTCATTGCTAATTTCCAGGGGACCTACGACAGACCCGCTTCGGAGCATGATCTTTATCAACTACACTAGAAGAAAAACGAGTCTTTGCACGAATTCATCAAAAGGTTTTCCGAGAAGCGCAACCAAATTCCAACTGTCAAAGACAAGGCCGTCAACGCCGCCTTTCGCAAGGGGCTAAAGACGCTTCGCTTATCGCAAAATTCACTCGGAAGCCACCATCCACGGTCCAGGTGCTCTTCGACATGGCCAACAAATACGCCGACTCGGCCGAGGCGGTCGCTGAGGCCCTCGACGAGAAGAAGGAGCCCCGACAGAAGGACCAGAAGGCGAAAGCCGACAACGAGCCATCTCAAAATAAGTCTAGCAGCCGCAAGCGGAAGTCGCACAACGAGGTGGCCAACATGGAGCGCAGTCGGTCGTGGCCCCAGCGGAACAACGACTACCAGAAAGTCATGAGCGGGCCATGCCCCTTTCACCCCAAGGGCAAGCACGCGGCCAAAGACTGCTACATGCTCAAGAAGTTTGCCTCCGAGTAGGCTTCATCGTCTGGCGCCGACAAGGACAAAGACAAGCCAGACTCGGGTCTGACTAATGATTTCCAAGATCCTCAAGCCGAGCTCAACCATATCTTTGGGGGACCACTCGCGTACGAGTCCAAGCACAAACAGAAGCTTTTAGCGCACGACATCAACATGGTCTCCACGACGGGCACCCCCCAATACCTGCGCTTGTCAGAGATGGCCATCACCTTCAATCGCGCAGATCACCCAGATCGGGTTTCCCACCCAGGACGCTATCCACTCGTCCTGGACCCGGTCGTCAGAAACATCAGGCTGAAGAAAACCCTCATCGACGGAGGTAGCGCGCTCAATATCCTGTTCGCCAAAACTTTGGACGAGATGAAGATTCCTCGTTCAGAACTATGGCCGAGCATTGCACCCTTCCACAAGATAATCCCCGGCCTGTCATCAACTCCACTCGGGCAGATAACCTTTCCGGTAACTTTCGGCACGCGGGATAACTTTCGCACGGAAAACGTCTGTTTCGAGGTGGCCGACTTCGACACCGCGTACCACGCGATACTCGGACGACTGGCACTCACCAAATTCATGGTGATACCGCACTATACATACATGGTGCTCAAGATGCCTGGACCAGTAGGAGTCCTCTCCCTCCGCAGCGACATCAAGCAAGCCTTCACCTGCAACAAGGAGAGCTGCGAACTGGCTCAATCACAAGAGACGGGAGTCGGGCGCGATAGCATTCGGCAAGCCGTCACAACAGAAGTCGAGCAAGATCATGTTCCGGCAAAAGAAACAGTGAAGTCGGGAATTTCAGCGGACTCTGACACGAAGAAGATCCCCCTGGACCCTTCCGACCCCTCCAAGACTGCTCTAGTCGGGACCGGACTCGACCCCAAATAGGAAGACGCACTCGTCACCTTCCTCCAAGCCAACAAGGATATCTTCGCGTGGAAACCATTCGACATGCTGGGCGTACCAAGGGAGGTGATCGAGCACGCCCTAAACGTGAAGACAGACGCCAAGCCAGTCAAGCAATGGCTGTGGCGCTTCGCTCAAGACCGCAAAGATGCTATTCGGGAGGAAATTACCAAGCTCCTCGCAGCCGGGTTCATCAAGGAGGTCTACCACCCGGACTGGCTGGCAAACCCAGTTCTGGTCTGGAAGAAAAATGGTAAATGGCGCATGTGCGTCGACTACACCGATCTCAACAAGGCGTGCCCCAAGGACCCATTTGGTCTTCCCCGGATAGATCAGGTGGTTGATTCCATGGCAGGGTGCAACCTACTCAGCTTTCTCGACTGCTACTCGGGATACCATCAAATCAGCCTGAGGGAGGAAGACTGCTTGAAGACATCTTTCATCACGCCGTTTGGAGCATATTGCTATATCACAATGCCGTTCGGTCTGCAGAACACGGGCGCAACCTATCAACGGGCTATTCAGCGGTGTCTACACACTCAGATCGGGCGCAACGTGGAAGCCTACGTCGACGACGTGGTGATCAAGACCAAGTCCAAAGAAGACCTCATCGCTGACTTGGAAGAAACCTTCCAAAACCTTCGAAGATTCAAGATGAAGTTGAACCCGGAAAAATGTGCCTTCGGTGTGCCATCCGGAAAGTTACTCGGCTTCATCGTCTCGCATCGCGGCATCAAGGCCAACCCGGAGAAAGTCAACGCCATTAGGAACATGGCACCCCCGACTAACCCCAAAGACATCCAGAAGCTGACAAGCTGCATGGCGGCACTCAGCCGGTTTATTTCCCGACTGGGCGAGCGGGGCATGCCCTTCTTCAAGCTACTCAAAAAGGCAGACAATTTCCAATGGACCCCGGAAGCCCAACAATCCTTCGAAGACTTCAAACAATTCCTCACATCACCCCCCGTGTTGGCGTCACCTCTGCCCCAGGAACCGCTAATGCTATATCTGGCGGCAACAATACAGGTAGTCAGCACGGTGCTGGTGGTTGAGCGATCCGAACAAGGTCCTATTCAAAAAATACAACGGCCAGTCTACTGTGTCAGCGAGGTCCTTGCTGACTCGAAGACGAGATATCCGCAGGTCCAGAAGCTGCTATACGGCCTACTCATCACAGTCCGGAAGCTGGTGCATTATTTTCAAGCACACCAAGTAACGGTGGTCATAGCGTTTCCACTCGGGGATGTCCTTCATAATCACGAGGCCACCGGCCGAATCGCTAAATGGGCACTCGAGTTCATGGTGTTTGACATCACCTTTCAGCCACGGACAGCAATTAAATCTCAAGCTCTAGCCGACTTCGTGGCCAAGTGGACGGAAGTTCAATTGCCAACACCAACAGCAAAGCTAGAGTACTGGACAATGTACTTCGACGGTTCTCTACGGATCGGCGGCACCGGGGCTAGAGTCATATTGACCTCCCCCACCGGCGAAAAACTGAAGTACGTTCTACAAATCCACTTCCCGGCTTCCCACAACGTCGCCGAGTACGAGGCACTTGTTCACGGGCTTTGCATCGCTATATCACTCAGCATACGTCGACTGGTTGTGCGCGGGGATTCTCAACTCGTGGTAAACCAAGTCATGAAAGACTGGACCTGTCTCGACGATACCATGGAGGCATACTGTCAGGAGGTCTGCAAGCTGGAAAACAAGTTAGACAGGCTGGAAATCACACATGTCCTGGCAAACATGGGATCCAAGCGAGAAGCAGTTCCTACTGGAATCTTTGTCGAGCAACTTATGGAGCCATTAGTCAAGAAGAAACCGGCACCGGAGCAGTCGGGAGACGAGCCTACCCCGGCCACAGATGAGGTGCTGCACATATGTCAAGACTGGAGGACTCCTGTTGTCAAATTTCTGCTGGACGACCAACTCCCAGAAGATCGCAGTCAAGCCGAGCAGATAAAGCGTCGAAGCAAAAGCTTCCTACTAGTCGGAGAAGACCTGTACCGAAGAAGTGCATCCGGTGTCCTCATGCGCTGCGTCACCACAGAGGAGGGCAAGCAGATTCTGCATTCGATTCACTCGGGCATATGTGGCAACCACGCCGTACCCAGGACGTTAGTCGGAAAGGCTTACCGACAGGGAGTTTTCTAGCCCACAGCAGTAACAGACGCCAAAGACATCGTTCGCAAGTGCAAGGGTTGGCAGTTCTACGCAAGACAAACAAATCTCCCAGCCCAGGAACTCCAAACTATCCCCATTTCCTAGCCATTTGCAATATGGGGGCTCGACATGGTCGGGCCTTTCAAGAAAGCGCCAGGAGGGTTCACACATTTATTCGTCGCAGTGGATAAATTCACCAAGTGGATTGAGGCTAAACCCGTTGCAACAATTACAGCGGCACGAGCAAAGGACTTCATCATGAGTATACTATACCGGTTCGGGGTCCCTAACCACATCATCACTGACAACGGTACTCAGTTCGCGGCCGGCGTATTCCAAGACTTCTGCCACGATTTCGGCATCAAGATCTGCTACGCATCTGTGGCACACCCGCGGAGCAACGGGCAGGTCGAATGAGCCAACGATATGGTCTTACAAGGCATCAAGGCCAGGATATTCGACCGACTACAACCATATGCGAGCCGGTGGGTGCAAGAACTCCCATCCGTTCTCTGGTCTCTCAAACCACGGTTAGTCGGGCAACAGGGCAATCCCCTTTCTTTCTGGTCTACGGTGTCGAGGCTATGCTACCTACAGAGTTACAGTTCGGCTCTCCGCGAGTCCGGGCTTACTCAGAAGATAACTCCAACCATACCCGACTGGTCGAACTAGATCAGCTGGAAGAAGCAAGAGACACCACAACAATCCAGTCGGCAAGGTATCTTCAAGGCCTACGTAGCTACCACAATCGCAATGTCCGTGGCCGCGCCTTTTTGGTCGGGGATCTCGTTCTGAGGAAAATACAAACCACCAAAGACAGGCATAAATTATCCCCAACCTAGGAAGGGCCGTTCATTATAGCCGAGGTCATGCGGCCAGGCGCCTACCGACTGAAGACCGAAGACGGCGTTCTCATCAGCAACTCATGGAACATAGAATAGCTACGTCCTTTCTATAGCTGAGTTCTATAATTTTCATGTGTACAGTTCTTCTGACTCACTACGCCGCTTGTATGAACCGAGTAGTGAGTCGGGGGCTGCATGTATATATGTGTCCTGTCAATAACATATGAGCTTATCTTACTTCGGTTATGAAGCCTTACTACGACTGTCACGTTTGCCCGAGTACAGCTTCTTACTTTGAACGTTTTTATTAAGTTTTGACAGACTAACTTGGTGCATACTACACGGTCGAGTAAAGCTAATGACGACTGAGTAATGAGCTTGGCGGCACTGCACACATATTTACACATGCTTGTTTAACAAAAGTTTATATACACCGACTACATAACATGTTGCCCTTACAGACCCAGGTCTCGGGTAATTATTTCAGCAGTCGGCTTCGCCCGGGCAATCAGCTCCAGCGCCTCCTCGGGCGTTGTCTCTTCGGCAAACCCCTCCCCGATGGCTTCAATATCCACCCTTGGGTAGATGGACTTGGTCATCGCCAGGGTCTGGGCCACGCCGGCGACAACATGCTCATCCGAGTACTTTTTCAAGGCACTCGGTGCATCCTCGAGACGCGCCTCTATCTAGGGGATTCTGCTGCAACTGGTCCCCACAGGGCGGGGATCTATGAGGTCAAGGAGCCCTTTCACGGACCCGACGAGGGCCTCCCGTGACTCCCTGATCACTCTTATCTCCTCTGTGTAGAACCGATACTGGGCCCGGACATTGGCTCTCATGTCTGCCCAGGTCCGCCGGCAAGTAAACTTGTTAGATTCGGATACAGACGGAGTGACTAATGGATTGGCTAAGATCGCTGTCGGGTTGAGGACTTACTTTCATAGTCGTCCTCCCACCCGGCCACGGTCTTCTCCAGTTCAGCTTTTTCCTTATCGAGCTTGGCGACGGTCTCCTCTAACTCGGCCTTCTCCCGGTCAAGCTCGGTGTTGGCCTTTGTTAGGTCGGCCTTGACCTTCTCAAGCTCGGCCCTGGCTTCTTCGGCTTCCTTCAGCTGTGATTCCCTCTCTGTTCGGGTCTTCAACTCTGCTTCGAGGGCTGCACCACAGATTAGCCAAGAGCTCAACCGTGCAGTCATGACATAACTGGGCAGTTGGGAACAACGCAGCTGGATGAATGCATCAACGGTTCGGTCAGGAAGATATATTCGGGGATCTTACCTCTGATCTTTTCGGCTAGGGCCCATGTCTCCGCCCTGAGCTGATCGGCGCCACTCTTCAGCCAGGCCTCCCTCCCCGCATGATGCTCCTCCATCTCAACGCTCAATGCCCGGAGCTGCTCTAGTTCTGCGAGGTGGGGAGCCACCTCGACCAAGATTTCCGTCATCGCCTCATTGCGGTCGACAAGCTTCTGCTCAGGATAAGAGACAAACCAAGGATGGAGTTAGACATCAAAACAAGAAGATTGCCAAGGCTCTACCACAAGAATCATACCGCGACTCCCTTGGACCCGCTGATGGCGGCGCGAAGCAAGCTTTCGCGCTCCCTCCTCGTGACGACTTCATCAAGCCTGAGGCTCTTCACTGTCCCATCAGGAGCCGTCCATGTGAATGTCCGGGGCATCACGCGTGGAGGAGCTTCGATCCAGGGCGGATGCGGGATCTCTGGCGGCGGCGGCGACGACGACGATGACCACAACGGCGATGGGGTCTTGGCCTCAGCGCCACCGTCCCCCACGACCTTGGGGACCGGCTCAGGGGCTCCAGCCGTGGCCTCCGCGACGAGCGACACTTCGGGTGCTAGGGCCTCAGCCTCAGCAGCCGCCTCTCGGTCGGGTGGCAGCAGCGACCCTGCAGTCGGGACCACCTCGGTCTCCGTGATCGGGCTGGCCACTGGCTCAACAGGTGTGTCCGCAGCCGCCGGCTCGGCTGGGGCAGGCTCATCAAGGGGAGCGGTCGGGTCGACCTCCTTGAGATCGATATCGGCCCGCTTCCTGCACGACGAAACAATGCATCACGACACTGCTTCAACACACAAGGATTTCAGAAGACCCGGAGCAGCGCACCTCTTGGAGAACTTCAGCTTCTTGCCGGGCGACCCGGTTCCCGGCGGAGCGCTAGCTCCGGGAGTCGGCCCGATCGGCGTCACAGTCGGTGGCGGCGCATCAACCCGAGTCAGCCCCGACTCCGGTGTGGTCGGCTTGGGCGCCTCTGCCCCTGGCGGCGTCTGCTCTAGCCGGCCCCTCGGTGGCGCCGCGGCCGGGCTCGACAGCATCGGGCTCAAACCCGCAGGTCTCAACCTAGGACTTGATCGCTTGGGCGTCGCAGCGACAGCGTCCTTTATCTTCAGGCTTCCAGCCACGGTGCGTGCCGTCATGGCCCCCTCGCCCCGATATAATATCGGCTTTTTCCCCGCTCTCTTGGAGTCGGGTTGGGCAGCAGAGGGACTTCTCGGCCTCTTCTTCGACACGACGGCCAACAACGGGTGGGAGTCCTCATCAAACTCCACGCACCACTACAGGAAATTCAACAAGATACATCATATACTGCCGAGGACTTAGACATCCGAGTCCATGGGTATGCGCTATGAAGGGAAGACGGATGTTACCTCGGACCGGGGCCAGCTGCGCCTGTAAGACGCAATGCGTCTCTTCTTGTCCTCGGTCTCAATTACCCCGCTGGAGAAGTATCCGAACAGGGTCTCCGTCACCTTCCGCTCATCGGCCGATTCTAGGCTGACCCGGTCAGGGTCATGTTTTCCATGGTAATCCCAGCCAAACGCGCTCCTCAGCTTCAGGGGCTGGAAGCGCCGAGTCAGGAACCGCCTGGCCACCCAGGGACCAGTCAGGCCGGCCTTCTTGAAATTATCTAGCTTCGTCAGTAGTTGGTGCACTTGACCCATCTCTTCATAGGTCGGGTCCACCGACCAATTCGGCAAAACTACCGGCGGCGAGCCGGTGAATGGCCGCAAGGAGGGAGCTAGATCTGCGCAATAGAACCACTCCTTGTGCCAGCCCTTCAAGGAGGATTTCAAGGGAAGATCAAGATATGACCTTTTTCTATCACTCCTCAACTGAAGACCAGCCCCCCCAATCACGCTGATGCTATTCTTGGAGGGCTGAGGTTTAATGTGGAACAAATGCCTAAAGAAATTGAAATGAGGCTCCACACCCAAATAGCACTCGCACAGAGTGACAAAGATAGAGATCTGAAGAATCGAGTTGGGATTCAAATGCACCAACTCTAGCTTATAGAAGTCAAGGATGCGGCGGAAGAAATCAAAAGACGGAAGGCACAAGCCTCGATCAAAAAAAGAGGCGAAAACTACCGTTTCACCAGGTCGGGGATTTGGGCTCGACTCATCCCTAGCCGACCGCTAGCGAATCACCTCCTGACTGGGCAACTTCAGTTCGCTCTCCAGCCGCCTCAGCTTCACTGAGCCGCAATCCGAAATCGGCTAAGAACTCCTCGGCGTCCCCACGAGATCCGAGACTTTCGGCATGACTGGAGGCGGTGAGATTTGGGGAAAAGCAAATCGGGGGCTTGGATCAAACGAAGAGGATTGGAATCGCCCGAGATCGGGTGGGGAATGGCATTAGCTAACCCTAGTTGGGCGGGAGGCGAAAAGTTGGGCGCGAAGGTGGAAGACGAAGCGGTTGGCTGATTTGGGGAAGATGAAGAAATCTTTTTCTCTCTCCCTGCTTTTATAGAGCCGATGCCGACTAAGATGGGCTTGGGCCTACACAGTCAGTACTGGGCCACCAAGATATGAGTTCCTACAGTAGCATGCTCCATGTGGGCCGCCCGCAGGCTGAGTTGAAATTATAGTGCTGGTGCTACTGACAGGAGCCGATGAGGTAAATAGATATGCTTCATGAGAGCCTTATTGCTAAAACATATATGTTTGGGTATCTGTTTTATCCACCAGGTCTCGAGGATACATCCTTACAAGGATCACGAGCTGGTCTTCATTAAAATTGGAGATGCAGGTATCTTTCTCGGGTACGCCTAACCACACCGTGGATTTATTTTCATAAAGTGGTACTCGGCCTACATGCATGGCCATCAGTTGCCATGAGCAGCATTTTACCCGCTGACATGATGCGGAGGAGTCTAACTTCTGAGTGGGACGCCACTCGGAAAAGACTATAAACCCCTTTTTCCAGCCGACATGACGCTGAAGAGTCCCATATACGAGTAGCATTCTATTCGGCAAGACTATAAACACATATTCTGATTGACATGAAGTCGAAGAGTCCTACGTACGAGTAGTCTCCTACTCGGTAAGACTATAAAATTTATTCCGGTTGACATGATACCGAAGAGTTTCAAATACCAGTAGTAATCTACTCGGGAAAGACTTCCAGGTTAAAGATCTTTGACTTTATGTTTAATTGTCTTCACAATTAAGCACAAAGTCGGGGGCTACACCTAATAGGTGCGCCTATTTGGCGCACACTATTGATATATCTACATGAAGCCCTTCATAGCCTCGCTGCCAGCTGACATGAAGCAGGACTCGGAAGAAGACTTACTCGGACAAAGAGTACTCGGGGGCATTGCACTCGGGCAACCTTCACCATGGAGGACGAGCACTCGGCATTAGCTGTGACTCAACTATGAAGGTCTCAGGGGCTACTGTGAAGGCCATGGGCCCTGGGTACCTCATTACTAGTACATGGGCCACTCGGATAGAGGATGGGCCGAACCATGTAATTAGAGATAAGATAGCACCCGGCAGGTTGTGCCTTGTATAATAAGAAAGCATAGTCTTAGTCGGATAGGACTCTATCTCTAAGAAGGAAATCCCTTGGCTGTATCTGGTTGAGATCCTTATCATGTACCCATGTCCCCTAGTATATAAAGGGAGGCAGGGCGCCCCTCAGGGCAAGAACAACAAGATCATCGATCACTATACTCAGAGGAATAACACCTCAACTGGACGTAGGGTATTACCTTACTTCGAGGGCCTGAACCAGTATAAACCTTCTGTGTTCCTCTGCAATCCACCGAATTCACCCTCGCCGAGTAGCCCCATAGTTTCATTGCCGGTGTAAAGCATCGACAAGTACTCTAGCTTGTCTATTGTTGTAGTTGTCTGAACTTCTATCCACTCGGCCACAAAGTTGGATTGCTGTCCGTGGCTGAAAGGCGATGTCGAATGCCATCAACTCGAGCGCCCATTTGACGATTCAGCCGGTGGCCTCGCGGTTGTGTAGGATGTCCCCGAGTGGATACGATGTAAGATCCGTGAATTGATGCGACTGAAAATAGTGCACTAGCTTTCGGACAGTGATGAGTAGGCCGTATAGCAGCTTCTGAACCTGAGGATATCTCATCTTTGAGTCAACGAGCACCTCGCTGACGAAGTAGACTGGCCGTTGAATTTTCTGTATATGACCCGGTTCGGATCGCTCAACCACCAACACTGTGCTGACTACCTGAGTGGTTGCCGCCAGATATAACATTAATGGCTCTGAGGCATAGGTGATGCCAACACTGGTGTGATGTAAGAAATTCTTGAAGTCTTCGAAGGCTTGCTGGCTGGGAGTCCATTGAATATTATCTGCTTTCTTCAGTAATTTGAAGAAGGGCATGCCTGGAATCGTCGCCAGTCGGGAAATAAATCGGCTGAGTGCCGCATGCAGCTTCAAACCTCTGTCAGCTTCTGGACGTCCTTTGGCTAGTCGGGAGGTGCCAGTTCATAATTGCATTGATTTCTCTAGATTGGCCTCGATTGCCATGATACGATCGATGAAGCCGAGTAGCTTGCCGGATGGCACACTAAAGGCGCATTTTTCTGGGTTCAACTTAGTCTTGAATCTTCGAAGGTTTTGGAAGGTTTCCTCCAAGTCAGCGATGAGGTCTTCTTTGGACTTTGTCTTGATCACCACGTCATCAACATATGCCTCCACGTTGCACCCGATCTGACTGTAAACACCACTGAATTGCTCGTTCCCCGTACGTTGCTCTAGCATTTTCAAACTGGACAGCATGGTGATGTAGCAGTATGCTCCGAACGGCGTGATGAAAGAAGTCTTCACGGCAGTCTCCTCCTCAGGCTGATTTGATGGCTATCCCGACAGTAACAGTCGAGAAAGCTTGAGAAGATGCACCCCGCAGCTTGAATCCACCACCTTGATCTATTCTCAGTAGACCAAATGGATCTTTTGGCGGCACGCCCTTGTTCAAGGTTGGGTGTTAGTCGACGCACATATAGCCATTTACCATTTTCTCCGGACCCAGGACTGGCGTTATGCCAGCCAATTCGGAGTGGTAGACCTCTTTGATGAAACCACTGCCGAGGAGCTATAGTTATCTCCCTTCCATCCAAAATTAGCAATACTTTTCACGGTCCTTGTTGCAAAAGCCACACGTAAGCCATATGCTTGACTGGCTTGAGACGTCTGCCATCTGACATTGAGCAGCCTAGTGCACGATCACCTCACCTTGGTTACCTCAGGCATGTGCGGAAAGGTTACCAGGCGAAGATAGTCTTTGTCTTGTTTGGAGGAAGGTGAATGAGCACGAATTCCTAAATTTCATCTGAGGGGTCGAGTTTCCTAGGTCCCCAACTAGAGGCAGTCTTGGACGGGCTCGGAAAGGTCCCAG
>RYFJ01000342.1:0-152958 GCA_003991445.1 Oryza meyeriana var. granulata | reverse complement strand
GCCGCCCCCCCAAATACCTGCGCTGTCAGAGAATGGCGCATCCCTTCACTCGGGCGCAGATCACCCAGATCGGGTTTCCCCATCCCGGGATCACTATCACTCCGTCTGGACCGGTCGTGAAGAAACATCGAAAGAAACCGCTCGATCGACGGGGCAGCGCGCTCAACATACCTGTTCGCGCAAAGCCTTTTGACGAGATGAAAATTCCTCGTTCAGTAAACTACGGCTGAGCACGTGCGCCCATTCCATGTGGGATATATTCCCCGGCGTGTGCCTCGAAACGCTTTCGCTTGGACAGATAACTTGCCGGATAACCTTCGGCACGAGATAATTTCCGCACAGAAACTGTTACTTCGAGGATCGCGGACTTCGAGAATGCGTACACACGCGATAACTCGGACGACCGGCACTCGCCAAATTTATGGCAAATACCGCACTAATAAATACATGGTGCGAAGATGCCTGGACCAGCAGGAGTCCTCTCCCTCCAACAGGACATCAAGCAAGCCTTCACCTGCGACAAGGAGAGCTGCGAACTGGTGGCTCATCACAAGAGGCGGCAGTCGGGCGCGAAAAAATTCGGCAAGCCATCACACACAGAAGTCGAGCAAGACTCAAGTTCCGGTGAAAAAAGCCAGTGAAGTCAAGGAATTATCAGCGGATCTCTGACACGAAAAGACTCTCCACCCTGGACCCTTCCAACCCTCAAGACTACTCTATAGCGGGACCGGCCCACTCGCACCCCAAAATAGGAAGACGCGCTCGTCACCTTCCTCAGCAACAACCAGATATCTTCGCGTGGAAACCGTCATGCCCGCTCATGCCAGGCGTACCAAGGGAGGTGATTGCGAGCACGCCTATTCAAACGTGAAGACAGACACCAAGCCAGTCAAGCAACGGCTGCGACGCTTCGCTCAAGACCGCAAAGATGCTATTCGGGAGAAACATTACCAAACTCCTCGCAGCCGGGTTCATCAAAGAGGTCTACACGCCGGACTGGCCTGGCAACCAGTTCTTGATCCGGAAGAAAAACGGTAAATGGCGCATGTGTGTCGACTACACCGACCTCAACAAAGTGTGCCCCAAGGACGCCATTTGGTCTTCCTCAGATAGATCAGGTGGTTGACTCCACAGAGGTGCGACTATCCAGCTTTCTCGACTGCTACTAACTCGGATACCATCAAATCAGCCTGAGGGAAGAAGATTGCTCGAAGACATCTTTCATCACACAGTTTTGGAGCGTATTGCTATATCACAATGCGTTCGGTCTGAAGAACGCGGGCGCAACCTATCAAAGGGCTATTCAGCGGTGTCTGCATACTCAGATCGGGTGCAACGTGGAAGCCTATGTCGACGATGTGGTGACCAAGACCAAGTCCAAAGAAGACCTCATCGCTGACTTGGAAGAAACCTTCCAAAACCTTCGAAGATTCAAAATGAAGTTGAACCCAGAAAAATGCGCCTTCGGTGTGCCATCCGGAAAGTTACTTAGCTTCATCATCTCGCACCGCGGCATCGAGGCCAACCCAGAGAAAGTCAAAAAAAAACAGACATCAAGGCACCATGGCCCCGACTAACCTCAAGGACGTCCAGAACTGACAGGCTGCATGGCGGCACTCAGCGATTTATCTCCCGACTGGGCAGCGGGGCATGCCCTTCTTCAAGCTACTCAAAAAGACCGACAATTTCGAATGGACTCCAGAAGCCCAGCGAGCCTTCGAAGACTTCAAACAATTCCTCACATCACCTCCCATGTTGGCGTCACCTATGCCCCAGGAACCGCTAATGCTATATCTGGTGGCAACAACACAGGTAGTCAGCACGGTGCTGGTGGTTGAGCGATCCGAACAGGGTCATATTCAAAAAATACAACGGCCAGTCTACTTCGTCAGCGAGGTCCTTGCCGACTCCAAAACGAGATATCCGCAGGTCCAGAAGCTGCTATATGGCCTACTTATCACAGTCCAGAAGCTGGTGCATTATTTTCAAGCACACCAAGTCACGGTGGTCAAAGCATTTCCACTCGGGGATGTTCTTCATAATCGCGAGGCCACTGGCCGAATCACTAAATGGGCACTCGAGTTGATGGCGTTCGACATCACCTTTCAGCCACAGACAGCAATCAAGTCTCAAGCTCTAGCCGACTTCGTGGCCGAGTGGACAAAGTCCACTGCCTACACCAACAGCAAACTAGAGTATGGACAATGTACTTCGACGGTTCACTACGGATCGGGCGGCACCGGGGCCGGAGTCATATTTGACGTCCCCCACTGGCGAAAAACTGAAGTACGTTCTACAAATCCACTTCCCGGCTTCCCACAACGTCGCCGAGTACGAGGCACTTGTTTCACAGGGCTCCGCATCGCTATATCACTCGGCATACGTTGACTAGTTGTGCGCGGAGATTCTCAACTCGTGGTAAACCAAGTCATGAAAGACTGGACCTGTCTCAACGATACCATGGCGGCATACTGTCAGGAGGTCCGCATGCTGGAAAATAAGTTCGACGGGCTGGAAATCACACATGTCCTGCGCCAATACAACGACGCAGCAGACGAGCTGGCAAACATGGGATCCAAGCGAGAAGCAGTTCCAGCTAGAATCTTTGTCGAGCAACTCATGGAGCCATCAGTCAAGAAACCGGCACCAGATCAGTCGGGAGGCGAGCCTACCCCGACCACAGATGAGGTGTTGCACATATGTCAAGACTGGAGGACTCCTGTTGTCAAATTTCTCACGGACGATGAACTCCCAGAAGATCACAGTCAAGCCGAGCAGATAAAGCGTCGAAGCAAAAGCTTCCTACTAGTCGGAGAAGACCTGTACGGAAGGAGCGCATCCGGTATCCTCATGCGTTGTGTCACCACCGAGGAGGGCAAGCAGATTCTGCACTCGAATCCACTCGGGCATATGTGGCACCACGCGCATCCAGGACGTTAGTCGGAAAGGCTTACCGGCAGGGATTTTTCTGGCCCCCAGCAGTAACAACGCCAAAGACATCGTTCGCAAGTGCGAGGGTTGCCAGTTCTACGCAGACAAACAAACCTTCCAGCCCAGGAACTCCAAACTATCCCATCTCCTGGCCATTTGCAGTATGGGGGCTCGACATGGTCGGGCCTTTCAAGAAAGCGCCAGGAGGGTTCACACATTTAATTCGTCGCGGTGGATAATCGTTCACCAAGTGGATTTGAGGCTAAACCCGTTGCAACAATTACAGCGGCACGAGCAAAGGACTTCATCATGAGTATATTATACCGGTTCGGAGTCCCCCTACCGCATCATCCACCGAAACGGTATCAGTTCGTGGCGGGCGTATTCCAAGACTTCTGCAATGATTTCGGTATCAAGATCTGCTATGCATCTGTGGACACCCGCGAGCAACGGGCAGGTTGAACGAGCCAACGGTATGGTTTACAAGGCATCAAGGCAGGAATTCGACCGACTTACAACCATATGCGGGCCGGTGGGTACAAGAACTCCCATCCGTTCTCTGGTCTCTCAGAACCACGGTTAGTCGGGCAACAGGGCAATCCCCTTTCTTTCTGGTCTACGGTGCCGAGGCTATGCTACCTACCGAGTTATAGTTCGGCTCTCCACGAGTCCGGGCCTACTCAGAAGATGACTCCAACAATACCCGACTAGTCAAACTAGATCAGCTGGAAGAAGCAAGAGACACCGCAACTATCCAGTCGGCAAGGTATCTTCAAGGCCTACGCCGCTACCACAATCGCAATGTCCGTGGCCGTGCCTTTTTGGTTGGGGATCTCATTCTAAGAAAAATACAAACCACCAAAGACAGGCATAAATTATCCCCAATCTAGGAAGGGCTGTTCATTATAGCCGAGGTTACGCGGCCAGGCGCCTACCGACTGAAGACCGAAGACGGCGTTCTCATCAACAACTCATGGAACATAGAACAGCTACGTCCTTTCTATACCTGAGTTCTATAATTTTCATGTGTACAGTTCTTCTGACTCACTACGCCGCTTGTATCAACCGAGTAGTGAGTCGGGGGCTGCATGTATATATGTGCGTTGTCAATAACATACGAGCTTATTTCACTTCGGTTATGAAGCCTTACTACGACTGTCACGTTTGCCCGAGTACAGCCTCTTACTTTGAACGTTTTTATTAAGTTCTGACATACTAACTCGGTGCATACTACACGGTCAAGTAAAGCTAATGACAACTGAATAATAAGCTTGGCGGCATTGCACACATATTTACACATGCTTGTTTATACAAGTTCATATGTCCCGACTACATGACATATTGCCCTCACAGACCCAGGTCTCGGGTAATTATTTCTGCAGTCGGCTTCGCCCGGGCGATCAGCTCCAGCACCTCCTCTGGCGTCGTCTCTTCGGCAAACCCCTCCCCGATGGCTTCAATATCCACCCTGGGGTACATGGATTTGGTCATCGCCAAGGTCTGGGCCACGCCGGCGACAACACGCTCATCCGAGTACCTTTTCAAGGCACTCGGTGCATCCTCGAGACGCCCCACTATCTGAGGGATTCTGCTGCAGCTGGTTCCCATCGGGCGGGGATCTATAAGGTCAAGGAGCCCTTTCACGGACCCGACGAGGGCCTCCCGTGACTCCCTGATCAACCTTATCTCCTCCGTGTAGAACTGATACTGGGCCCAGACATTAGTTCTCATGTCTGCCCAGATCAGCCGGCAAGTAAGCTTGTCAAATTCGGCTACACACAGGATAACTAATGGATTGGCTAAGATCACAGTCGGGTTGAGGACTTACTTTCGTAGTCGGCCTCCCACCCGG
Source organism: Oryza meyeriana var. granulata (assembly GCA_003991445.1). Taxonomy (NCBI): domain Eukaryota; kingdom Viridiplantae; phylum Streptophyta; class Magnoliopsida; order Poales; family Poaceae; genus Oryza; species Oryza meyeriana. The sequence goes on along the minus strand of RYFJ01000342.1, from coordinate 148,175 downwards.
CCACGGTTTTCTCCAGTTCGGCCTTCTCCTTACCGAGCTTGACGACGGCCTTCTCCAACTCGGACTTCTCCCGGTCAAGCTCGGTGTTGGCCTTTGTCAGGTCGGCCTCGACCTTCTCAAGCTCAGCCTTGGCTTCTTCGGCCTCCTTCAACTGCGATTCCCTCTCTGTTCGGGTCTTTAACTCCGCTTCGAGGTCTGCACCACAGATTAGCCAAGAGCTCAACCGTGCAGTCATGACACAACTGGGCAGTCGGGAACAACGTAGCTGGATGAATACATCAACGGTTCAGTCGGGAAGATATGCTCGAGGATTCTACCTCCGATCTTTTCGGCTAGGGCCCATGTCTCCGCCCTGCGCTGATCGGTGCCACTCTTCAGCCAAGCCTCCCTCCCCGCATGACGCTCCTCCATCTCAGCCTTTAAGGCCCGGAGCTGTTCCAACTCTACGAGGTGGGGAGCTACCTCGACCAAGATTTCCGTCATCGCCTCATTGCAATCGACAAGCTTCTGCTCAGGATAAAAGACGGATCAAGGACAGAGTCAAACATCAAAACAAGAAGATTGCTAGAGCTCTACTACAAGAATCATACCGCGACACCTTGGGACCCGCTGATGGCGGCACGAAGCAGGCTTTCGCGCTCTCTCCTTGCAACGACTTCATCGAGCCTGAAGCTTTTCACAGCACCGTCGCAAGCTGTCCACGTAAAGGTCCGGGGCATCACACGTGGAGAAGCTTCAATCCGAGGCAGATGTGGGATCTCCGGCGGCGACGGCGGCGGCGACGGCGACGACGACAACCACGACGGCGACGGGGTCCTGGCCTCAGCACCGCCCTCCCCCACAACTTTGGGGACCGGCTCAGGGGCTCCGTCCGCGGCTTCCACAACGTGCGGCGCCTCGGGGGCTGGGGCCTCAGTTTCCGCAGCCACCTCTCGGTCGGGTGGCGGCAGCGGCCCTGTAGTCGGAGCCACCTCGGTCTCAGCAACCGGGCTGGCCGCTGGCTCAATAGGTGTGTTCGTGGCCGCTGGCTCGGCTAGGGCAGGCTCATCAAGTGGAGTAGACGGGTCGACCTCCTTGAGATCGATATCGGCCCGCTTCCTGCACGACGAAGCAAGACATCAAGACATTACTTCAACACACAAAGACTACAGAAGACCCGAAGCAGCGCACCTCTTGGAGAACCTCAGCTTCTTGCCGGGTGACCTGCTCCCTGGCGGAGCGCTAGCTCCGGCAGTCGGCCCAGTCGGCGTCATTGTCGGCGGGGGCGTATCAACCCGAGTCGGCCCCGACTCCAGTATAGTTGGCTCGGGCGCCTTCGCCCCAGGCGGCGTCTGCTCTAGCCGGCCCCTCGGTGGCGCCACCGCCGGGCTCGACAACGTCGGGCTCAAACCCGCAGGTCTCAACCTGGGACTTGACCGCGTGGGCGTTGCGGCAGCGGCGTCCTTTATTTTCAAGCTTCCGCTCACGGCGCGCGCCGTCATGGCCCCCTCACCCCGATATAAAATTGGTTTCTTCCCCGCTCTCTTAGAGTCGGGTTGGGCAGCAGAGGGACTCCTCGGCCTCTTCCTCGACGCGACAGCCGACAATGGACGGGAGTCTTCATCAAATTCTTCATGCCACTACAAGTGAGTCAGCCAAATGCGTCACGCTATGCTGAACAACTACGGTCCCACGGGTATCCATCACAGAGGAAGGTTAAAGGTTACCTTGGTCCGAGGCCGAATGAAGCTGTAAGCCGCAATCCGGCGCTTGTCGTCCTCGGTCGCGATCACCCCTTCAGAGAAGTAGCCGAACAGGGTCGCGGTCACCTCCCTCTTGTCCGCCGACTCGTTGCTCACTCGGTCAGGGTCATTTTTGCCTTTGAAGGCCTAGCCGAATGAGCTCCTAAGCTTCAGCGGCTGAACGCGCCTTGTCAGAAAGCGACGAGCCACCCAAGGACCTGTCAAGCCGGCCCTCTTGAGGTCATCTATCTTCGACAACAACAGATGTGCCTGGCCCATTTCTTCAAAGGTCGGCTCTGCGGACCAGTTTGGCAACACCGTCGGCGGCATACCGGTAAACGGGCGCAAGGAAGGAGCCAGATCGGCGCAATAAAACCACTCCTTGTGCCAGCCCTTCAGAGAAGATTTCAAGGGCAAATCGAGATACGTTTTCTTCCCATCGCTCCTCAGTTGAAGACCGGCCCCTCCAATCACATTGCTCTTGGAGGGCTAAGGCTTGATATGGAACAGATGTCGGAAGAGGATGAAATGGGGTTCGACACCCAAGAAGCACTCGCAAAGAGTAACAAATATAGAGATCTGAAGAATGGAGTTAGGGTTCAGATGCACCAAGTCTAGCCCGTAAAAGTCGAGAATACGGCGGAAGAAATCAGAAAACGGAAGGCACAAGCCTCGATCGAAAAAGGAGGCGAAAACTACCGTTTCTCCAGGTCGGGGATTTGGGCTCGACTCATTCCTGGCCGACCGCCAATGAATCACTTCTTGGCTGGGCAACTTCAGTTCGCTCTCCAGCCGCTTCAGCTTCACCGAGCCGCAATCTGAAATCGGCCAAGAACCCCCTGGCGCACCCGCAAGATCCGACGCCTTCGGCATGACTGGAGGTGGTGGGATTTGGGGAAAAAGCAAATCGGGGGCTTGGAGTAAACGACGAGGATTGAAATCGTCTAAGTTCGGGTGGGGAATAGCAGCAGCTATCCCTAGCCGGGCGGGAGGCGAAAAGTTGGGCGCGAAGGTGGAAGACGAAGAGATTGGCTGATTTTGGGAAGACGACGGAATCTTTTTCTCTCTCCCCGTCTTTTTATAACCGATGCCGACTAAATGGGCTTGGGCCTACACAATCCGCACTGGGCCAACAAGATATGAGTTCCTACAGTAGAATGCTCCATGTGGGCTGCCCGCAGGCTGAGTTGAAATTATAGTGCTGGTGCTGCTAACAGGAGCCGATGAGGTAAACAGATATGCTTCATGAGAGCCTTATTGCTAAACATATATGTTTGGATATCTGTTTTATTCACCAGGTCTCGAGGATACACCCTTATAAGGGTCGCAAGCTGGTCTTCATTAAAATTGGTGATGTAGGTATCTTTCTCGAGAACACCTAACCATGCCATGGATTTGTTTTCATAAAGTGGTACTCGGCCTACATGCGTGGCCATCGGTTGCCACGAGCAACATTTTACCCACTGACATGATGCGGAAGAGTCTAACTTTCGAGTAGTGCACTACTCGGGAGAGACTATAAATACCTTTTCCCGCTGACATGATGCGGAGGAGTCTAACTTTTGAGTGGGACGCCACTCGGAACAGACTATAAACCCCTTTTTCCAGCTGACATGACGCTGAAGAGTCCCATATCCGAGTAGCATCCTACTCGGCAAGACTATAAACTCATATTCTGACTGACATGAAGTCAAAGAGTCCTACATACGAGTAGTCTCCTACTCAGTAAGACTATAAATTTTACTCCAGTTGACATGATACCGAAGAGTCACAAAAACCCATAGTAATCTACTCGGGAAAGACTTCCAGGTTAAAGATCTTTGACTTACTCGAAAGTCGGGGGCTACACCTAATAGGTGCGTCTATTCGGCGCACACTATTCATATATTTACATGAAGCCCTTCATAGCCTCGCTGCCAGCTGACATGAAGCAAGACTCGAGAGAAGACTTACTCGAACAAAGAGTACTCGGGCGCACCGCACTCGGGCAACCTTCACCGTGGAGGATGAGCACTCGGCATCAGCTGTGACTCAACTATGAAGGTCTCAGGGGCTACTGTGGAGGCCATGGGCCTCGGGTACCTCATTACCAGTACATGGGCCACTCGGATAGAGGATGGGCCGGACCATGTAATTAGAGATAAGATAGCACCCGGCAGGCTGTACCTTGTATAATAAGGAAACATAGTCTTAGTCGGATAGGATTCTATCTCTAAGAAGAAAATCCTTTGGTCGTATCCGACTGGGATCCTTATCATGTACCCCTGTCCCCTAGTATATAAAGGGAGGCAGGGCGCCCTTCAGGGCAAGGACAACAAGAGCAACCAGATCATCGATCTACATACACCTCAGAGGAATAACACCTCAACTGGACATAGGGTATTACCTCATCTTGACGGCCTGAACCAATATAATTCTCTTGTGTTCCTCTGCAGTCCACCGAATTCACCCTCGCCGAGTAGCCCCATAGTTTTATTGCCGGTGCAAAGCATCGACAAGAAGCCAAACGGCTACACTCTAGTTTGATCTGTACCCGTCAGTACCCACACTCTACACATTGAGTGCGGACTAGAGGTCACAACAAAACCTTTTGCACGCTTAGCCCCAACCACCTAAACCACGTCTAGGCCCCCGACGACTTAGTCGCGTGCGTGCGTGGCAACTAAGGCGGGCTCACCATCGCGGGAGGCACCTCCGGCCAAGTGCAGGCTCGCAATGAGGTCCTCCAAAGGTCTCTCCTCATGACTGACGGACGGGCGTAGATGGTCACAGCCTCCCGTGCTACTGAGTTAAGCCGTCCCATACAGTCGTGTGGAAGTACGTAGGGTGCTTGAATAGACATCAACATGTTCGGTCCTTAACGACCCAGACGGAGCTACGTGCATCGGGGAAACACCATCCCTTCATCGCCCTATCATCCGTCCAAGTCAAACATTTTCTCAATTATTAATCAAAAGTTATTCTTGTCAAATTTTAACCCATCCATTCGCTTTAAACTAGTTTTAAACCGATAGCTCTATCTATCGGATTTCTCTAAGTCTAGAAATAAGCATGGCTAAGCGTTCGGTAAAATAAAAGTATCCCAAAGTCCTTAACCAGGGGTGACAAGGTATAAACATGGAATCAATAACCAAGGAATGGAAATGCATACAATTGGGTAATATAAACTCTACCCGTTTTTCCCATTTTAACAAGACCGAAACATGCATATAGATATTTCCTTCGCAAACAAATCAATTTATTGAAAATATGGGTTCAATATGCTTAGATGCTTGCTTAGTAGCTTGTTTAGATGCTTGCCTTGCTGTAGCGAGTGGTCACACTCAACCTCTGGTTCTTGCTCCACGTACTCCGAATTGTCTGAATCTACCGATAAAAGCGAATATGCAAATAAGAATCAATTAAATATGCTCATGCAAAAATGATCAATAAAATCTGAGATAAATACAGTAGGTAGGGCGTGTCCTAACAAGATTTTAGGAGAAAGAACCAGGTCATTTGCATCTCTGGATTGGGAGATACAAAAATAACAAGGTAGAAGGGCTGAAAATGGCAGTTTTGTAATTATTTATATTGTAACCTTGAGTTATTATATTGGACTGACATTTTCTATTAAGATTTCAAGAAGGCAAGTATTATTATACAGAAGAGCATAACCTACTAGTTCTAACAAAATTTGGTTCACTGGATTTTGATTTAAAATGATTTAGTTGTGAATTTTACAAGTTTATTAAGAGAAAGGTTAGAAAAATACTTAGGCCTATTTTGAGAGGTAGTTTTGTCAAATACAAATTCTCCACAGTAAAGGTTACAATTTTCTGAGTTAAAAAAAAGTGGTTTCATATTTTTAGCAGTTAGGATGAATTTTCTAGAAATTTATCAATTTTTGGGTTATAAAGAGGTATATAATAGATATTTCCATTTTTAGAGAAAAATCCTACACAGAAGTTCTCACTTTTTATGTTATAAAATTAAAGAGAACATTTTTATGAATCTATATGAATTTGGTTCACCTCAAAATGAGTTATAATGGATTTTATAGAATTATTCCAAATTTCTAGGCATAAAATAAGTTTCTTTTGCTTCATTTTATTTTATGGATATTCCCCGTACAGAAGTGGTCATATTTTATTGGACAGCATTAAAGTTCACACATTTACAGAACTAACAAAATTGGTTTCACTCAAAAAGGAGTTAAAATGAGAAAGTTATGGATTTACAAAGTTTACATATTTTTCTGTTGTAAATTAAATCCCCTAATTATTTTCCTATTTCTTTCTTCTTTCTTCTTTTCCTCCAGCTCAGGCCCACATGACAGCGGCACAGAACAGGGCAGGCGCAGGCAGATCGGAGGCGGCGGCGACGGCGAACGGCGGCGTTTCAGACGGCGCAGCCAAAAGGGAAAGTGAAGAGGCGACCAAGGCGAAGCTTTCGGTGGTGGTCTCGCCGCCGGCGGTAGCCGGAGCTAGGCACAGTGGCGGTGCAAGCAGCGGAGCAGTTCGGGGTGGTGTTACCGATCGAGCTACGGTTGGTTTCTAGCCAAGCCAAAACACGCGCATACGTCTCAGAGGTACCAGAGTGCTTACCGAAGGTCACATCGGTCCTGGCGAAGCTGGAACAACAACGGGGATGGCGAATGTGGTCCGGCGGCGGCGGAAACCTTCGGGTTCATGTCGTCGGCCTTCTCCTGGGGTACTGCGACTTAGCTCAGGTGCCGGATAGGTTAGAGACCTCCTGGAGATGGTCCTAGTGCAAGGAATCGGATTGAGGCTCACCGGTTGAGGCAAATCACTCACGGCGGAGCTCGGCCGGAGACGAGGAAGACGGCGGTCGATCTCCATCCTCGCTGCACCGATTTGGGGGATTCTTGGGGCGTCCTGCTCCTGGTGCTGAGGCGGAAAATTTGGCGCGGTTACACGGTCGGACTTGCTCTGAGGCGGTCGGAACGGCGAGGCGACGCCGGCGGCGGCGCTGTGGATCAGAGACAGGGCACGGTGGCAGCACGGCGTCTTCGGCCAGCGATCCTAGGGTTTTGCAATACAAAAATGGAACGGTCAGAAGGTATAGATCATGTTCCCGAGGCTTAGAAAGGATGGAGCTCACCAGAGCTAGCTCAAGCTCGGTCGAACACCTTCGGCAGCGGGGAAAATGGCTCTGTCTCCGGTGATCTTTGGGGATTCCGTTGGTTTTCTCGATGGGAACGTGGAGAGGAAGGGTGAGAGGTGCTGCTGGTGAAGTTTGAGTCGAAATGGTCGAGGTTTCCAAATACTATGCTCATCTCTGTGTTCCTGTGAGCTGTGAGGGAGAAGAAACAAGCTGCTGACACGTTGGCCCATGCACTGCTAAGTTGCTCCATCTCTACAGTATCCTTGGTGGGTCCCACATGTAAGACTATATTTTTCTACACAATCTTGGCTAAGTCTAGTCTATGTCTTGTGGGTCCTTGTAGTGAAAACCTAGGAAGAGTGGAGGGGTGTGGGTAGATTTCTTGGTGAAGCACACTGTCCAAAGAAAGTCTGAGGCTTACAGGTGGGACAGGTCTTGTGGGGTCCACATGGAAGTGAAATAGAGAGAAGAAATCTCTAGAAACTAAGTATGAGGGACTGTATCGACAGCTGTTTGGCATCTGCGATTTCAGTAGGTTAAAAAGGGATATAAATTATGGGAAAAATACTGGAGGTAGAGAAACATGTGTTTAATCTGCTGACAAATTTTCGTGGTTAGAGGTAGTCTGGTTCATCTTTGGTGAAATTGCAACGTAGGCACACAGACCCAGTTTTTCTGCTGTGTGATGTATGTCCCTAGGGCTTTGCTCCTATTATTTCATGTGACTTCTTTGGGAATTAAAATGAGCCAAAAATACTGGTGGTAGGGTTCGTGTTGGCACACACTTTGGCAAAAGGGCTCTGTCTAAATAGTCTTCATTTTCATTTGGTGAATTTTAGAAGTAAACCAATTTATTTCAGCTAGCTTCCTAGCTTTGCTGATTTGAGGGACTTGGTTGAAGTATTTATTGAAGTGATAAAATCATGTAAAATTTACAGTGGATTAATTATGTGGGATAGTGCTTACAGAAATTTTTCCATCATTTTATGTGCAACCTAACATCTTCAGAAAAATCCTTAGACTGTACACATGCATATGCCAAAGAGAAGGATCCAGGCTGAAACTTGTTTGGAATTTTTAAGAGGTCTAAACTAATGAAATAAATTCTAGAAAAATTATATTAATTCATGATAAATAATCTAGTATTTGAATAAATTATTTTCCATATATGTTTCTGTGAAGTTTGTTGCATTGTTAGGAGTTGGTCCATTTTTGCCGATAGGGTTTTACTATTGAGAGTTTTGAAAATATTTGCAAACTTTAAATTGTGCATTCTAATGACAGTAGGTCATGGCACTAATTACTTGAAGTTAGATTTGGGGCTGTGACAAACTGATTCATTAATCATCTCTTGAAGTGGCTTCTGTGAACTTGCATGGCAAATGTATGGGCTTGTTCACCAACCAGACAAGTTTTGGTAATTGTGACTTCTGAATCGCCCTTGATCTATCATACCGAAGGATTCTAGACAAAGCTTCTGAAATTCAGCAATGTTCTGCTCCACTTGTTGTCTTTGTTCTTCGGTCAAGTCTTCCATTGTGACTGGGATTATATTGTCTGTGTTGACCTCCTTTCCAGCCATGTTGAAGTTCTGTGTCCCACTAGGCGTGCCCAAAACGTGTTGACACCGAAAATCACCGGTAGCGTTGAGAACGAGCCGATGATCTGGTTCGATACACTAGACACGCGAAGGCCTGGGAGATTTGCTTAACTCTAGTGCAGGTCCTAAATAGTTGAGGTTCGCGGGCGTGCCAGTCAATTTGACCCAGCAATTGACAAGGAGATAGAAAAATTTATACATTGATCCAATTGGCCAACCAGTCGATACAGAATTCCTCCAGCCGATTGCCGATAGCAACTTGTACATCGGCTAGAAGCCGATGATGATATAAGCAAGCAATAAGCTAGCCAACTGCCGGAAAAACACTTGGACATCGGCTAAAAGCCGATGATAGAGTAGATAGGCAAAATAATAATCAAGGCAATGCAGTCGGCTTTAGTTAATAAAAGATAACTTATCAGCTAAGCACTCCGATAAAACATCGCATAAAAACCTATCGACTCAACAAGGATAAATTTATTATCACCAGTCTAGTAGATCAGACCTAACTAATGCAGCACAAATTGATGATGATAAAAGAAACTCAATAAGCCGATAAATCCTATGCAATCATGATGTGATATATCCACTCGGCCTAAGAGATCAAACTTAACTGATGCAGCCGTAGACATAATAGATACACCGTGGTAAGCCGATTACCGTTAATCAGCTAGAATATCGGACCTAACCGAGGAAGTCCTAGCCAATAAGGTAGTCGGGGTAACGAGACTTACCCTCTCACAGGAGTTCGGACCTAACCGATGCAGCCCGGCTCAAGAAGCAAGAACCCCTCAAAAAGGGTGGCGATGCACCGAAGTTGTATTGATCTGTGAGATAGTTTACAAGGTACCCGGGCATATGTATTTATACCCCGAGTTGATACAGTCCTGATCGGATACGAAACAGGAGTTTCCTAACTATAAAAGGAAAAACAACAAGCCTTGATCGGGCACGAGATCAGGTTTCCTAAAAATTATTAAGGCTACCTAATTTATAGATAAAATAGCTAACTGCCATGCTGTGGTCTTCACGATTCCTTCCTGAATTCGGCTTCTTCTGGATTAGCTTCCATCGGTTAATATAGCCTCTTTCCTTAACCGAACATGATAACGAACCATACCGAATTTTGGTGTTAACAGTTGGCGTCACCAATGCCCCAAGAACCATTAATGTTGTATCTGGCGGCAACTACTCAGGTAGTCAGCACGGTGATGGTGGTCGAGCGTTCCAAACAGGGTCAGATATAGAAGATTCAACGCCAGTCTACTTTGTCAACGAGGTCCTTACCGACTCGAAGATGAGATATCCGCAGGTCCAGAGGCTGCTGTACGGCCTACTCATCACTATCTGGAAGCTGGTGCATTATTTCCAAGCGCATCAAATTACGATGGTCACATTGTATCCACTCGGGGACATCCTGCATAATCGCGAGGCCACCGGCCGAATCGCCAAATGGGCGCTCGAGTTGATGGCGTTCGACATCACCTTCCAACCACGGACAGCTATCAAATCACAAGCTCTAGCCAACTTCGTGGCCGAGTGGACAGAAGTTCAAATGCCTACATCAACAGCGAAGCTAGAGTACTAGACAATGTACTTCGACGGTTCTCTACGGATCGGCGGTGCCAGGGCCGGGGTCGTACTGACGTCCCCTACCGGCAAAAAACTCAAGTACGTTCTCCAAATCCACTTCCCGGCTTCCCACAACGTCGCCGAGTACCATGCACTTATCCACGAGCTCCGCATTGCTATATCACTCGGCATCCGCCGACTGGTTGTGCGAGGAGATTCTCAACACATGGTCAACCAAGTCATGAAAGACTGGATATGCCTCAACGACACAATGGCGGCATACTGTCTGGACGTCTGGAAGCTGGAAAACAAGTTCGACGGGCTGGAGATAACACATGTCCTATGACAATACAACGATGCTGCAGACAAACTGGCCAACATGGGATCTAAGTGAGAAGCGGTCCTGACAGGGATCTTTGTCAAGCAACTTATGGAGCCATCAGTCAAGTAGAAACCAGTGCCAGAGCAGTCGGGAGGTGAACCTACCCCGGCAACAAACGAAGTACTGAACATATGTCAAGACTGGCGGACTCCTATTCTCAAATTCCTCCTGGACAATGAACTCCCAGAAGATCGCAGTCAAGCCGAACAGATCAAATGTCAAAGCAAGAGTTTCCTAGTCATCGGAGAAGACCTGTACCGAAGAAGTGCATCCGGTGTCCTCATGCGCTGCGTCACCACCGAGGAGGGCAAGCAAATTCTGCAATCGATCCACTCGGGCATATGTGGCAACCATGCCGCATCCAAGACGTTAATCGGAATGGCTTACCGGCAGGGATTTTTCTGGCCAACAGCAGTAACAGATGCTAAAGACATTGTTCACACATGCGAGGGCTGCCAGTTCTATGCAAGACAAACCAATCTCCCAACCCAAGAACTCCAAACAATCCCAATCTCTTGGCCCTTCGCAGTATGGGAGCTCGACATGGTCGGGCCTTTCAAGAAAGCACCAGGAGGGTTCACACACCTGTTCATCATAGTGGATAAATTCATGAAATGGATTGTGGCAAAACCCGTTGCTACCACAACAGCGGCACAAGCAAAGGACTTCATCATGAGTATATTATACCAATTTGGGGTCCCTAACCGCATCATCACGGACAACGGCACTCAGTTCACGGGCGGCATGTTTCAAGATTTCTATGACAACTTCGGCATCAAGATCTGCTATGCATCTGTGGCACACCCGTGGAGCAATGGGCAGGTTGAACGTGCCAATGGTATGGTCTTACAAGGTAACAAGGCCAGGATATTTGACTGACTACAACCATATGTGAGCCGGTGGGTACAAGAGCTCCCATCTGTTCTCTGGTCTCTCAGAACCATGGTTAGTCGGGCAACAGGGCAATCCCCTTTCTTTCTGGTTTACGGTGCCGAGGCTATGCTACCAACCAAGTTAGAGTTCGGCTCTCCGTGAGTTCGGGCTTACTCAGAAGACACCTCAAACAATACCCGATTGGTCGAACTAGATCAATTGGAATAAGCAAGGGATATCGCAATAATCCAGTCGGCAAGGTATCTTCAAGGCCTGCGTCGCTACCACAATTGCAATGTCCGTGGCTGCGCCTTTTTGGTCGGAGATCTCGTCTTGAGAAAAGTACAAACCACCAAAGACAGGCATAAACTATCCCCAATATGGGAAGGGCCGTTCATTATAGCTGAGGTCACGCGGCCAAGTGCCTACCGACTGAAGACCAAAGACGGTGCCCTGATCAGCAACACATTGAATATAGAACAGCTACATCCTTTCTATACCTGAGTTTTATACTTTTACATGTGTACAGATTTCTCTGACTCACTACACCGCTTGCTCCAACCGAGTAGTGAGTCGGGGGCTGCATGTATTATATTTGCTTTGTCAATAATATACGAGCCTATTTTACTTAAGTTATGAAGTTTTGCAACGACTTTGGTATGTTTGCCCAAGTACAGCTTTCTGCAGTGAACGATTTTATTAAGTTCCTATAGACCAACTCGGCGCAGATTATATAGTCGGGTAAAGCTAATGACAACTAAGTAATAATTCAGAGCTTGGCGGCATCACACATATATTTACACATGTCTTTACAAAAATTCATATACACCGACTGGATGATGGACTGTTTTTACATACCTAGGTCTCGGGTGATCACCTCTGCAGTCGGCCTCGCCTTGGCTATCAGCTCTAGTGCCTCCTCAGGTGTCGTCTCCTCGATGAATCCCTCTCCGATGGCTTCAATGTCTGCCCTGGGGTAGATGGACTTGGTCATCACCAAGGTTTGGGCCACGCTGACAACAGTACGCTCATCCGAGTACCTCTTCAGGATACTCGGTGCTTCGTTAAGGTGCGCCTGCACCTGAGACACCGTGTTGGAGCTGGTTCCCACATGATGAGGATCCATCACGTCAAGGAGCCCTTTCACGGACTCGGCAAGGATCTCCCGTGACTCCTTGACGACTTTTATCTCCTCTGCAAAAGCCTAGAATTGGATTTGGGCATTGGCTCTAGCAGCTGCCCAGGTTCACCAACAAGTAAACTTGTTAGGCAAACTGTAGACGAAGTACTTAATGGATTGGTTAAGATCATTGTCAGTGCAGAGACTTACTTTCGTAGTCAGCCTCCCACTTGGCTTTGGCCTTCTCCAGTTCAACCTTTTCCTTCTCGAGCTTGGCGTTGGCCTTCTTCAAGTCGGCCTTCTCTTTCTCAAGCTCGGCCACGGCCCTTGTCAGGTCAGACTTGTCCTTTTCGAGCCCGGCCTTGGCTCTCTCGGCCTCCTTCAGCTAGACTTCTCCCTCTGTTCGGGTCTTCAACTCGGATTCGAGGGCTACACATTAGAATAGTCAAGCACTCAGCTTGGCAGTCAAGACACAACTGGGCAGTCGAAAAACAACATAACTAGACAAATATACTAAGAGATTAGTCAAGGAGACTTACTTCCAATCTTCTTGGCTTGGTCCCAATTCTCGGTCCTAAGCTGATTAACGGCCTCCCTCAGCCAAGATTCCATCTCCTGGCTGCGCCCTTCTACTTCGGCTTTTAAAGCCTAGAGCTGGTCCAATTCTTAAAGCTGGGGGGCAACCCGAGTCAGGACCTCATTCATCCTCGCTGAGTGGTCAACCAGTTTCTACTCAGGGAGAAACAGTGCAAGGCGAAGTCAAGCGTCAAAACACTCGTGCAAGGAGGACTACCAAGATTCCAGTACGATGAGATTCATACCTTAATCCCCTAGGACGTGGCAATTGCGGCACGAAGCAAGTCTTCACGCTCCCTCTCCGCCGCAACCTCGTCATGCTTGTAACTCCTCGCAGTTTCGTTGGGGGCCGTCCAGCAGAATATCCTCGGGAACTTGCGGGGAGGGGCTTCGAGCCTGGGGAGGTCCGGCCTTTCCGAAGGCAATGACGACAATGATGACGATGATAACGATGAGGATGACGGCGACGAGGATGGCGACGGGGTCCTGGCTCTCACCTCAGCAGCCTCCGGGGCCTCGGGGGCTGGCCCGGGGACTGGAGCGACAGCCTCGACAACCGCCCCTTGGTCAGCCGGTGTCGGCGGCCCTGCAGTCAGGACGGTGTCAGTCTCTGCAACTGGGACCGTTGCCAACTCGGCAGGTGTGCTCACTGATGCTGGCTCGGCTGGGGCTAGCTCGACGACGAGGGTAGCCGGAGTGGTCTCCTTGAGATCAATGTCGGCCCGCTTCCTACATAATGAGTCAAACATCAATATGCTACCATGCTAAACAAGATTTCCAAAAAACCCAGAGCAACCTACCTCTTGGAGAACTTAAGCCGCTGTCCGGGTGATCCAGAGGTGGGCACTGGAGGGCCACTGGCCATTGAGCCTGAGGGCATGGTGGTCAGTGGTGGTGTTTCTATCCTGGTCGGCCCCCCTCGCGGTGTGGCTGGCTAGGGTGCCCGGGTACTCGGCGGTGCCATTCTTGGGCTCGATGTTACTGAGCCTGGCAGTGCTGGACTTGGCCTTGTACTCAGCGGCACTCGTATTGGGCTCAATGATGCTGAGCTCGATTGCGCTGGTCCCAGCCTGGGACTCGGTGGCCTGGGGGCTATACCGGCAGTGTCTTTTATCTTCAGACTCCCCGCTGTGGCACTCGGCATCATAACCTTCTTCTTGCCCTAATCTACAATGGGTCTCTTCCCCGCTCTCTTGGAGTCGGGCTGGGCAGCAAAAGGACTTCTTGGCCTCTTCTTTGACTTCATGGCCGACAGCATTCGGGAGTCATCATCAAACTCCTCACATGACTGCAACCAGTTCAACAATATATTTTACACATTCTAGGGCCTATCTAGGCATATATCTGCAAGCATTCACCACAGATGAACTACAAGACAACATCGGCAAGGGTTACCTTTGGGCGCGGCCTCTTCTGGCTATCAGCCGCCACAGATCGCCCTGTCTCTTCAGTTTCGGCCACCCCACTGGCAAAGAAATCCAGTAGGGTGTTGGTCACTTTGTACTTGTCATTAGGTCAGCATATTCCCGGCTGGGATTGCCTTTGCCCTTGTAGTCCCAGCCGAAGTGACACCTCAGCTTCAGAGGCCTGATGCATCAAGTCAAGAAGCGCCTGGCCACCCATGGACCAGTCAACCCGACTTTCTTCAGCTTGTCAATCCTGCCAGCAAGTTTGTGGACTTGTCCCATTTCTTCAGAGGTGGGCAGAGACGACCACTTGGCAATGACCACCAGGGGCAAACCCATGAAAGGGGGAAGGCTTGGCTCAAGATCAGAACAGTAAAACCATTCCTTTTGCCAGCCTTTGAGAGAAGATTTCAGAGGGATATTGATATAGGTCCTCTTCATCTCGTTCCTGAGTTGGATACCGGCCCCCCCTAATTACTTGGATTTTACTTTTGGAGGGCTAGGGCTTGATATAGAATAAATATCTGAACAGATTAAGATGGGGTTCTACAACCGTGAAGCAATCACAAAGAGTCGTGAATATGGAGATTTGCAAAATCGAGTTGGGATTCAGATTCACCAACTCGAGTTCATAAAAAGCAAGAAGTTGGCGGAAGATCTCGGAAGAAGGAAGAGAAATACCCCGGTGGAAAAAAGAGGCAAAAATGATGGTCTCACCCTCCTGGGGCTCCGGAACTATTTCCCCTTCAGCCGGACACCAGTTGATGACATCATGGCTCTGCAACCGCAGCTGCGTCTCCAGAAGCTTCAGCTTAGCCGACTCGCAATCTGAAGTCGGCCAGACATCATCCGACACGCCC
The DNA here is from genome assembly GCA_003991445.1 of Oryza meyeriana var. granulata. Taxonomy (NCBI): domain Eukaryota; kingdom Viridiplantae; phylum Streptophyta; class Magnoliopsida; order Poales; family Poaceae; genus Oryza; species Oryza meyeriana. The sequence goes on along the minus strand of RYFJ01000342.1, from coordinate 132,959 downwards.
GCAAGATCTGAAGCCCTCGGCATGGTTGGGGATGAGGAGATTTGGGGGAAATGTCGCAAAAGGTTTGGAATAGACGAGGAGGAGCAGAACCGCCCGAGTTCTAATGGGGAAGAGCGAACAATGGCTAACCCTAGTGGAGCGGGAGGTGAAATTTCAGCGTGGAAGCTAGAAGACGAAACGATTAGTGGATTGGAGAAGACGAAGGAATCTTTTCTCTCTCTCCCCGCCTTTTATAGAGCCAATTTTGATTCGTGGGCTTGGGCCTACAAAGTCGACACTGGGCCACCAAGACATGAGTTTCTACAGTAGCACGCTCAATGTGGGCCGCTCGCTGGCTGTATTAAAATCACAGTGCTAGTGCTACCAACAGGAACCGATGAGGTAAACAGATATGCTTTATGATGGCCTAATTGCTAAACACATGTGTTTGGGTATCTGTCTTATCCACCAAGTATTGAGGATATATCCTTATAAAGATCACAAGCTGGTCTTCATCAAAATTGGGGATGCAGGTATCTCTCAAGTATACCTGACCATGCAATGGATTTAATTTCACAAAGTGGTACTCAGCCTACATGCTTGGCCAACAGTTGCCATGAGCAACATTATTCCAGCCGACATGACGCTGAAGAGTCTAACTCCGAGTAGTGCACTACTCGGGAGAGACTATAAATATTCTTTCCAGCTGACATGATGCTGAGGAGTCTAACTTCCGAGTGGGACGCCACTCGGGAAAGACTATAAACACCCTTTCCAACTGACATGAAGCTGAAGAGTCCCATGTACGAGTAGCATTCTACTCGGCAAAGACTATAAATCATATTCCGGTTGACATGATACCAAAGAGTCTCATATACCAGTAGAATACTACTCGAGAAAGACTACAAGGTTAAAGATCTTTGACTTTATGTTTAATTGTTTTCATAATTGAGCACAAATTCGGGGGCTACACCTACTAGGTGCGCCTATTCGGCGCACACTATTCATACATCTACATGGAGCCCTTCATAGCCTCGCTGCCAGCTGACATGAAGCAACTTTCGGGAAAAAGAAGCACTCGGACAAAGAGTACTCGGAAGCAATGCACTCGGGCAATCTTCACCGTGGAGGATGAGCACTCAGAATCAGCTGTGACTCAACTATGAAGGTCTCAGGGGCTACTGTGGAGGCCATGGGCCCCAGGTATCTCATCACAAGCATATAGGCCACTCGGATAGAGGATGGGCCGAGACTTGTAATTAGAGATATAGTAGCACCTGGCAAACTTTGCCTTGTATGATAAGGAATATACAGTCCTAGTCGAGCAAATTGTATCTCTAAGAGGAAATCCCTTGGCCATATCTGGCTGGAATTCCTACCTTGTACCCCTGTCCCCCAGTATATAAGGGGAGGCAGGGCGCCCCCTGAGGGCATAAGATCACATCAAGGGCCTGAACCAGTATAAAATCTCCCTGTGTTCCTTTGCAATCCACTGAGTTTTCATCCGCCGGGTAGCCCTATATTCATATTGCCGGTGTAAAACATCGGCAGTCATGCCCTTCTTCAAATTACTGAAGAAAGCAGATAATTTTCAATGGACTCCCGAAGCCCAGTAAGCCTTCGAAGACTTCAAGAAATTTCTCACATCACCACCAGTGCTGGCATCACCTATGCCCCAAGAGCCATTAATGCTATATCTGGCGGCAACCACTCAGGTAGTCAGCACGGTGCTGGTGGTCGAGCGGTTCGAGCCGGGTCACATACAGAAAATTCAACGGCCAGTCTACTTCATCAGCGAGGTCCTTGCCGACTCCAAGATAAGATATCCGCAGGTCCAGAAGCTACTCTATGGCCTACTCATCACTGTCCGGAAGTTGGTGCACTATTTTCAATCGCATCAAGTCATGGTGGTCACATCGTATCCACTCGGGGATGTCCTGCATAATCGCGAGGCCACCGGCCGAATCACTAAATGGGCGCTCGAGTTGATGGCATTCGACATGACCTTTCAGCCACGGACAGCAATCAAATCACAAGCTCTAGCCAACTTTGTGGCCGAGTGGACAGAAGTTCAGACGACTACACCAACAGGCAAGCTAGAGTACTGGACAATGTACTTCGACGGTTCTCTATGGATCGGCGGCGCCGGGGCCGGTGTCCTATTGACGTCACCCATTGGTGAAAAACTCAAGTACGTTCTCCAGATCCACTTCCCGACTTCCCACAATGTCTCCGAGTACAAGGCACTCATCCACAGGCTCTGCATTGCTATATCACTCGGCATCCACCGACTGGTTGTGCGTGGAGACTCTCAACTCGTGGTGAACCAAGTCATGAAAGACTAGACATGTCTCAATGATACCATGGTGGTGTACTGTCAGGATGTCAGAAAGTTGGAAAACAAGTTCGACGGGCTAGAGATAAAACATGTCTTACGACAATACAACGATGCTGTAGACGAATTGGCAAACATGGGATCCAAGCGAGAAGTGGTCCCATCCGGGATCTTTGTCGAGCAACTAACGGAGCCATCAGTCAAGAAGAAACCAGTGCCCGAATAGTCGGGGGCTGAACCTACCTTGGCAACAGAAGAAGTATTGGTCATATCTCAAGATTGGTGGACTCCTATTCTCAAATTCCTCCTGGATGATGAACTCCCAGAAGATCGCATTCAAGCCGAGCAAATCAAACGTCGAAGTAAATGTTTCCTAGTAGTCGGAGAAGACCTGTACCGAAGAAGTGCATCCGGTGTCCTCATGCGCTGCGTCACACCCGATGAGGGCAAGCAGATTCTGCAATCATTCCACTCGGGCATATGTGGCAACCATGCCGCATCCAGGACGTTAATCGGAATGGCTTACCGGCAGGGATTTTTCTGGCCAACAGCAGTAACAGATGCTAAAGACATTGTTCACACATGCGAGGGCTATCAGTTCTATGCAAGACAAACCAATCTCCTAGCCCAAGAACTCCAAACAATCCCAATCTCTTGGCCCTTCGCAGTATGGGGGCTTGACATGGTCGGGCCTTTCAAGAAAGCGCCAGGAGTGTTCACACACTTGTTCATCGCAGTGGATAAATTCACGAAGTGGATTGAGACGAAACCCGTTGCTACCATAATAGCGGCATGAGCAAAGGACTTCATCATGAGTATATTACACCGATTCAGGGTCCCTAACCACATCATCACGAACAGCGGTACTTAGTTCACAGGTGGCGTATTTCAAGATTTCTGTGATGACTTCGGCATCAAGATCTATTATGCATCTGTGGCACACCCGTGGAGCAATGGGCAGGTTGAGCGTGCCAACGGCATGGTCTTACAAGGTATCAAGGCCAGGATATTTGACTGACTACAGCCATATGCAGGGCGGTGGGTACAAGAACTCTCATCTGTTCTCTGGTCTTTAAGAACCATGGTTAGTCGGGCAACAGGGCAATCCCCTTTTCTTTCTGGTCTATGGTGATGAGGCCGTGTTACCAACTCAGTTAGAGTTCGGCTCTCCACGAGTTCGGGCTTACTCAGAAGACACATCCAACAATACTCGATTGGTCATGCTAGATCAGTTGGAAGAAGCGAGGGACATCGTAATAATCCAGTCAGCAAGGTATCTTCAAAGCCTGCGTCGTTATCACAATCGCAACGTCCGTGGCCATGTCTTTTTGGTCGGGGATCTCGTCTTGAGAAAAATACAAACCACCAAAGACAGGCATAAACTATCCCCAATATGGGAAGGGCCGTTCATTATTGCCGAAGTTACATGGCCAGGCACCTACCGACTGAAGACTGAAGACGGTGCCCTCGTCAGCAACTCATGGAATATAGAACAACTACGTCCTTTCTATACCTGAGCTTTATATTTTTCCCATGTGTACAGTTTTACTCTAACTCACTACGCCGCTTGTTCCAACCGAGTAGTGAGTCAGGGGCTGCATGTATTATATGTGCTTTGTCAATAATATACGAGCCTGTTTTACTTAAGTTATGAAGTTCTGCAATGACTTTGTCATGTCCGCCCAAGTACACCTTTCTGCGGTGAACGATTTTATTAAGTTCCTATAGACTAACTCGGCGTAGACCATACAGTCGAGTAGAGCTAATGATAACCAAGTAAAACCCCAGACCTCGGCAGCATTGCACATATATTTACACATGTTTTTACAAAAGACTTTATATGCACCGACTACAAGATGGACCGTTCTTACATTCCCAGGTCCTTGGTGATCACCTCTCAGTCGGCCTCGCTTGGGTGATCAACTCCAACACCTCCTCAAGTGTTGTCTCTTTGGCAAACCCTTCACCGATGGCCTCAAGATCTGCCCTGGGGTAGATCGACTTGTTCATCGCGTGGGTCTGGGCCACGCCAATGACAACACGCTCATCCGAGTACCTCTTTAGGATGCTCGGGGCTTCGTTAAGGCGTGCCTGCACCTAGGAGACCGTGTTGGAGCTAGTTCCCATGTGGTGAGGATCCATAATATCAAGGAGCCCTTTCACGGACTCGGCAAGAATATCCCATGACTCCTTGACGACCTTGATCTCCTCTGCAAAAGCTTGAAACTGGGTTTGGGTGTTGGCTCTCGCAGCTGCCTAAATTCATCGGCAAGTAAACTAGTTTACCAAGACAGCAGTCGGAGCAATCAAAGGATTGGATAAAGTCATTGTCAAAGTGAGGACTTACTTTCGTAGTCAGCCTCCACCTTGGCCTTGGCCTTCTCCAGTTCGGTTTTTTCCTTCTCGAGTTTGCCTTTGGCCCTTTCCAGCTCGGCCTTGTCTTTCTCGATTTCGGCCCTGGCTTTCTCGGCCTCCTTCAGCTTGGTCTCCCCCTCTGTTTGGGTCTTCAACTCAGTTTTGAGGGTTGTATATCAGAATAGCCGAGAGCTCAAGATTACAGTCAAGACACAACTGGGTAGTCAGGAAACGACAAAGCTGGAGAAATATGCATGGGATTTAGTCGGGAAGACAAATACAGGAGACTCACTTCCGATCTTCTTGGCTAGAGCCCAGTTCTCATCCCTGAGTTTGTCAATGGCTCCCCTTAGCCAAGTTTCCCTCTCCTGGCTAGACCGCTCCAAGTTGGCCTTCGAGGTCTGGAGCTGGCCCACTTGCTGGAGTTGGGGGGCAAGCTGGGTCAGGACCTCGTTCAACTTCTCCGAGCAGTCGGCAATTTTCTGCTTGGGGTAAAATAGAGCGAAGCAGAGTCGGTCGGCGAAATACCAGAAATAAGGGAAATCGTCAAGGACTCAACATTGCAAGACTCGCTACACACCTGGACCCCCCGGGACACGGCAATGGCGGCATGAAGAAGAACTTCGCGCTCCCTCTTGGTGGCCTCTTCATCATGCTCATAGCACTTCGCAGTTCCCTCGGGAGTTACCCAGTGGAATGTTCTCGGGAACCTACAGTGAGAGGCTTCAAGCCTGTGGAGATCCATTTCCTTTGAAGACGATGATACTGGCACAGACGGCGACACGGTCCTGGCCCCTGACTCGGCAGCGGATGGGGCTTCGGGGACTAGCTCGGGGGCTAGAGCAACGGCTTCAGTATCTGCCCCCTGGTCAGTCGACACTAGCGGCCCTGCTGTCAGGACCACCTCGGCCTCTACAACTGGGGCGGTCACCGGCTCGGCAGATGAGCTCGCCGATACTAGCTCGGCTGGGGCTGGCTCGACAATAGGAGCAGCTAGCATGGTCCCCTTTGGATCGATGTTGGCACGCTTCCTACATGATGAGTTAGACGTCAAGACATTACTATACTAAGCAAGATTTCCAGAAGATCTAAAGTTATTTACCTCTTGGATTGTTTGAACTTCCATTCGGGGGTTCTAGTTGTCGGCAGTGGAGGGCTTCCGACTATTGGGCTGGATGGCGCGACAGTCGGTGGTGGTGTCCTTGTCCTAGTTGGCCCAGTTTCTGGTGCAGCTGGCTAGGGCGCTGGGATACTTGGCGACACCGCCTTATGGCTCATTGACAACCTTGTACTCGGCGGTGCCACCCTTGGGCTCGATGTTGCTAAGCCTTGCGGCACTGGTCTTGGCCTTGGACTCGACGGCCTAGGAGCTGCACTAGTAGTGTCTTTGATCTTCAGGCTCCCGGCTGCTACACTCTGCCTACTAATCCTCTTCTTGCCCAGATCTTCGACAGGTTTCTTCCCCACTCTCTTGGAGTCGGGCTGGGCAGCAAAGGGACTTAGCAGCCTCTTCTTCGACCTCACGGCTAACAAAGTTTGGGAGTCTTCATCAAACTCCTCAATTGACTGCAAGCAGTTCAACAACATATATCACACATTGCAGAGCAATCTTGGGTATACATCTACAAGCATTCATCACAGATGGACAACAAGTTAACATCAGCAAGAGTTACCTCTGGACGAGGCCATTTTTGGCTATAAGCCAGCAAGGCCCACTCTGCATCCTCTGTCTCGATCACCCTGCTGGCAAAGTAATCAAGCAGGATGTTGGTCACCTTGTGCTTGTCAGTCAAGTCAGGATACTCTTGGCTAGGATCGCTTTTGCCCTTATAGTCCCAGCCGAAGTGGCTCCTCAACTTTAGCAGCCTGATGCGGCGAGTCAAGAAGCATCTGGCCACCCATGGACCAGTCAATCCGGAGCCCTTCAGCTTATCAATCTTGTCAATCAACAAGTAAACTTGCCCCATCTCCTCAAAGCTGGGCATATAAGTCCAGTTGGGCGAGACCACCGGAGGCAAACCAGTAAATGGGGGTAGGGAGGGTTCAAGATCATAACAATAAAACCACTCCCTATGCCAGCCTTTGACGGAGGATTTCAGGGGCATGTGGATATAGATTTTCTTCATCTCGCTCCGAAGCTAGATGCCGCCCCCCCCCCCCCCCCAATCACTTGGATTTTGCTCTTGGAGGGCTAGGGTTGATGTGGAAAAGATATCGGAACAATTCAAATGGGGTTCTTGTCACAGCCCGATTTTTCGAGAATTAAATAATTAATTAATAATTGATTTTCTAGAATTTATATTAAATTATAAGGTAAAATAATTAAGTAAAGTAAAAATGGAAAATAAAACTTTTCTTTAATAAATCATGGTTGAAATTATTTTTAATAAATTCATTGTGTGTAATTACACTCTCTGAAATTTTCTCGGATTTTTCGGAGCTCTAGAATTAATTTTAATACCACAAAGATCAATTTTAGTAATTATTTAAATAATTCCCAATTCTTTCTCTCAGGTCGTTCTCAATAAAATCCCTTTGTGCCTTTCTCGAGTTGTCGTTCCCGAATCTTCCCTGAAAAGTCCGACTCCAGAGAAATCCCCAAAGATCCAAATCCGAGTGTCTCAAATCTATTCATACCCTTTTTATGAAATATCCATATTTCCTTTTTATTTAAATTTCCTTGGTCTCCACAAAGACCCAGGGCTTTTGAAATAAATCCAAATCCTCAAATACTTTAGGTTTTTCCAATTCCTGCATCCCATAAAATATTCCCAAGATTTCCATTCCTGAAAACAAAACCAAAACATTCAAAATGTTTCCCTAAATTCCAATATTCCCAAAATTCCGAATATTTCTACAATTTTTGATTCGGAAATATTCCTCGAATTTATAAATTCCAATTTTCCAAATTTGGAATTTTGCCAGAAAACCCCTCTCCTTTCTTTTCTTTTTCCCCATCCTTTCTTTTATTTTTCCTTTTCTTTTTCTCTGGTTCTCTCTCTCTCCTGTTTATCTTCCTTATTTGGACCTCTCTCTCTCTCTCACTCGGATGGCCGGCCCGAGCCTGCCTGCGCCGCACCGCTCCAGCCCCGGCCTGCTCACCCTTGGCCTACCGCCTGCCGCCACGCCCGTGCCAGCCTGCGCCCAATCTCGGCCCAGCGCCACCCCCTGCGCCTCCGTCCCGCAACGGCCGCCGCCGAATCTGCCACGCCGCCACTACCGTTCCGCCGCCGAAGTCTCTCCCCTATAAAACTAGCTGCTGCGCCCCGTGCCCTAGCTGGCTCAACTCCTGCACAACGCCGCCTCACCTAGCCGCAGCCGCGCCGCTAGCGCCAGGCCACCGTCGCCTCTACACGCTGCCACCGTGCTAGCACCACCGCTCCCGTGCGCTGCCCCGCCGTGCCGATGCCAGGAGCCAGTGCCGTCGTTTGGCTGTGGTCGTTGGTCCTTCGCCGCCCTGGCCTGCACGTGCCTCCTCTTGCACGTGTCTCCGCCGACTGCCTCCGCCCCCGCCGACAGCCTCGGGAAGCCACCGCCACTCCTGCACAGCGCCGCCGCTACCCCGTCGTCGCCTTGCACTGTCTCGATGAGCCCCAACACCGCCACTCCTCTTCCTCATCTCCCTCAGCTCCAGCGCCCCTCGGCGTCCGCTGCCATCCGTCGTCTCGATGCTGATGTGCCGCCTCGATGTCGTCGCCTCCGGGTGCTATCGCCGCCGCCAAACACGATCCCCGAGGTCATCGCCCTCGGCATGCCATCGCTCTCCCCTACCTCGGCCACCATCGTGCCAGGGCCGGCCGGTGAGTTCACCCGGCTAGGAGCCCTGACATGCCTACCCCGCTGGCAAAGCATCTTGGACACTGCCGTGTGGGTCCCCTCTGTTGGTTCCCCTCCTGTGTATGACAGTGAGGCCCACTCGCAGACCTCGCTCCTTTACAGCCTTTGAATCGCCGAGATCAAATCAGGACCATCCAATTCCCTTCAAAACCCCGAGTCCATCTCATCTGTTCGATCTCCTGAAGTCGAATCTCAGCCGTTGATCCTTTTTAATCTAGTCAAAGCCACAACAGCCCTAATTGCCATGGTGGCATCCATCTCATCACCACCTCGGACTCCTTTGCCCACATTGCATTCAGGTCACCTGTCCACTAAAGCCCCTCTCCTCTATCCCATAGACCGAGTCCACATAAGTCCAGTCACTAACCCATGGACCCCACATGTCAGCATTTATTCAGAAATAATTATCTTAATCCAAAAATCCAAAGAATATTCTGGGAATATTCTTTTCCCAATTTCTTTTCGGATTTATTCTGAATTCAATATTCCGAAGGTCGTATCTTTTCCGTTTGAACTCTGATTCGACCTATTCTTCTTCCTAAATTCATCTAAAACTATAACCTACCTATTTATGTACTTTTTATGCACTGTTTATTTGGAGTTTCTTAGGGTTTTTATCACTTTATGTGTAGTCGCGTAAATCGCCGTTTCAGAAGACTACGGAGTCTGCGGAAGAGTTCGGAAGAGCAATTGAAGACGTTTTCTGTTGCAAGGCAAGTCACATGACAATCTCCTTGAGCATGTTGATCCCATTTGTGAAATCTTTTTTATTTTAAAATTATTGCATGAAAAGTTTTGGAATGACATTATTACGGGTAATTATTTAATAGCCAATATTCCTTGGCATTTATGGCCATTTTGTCATTGTTATCTATACCTTGATACCCTGGGTAATTAATATTTTGACTAGCTGGATGTTTAATTATTTATCTGGCTAGATTATTTAGGATTTGCTTTGCCATGCATAGAAACTTTAGCGTCATTTGATGTGGGATTACTATTCATTCACCACTGATTCTATAATTGTTAAAGGCTATAGTTTCACGACAGTGAGTCGTGGTTGGTTAATTAATTGTGCCAACTAAAACTTGACTGAATGGTGGGTTGTGAGTACCAGGGTTGTGAATGTTGCTAGCGGTGCTCATGACAGTTAAGGACCGGCTCACGGACTACTTGTTGCAAAGCAACACTCGTGCTAACCACAAGTTAGAATGGGATAGCAGGAGTTTGAAGTGTGCCGAGTTCAATAGGAGGCACCAGGGCGTGTTTGTGGCTGGTATAAGTCCACACATGGCAGTGACAATAAGACCATGCTTCGGGCGTCGGGCCGTCTCGCGGGAAGGTATTTGATCACCCCTACCGGAGACCGGAGGTTCAACGGGAGGCTCTCCTATTGTGCGAGTTACATAGATAATCCTGTCACAATTCCTTTCCGAGGTACCGTGGTGGTATTAAGGCGCACAGTAATGTGTTGTGGAGTTGTGTCTTGTGGGTAAATTGGTACACCTCTGGCCAAAGTAAAACTATTCGAATAGCCGTGCCCATGGTTAAGGGCAAGCCTAGCAATGTTTCCTGTGATTAGTCCCACACTACTCATTAATAGTGATAAATGATGGAACTTGATAGCTCCAGTTTGGAGGGTTATGGTTTTGGGCCTGAACTGCGTTGGAGCGTTGTTCAAAGATTGGTTAAATGCTGATAATAATTAAACTATACTATTTTTTTATGTTTATAAATGCAAAAAGTTTAAGTGTTGTTTTACGCAAATAAGCCATACTATGTCTTTTCTTTGAAATTCCTGTTGCATTATATTGCATTTCCTAGTGTGGCTTGTTCAGTACGGTGGGTGGTACTCAGTCTTGCAATATTGCAATCTTTAGAGTGAAGCTTTGTGAGGAGGAGAAGTTTGTTGTTTGGCTTATACCCCAGTTGAGCTGCTTGTGGCTTGGAGCTGAAGCTACACTAGTTGTCGTTCCGCTACTGTTTTCTTCTGTGTGAGGACTAAGTGCCTCTGTTGTAAGTATTTACCGTTATTACGTTTTGATTATGTTTATCAAATTGTCGATTTGTGTACCTCGGCTGATTCCTGGACGAGGATTTATTGCACAAATTAGCTTTGAAAATTCTGGTGAATTTCTGGGCATGACAGTTCCGCACCCGAAAACACTCACAAAGAGTTGCAAATATAGAGATTTGTAAGATGGAGTTGGATTCAGATTCACCAACTCCAGGTAGTAGAAGGCAAGAAGCTGGCGAAGAAAATCCGAAGACGGAAGAGAAAGGCTCCGGTTGAAAAAAGAGGCAAAAACTACAGTCTCATCACCTTGGGGAGCCGGGATTGATTCCCTTCTGCCGGACGCCAATTGATGACCTCACGGCTCTGTAGTCTCAACAACCTCTCCAGATGCTTCAGCTTAGTCGACCCACAATCTGAAGTCGACCAAGCTTCATCCGACATCTCCGGGATTTCTAACACTCTCGGCATGGCTCAAGGCGAGGAAATTTGGGGGAAATGTGATTGAGGACTTGGAAAGGATGCGAAGGAGCGGGATCGCCCGAGTTTCAATGGGGAAGTGCTAGCAATGGCAAACCCTAGCGAGGCGAGGTATGAAATTTTGGCGCGGAAGGTGGAAGACGAAACGATTGGTGGATTGGACAAGATGAGGGAATCTTTTCTCTCTCTCCCCGCCTTTATAGAGCCTGTACTGATAAGTGGGCTTGGGCCTACAAATTCGGTACCGGGCCACCAAGATATGAGTTTCTATAGTAGCACGCTCAATGTGGGCCGCTTGCTGGCTGTGTTAAAATCATAGTGCTGGCGCTACCAACAGGAACCGATTGGGTAATCACATATGCTTCATGAAGGCCTAATTGCTGATCACATGTGTTTGGGTATCTGTATTATTCACCAAGTATTGAGGATATATGCTTATAAGGGTCACAAGCTGGTCTCCATTAAAATTGGGGATGCACGTATCTCTCAAGTACACCTGACCACGTATTGGATTGAATCCTATAAAGTGTTACTCGGTTTACATGCTTAGCCAACAATTGCCATGAGCAAACATTCTTCCAGCCGACATGACGCTGAAGAGTCTAACTTCCGAGTAGTATACTACTCGGCAAAGACTATAAACATTTTTCCAGCTGGCATGAAGCTGAAGAGTCTAATTTCCGAGTGACATACTACTCGGGAGAGACTATAAAATATTTCCGGCTGATATGATGCTGAAGAGTCTCATATACCAATAGTATACTACTCAGGAAAGACTACCAGGTTAAAGATCTTTGACTTTATGTTTAATTGTTTCACAATTAAGCACAAAGTCAGGGGTTACACCTAATAGGTGCGCCTATTCTGTGCACACTATTCATAGTTCTACATGGAGCCCTTCATAGCCTCACTGCCAACTGACATGAAGTAGGACTCAAGAAGAAGAAGCACTCGGACAAAGAGTACTAGAGAGCAATGCACTCGGGCAATCTTCACCGTGGAGGATGAGCACTCGGCATCAGCTGTGACTCAACTATGAAGGTCTCAGGGGCTGCTATGGAGGCCATGGGCCCCGAGTACCTCATGACAAGCATATGGGCCACTTGGACAGAGGATGGGCCTAGCCTTGTAATTAGAGATATGATAGAGCTCGGCAGACTTAGCCTTGTACGATAAGGAATATACAGTGCTAGTCCGGTTGGGACTTCTACTTTGTAACTCTATTCCCCAGTATATAAGGTGAGGCAGGGCGCCCCTTGAGGGCAGAACCATCAAGTTCATCAAAACCACCACCATACATCCTCAAAGGAATACATCACAACTGGACGTAAGGTATTACCTCACATCGAGGGCCTAAACCAGTATAAACTCCCTGTGTTCCTTTGCAGTCCACCGAATTTCGATCCAACGAGTAGCCCAATATTCATATTGCCAGTGTAAAACATCGACAATATTTCACAAACATCATCCAGTGCTATGTGTGTTCATATAAGTATTGTGTAAATATATTAATTAATTAATAGCTTGTGTGAATTAATTGATATTGTATATATATTATCAAATATGGCTTGCATCGATAAAGATAATCTTTTCTATTGATTGTCCAAACAAATCATCATCGATTCTATATATATACACATAATACACGCAACAAAAAATAAATTCAAAAATGGCGGGAAAAACAATTCAAAATTTGACGGAAATCTTCACAGGCGGACCACATTGTAAAATACCTACTATGAAACTATCTTCACTAGCAGGCCAGGTTAACACCCTTCTCCTATGACCATTTTATCGCTGGCGGCTGGTGTTACCTATCCACCAATGAAAAATGCTTTTCTCTGGCGGGCGTACTATGTGGCCCGCCAGAGAAATGGTAGCTTTCTAGTGGTAGATTGCCACCAGAGAAAAGGTTCTATTTTGTCTGACCTATGGTGGATGGTGGCTGGGCGTACTGCCACAAAAATATGTTTTGGCCGCCACAAATCTGCCTTTTCGTAGTAGTGCTAATTGGTTTCTAACCTGAATAGGATGTGGAAAAGGCTAAGGGACATAAGTCCTATTGGAAATATAAGCACATATATATTTAATTTACTCCATTAATAAATCATGTTGTTAAACACATAACCTAGCAGAACCATCTCATACAATCTAGACATATATATAATGGAACAATACATGAATAGATCGAATACGTAAAACATGATGGATACATACTGGTGGTTCTGTTCAGAGGAGGTTTTGGAGCAGCAGCGCACACCGCACGTACAACACGTGGTATAGGATGTTAACATCATCATGCAGTGCCCAATCGTACAGGAAGACGAGCCATGGTGGATGAACAACGAGTAGTCACGGGGAGCGCTTCCCAAAAATCTTATCCATCCTCTCCCGGTGCAGGACTTCATGAGGATGACGGTTCTAGAGACCTGCTCTCCTAATCGCTGGACCCTAAATTGTTTTCACGTATTTATAGAGATATCAAGGCGCGTGATCAGGGCGCCTGCAAAAGGAAGCCATATTTGCGCAAGCATGAGGAGCCAATTTTGGCGGACCATTCACGCACATGTCACGTGCGCACACCCCCGGCCCGTGCCTTAGCCCAGCCTGACCACACATTGCTCAAGTGGCTAGGGAGCATATCACCTTATAAAGAGGTCTCACTCTCCTAGAATTAGCAAGGTGGTACTAAAGGTTCATATGCATGTCTCCCATGTGGTGGGCTTTTGAAATTTTTCTAGGAATTATTCTCCCCATGGGCTCTAGGCCCACTAATAATTCCAACAAGTCCAACCCCTTTATAAGGGATATGGCTGGTATAATTGAGCTCTCTCGGTCGACCCAACAACGCAACAGCCAATTGAATCATTTTTTCAATTAGCCAATTGAATCGTTTTTTCAATTCTACTTCTACTTTTTGCCTAGTTTGTCCATCTTTGTTGATTTGCGCTGTAAATCATTCATCTTTGCTACGGATTGTAAGTTATCCCTTTGTAGGTTTGTTCTGTTGTAAACCTTTCGTTCCACCCACGAAACGAGTGATTATCTCAATATATCAGAATCGGCTCCGCTAGCCTGTTTTGGTTATTAAACCCATCTTGGTCAAGAACTTCTCAAGATCAAGGTGGTTGGCGATTCTCAACACCGCAAAGTTTTAGGTGATTGGCATCATATGACCAAAAAGCGTCAACACCGATATTATACTTAGGCAAGTCACTGAATTGGAGGATCCTACTAGCATTTTTGAACTACCTCTTTCAATAGAAGCACACGAACAATTTCAGCAGTTGATGACTCAAATAGAAAATACCAATTTGTCGATGTTTTATATCAGCAATAATTATATGGGACTACTCATGAGACCTAAACTTGATGGACTGCAAAGGAACAAGAGACAATTTATTCTGGTTTAGGCCCTCGAGGTGAGGTAATACCCTACTTCCAGCTGTTGTATATTGCCTTTGAGGTTTCTCTGGTGAGATTGTCATCTGCCCCAGGGGGCTCCCTACCCCTCCTTATATACTGGAGGGATGAGGATTACAGGGTAGAAAACCCAGTCGGATACGACTAAGGGCTTTTCTTATTGGTACATAGAGTATCCAGCTAGGACTATATCCCTTTCCTTTTCATGCAAGGTAATATGAAGCTAAGTCCTACTCTATCTCCAATTGTAGGGACTGGCCTACCCTCTGTCCGAGTGGCCGTAATTGCCCTCCTTGAGGTACCCGGGGCCCATGGTCTCCACAGTAACCCCTAAGACCTTCATAGTTGAGTCACAACTGATGCCAAGTGCTCATCCTCAACGGTGAAAAGATTCCCGAGTGCTTTGCTCCTGAGTACTCATTGTCCGAGTGCTTTTCTTCTCATAAGTCCTGCTTCATGTCAGCTGGCAACGAGGCTATGAAGGACTTCATAGATGAATAGTATGCACCAAATAGGCGCACCTATTAGACATAAAGTCAAAGATCTTTAACCTTTAAATCTTTCCCGAGTGATATGTTTCTTAGAAATTGGACTCTTCAGCTATATATTAGCTGGAAATTTTGCTCAAGGTAATTTGGCTAAGCATATAAGCCGAGTATCACTATGGAGTAAATCCAATGTATGATGAGGTGTACTTGAGAGGTACCTGCATCCCCAATTTTAATGGGGACCAGCTATTGATCCTTATAAGGATATATCCTCAATACCTAAAAATAATCAAGATACCCAAATGTATACACCCGGCTATAGGCTTAGCATGAAGCGTATCTGATTTTTTAATCGGTTCTTGTAAAATTGCACCTGCATCGCGATTTTAACACAACTAGCAGGTGACCCATTAGGGCATGCTATTTAAGAACTCATATCTTCGGCCTACTACCGAATAAGCTGGCCCAAACCGACCTACCTAGCGCAGCCCTATAAAATCGGGAGATTTTGATCATTTCTCAACCTACCCATTGCTTTGGGGGTGTGTCACCAAAGCGTAGCAGATTTTGATGCCGAAATCATCACAGAAATCTTTGAATATGCCACCCGTGAACTGAGCGTGTTGCCTGTAATGATGCAATTGGGGACTTCAGATCTGTAGATTATAGTCAGTATGAAGTATTTTGCCCAAGCCACAGTTATGGTAGCAACAGGTTTGGAATCAATCCTCTTTGTGAAGATGTCCACCGCGACAAATAGATGTGTAAACCCTCCTGGCGCCTTCTTGAATGGCCTGACCATGTCAAGCCCCTAGATAGGGCCACAGAATTGGGATAGCCTGCAACTCTTGTGACGGTAGGTGAGTTTGCCGAATGAAAAATCGACATCCCTTGTATGACAGGACAAGTGCTTTAGCGTCGGTAACCGCAATTGGCCAGAGGAATCCTTGTCTGCAAGCCTTTTTGACTTATGTTCTAGATGCAACATGGTTGCCATAGATGCCCGAGTGCATAGATTGCATGATTTGCCTGCCCTCCTCAGGTGTGACACAGTGCATGAGAACTCCGGATGCGCATTGACGATATAGGTCTTCTCCGACTATGATAAAGCTTTCGTTCCATCACTTGACTTACTCGGCTTCGTTGCGATCTTTAGAAAGTTCATCTTCTAGTAGGAATTGAATGACTGGGGTCTTCTAGTCTTGAAAAAATAATGAGCACCTCCATAGGTTCCAGGTTTGGTGCTACCTCCGATTGAAAGCTCCAGTAGCGGCTTGTTTCCCTGTTTTGGCCAAATAGGTACCCGGACGCTGCGCTAGCGCAGGATTCAGCTGGCGACCCTCTTGGGGCATACCCAACCTGGTAAAATTGTAGCCGAATAAGGTACCTGAGCCTTGCATTAACCTAGGATTCGGCTGGTGATCCTCATGGGGTGCACCCTACCCAATAGAGTCATTACCAAATAAGGTACTCGAACCTCGCATTAGCATAGGATTTAGCTGGCAACCCTCATGGGGCATACCGTACCCAGCAGTGTGGTACCCGAGCCCCGATTGGTGCCGGAGGTCAGTTATTAGCCCCCATGGGGCGTACCAAGGTAAAGGTGACATCCGTGTCCCGACTGGCACAAGTACTCGGTCATTAGCCCTCATGGAGCATTCCGAGTGATTCTTGAAGTGTTGCACTCCAAGTGTATCATGGCAGACTGGTCCAGCCCCCGAGCGTAGGAGGTAGGCTCGTAGCCATGAGTTCCTGTTATGCATATCCGGAACTGGCCCTGCATTATAAACATATCGGATGAGTAGCATCTGATGAAGAAAGCAATCATCCGAAGAACATTTATGTATTTTACAATGTATGTAGATATGTGTTCCTCCTCTTATTGATATTAATTTCCCTGAATAGTTGACTCCTTACATTTAAACACTCTGCCTGACTAGTCATAGCCCCCGAGCATCGGGAGTCGGCTCATGGCTCTTTCCTAGACATGAGTGACTTGAGTTTGCCTTTCATGGAGCAAAGTTTCACGGATCGGAATTTATGCTACTCGAGTACTTTTGCAATCATTAAGAGCAAAAATAGAAAATGTACAGTATGTACACCTATTAAGTGTAAGTGCCTGTAGCATTGGTGAGGCCGAGTGAGGAATTGACGATCTCATCCCCCTAGATCCAATCCCAACTGGCACTAAGCCGTATCTGAGTCAAACCATAAGGAAGTGAGTTACCTCCTGGCCCATTTAGATGAGAATATCATATAAAGGAGAAAATATGTATCAGAAAATGACTTAGCTGTTCGGTATTGCACAAGTTGGGAGTAGGGCTGCCACCCTTGCATTTGAGCTTTTGAACCCCGAGTATGTCACTTGTCGTTCTGATAATCTTTGGTTCTAGGAGGTCGAGGATGGTTGCGATTGATTGCCACAATGAAGTCGTCCGACTTGCGTTTGCGGTTCCCAGCCTTAGTCAGGGCCGTGTCATCGGTGTCCTTCCGCTCCTTCTGTCGGAGTGCCTTTTTGTCATCAAGGGACTCAGAAACAGCGTCGGCCGAGTCGGCGTATTTGTTCGCCATGTCGAATAGAGCTTTGACAGAACTTGGAGGCTTTCGAGTGAACTTAGCGATGAACAGGGTGTCCTTGACTCCCTTACGGAAAGCGGCAATGACGACCTTGTCTTTAATCATGGGAATTGAGTTCCTTTTCTTCGAGAACGTTGTCGATATTTTGTATCAGCAATAATTATATGGGGCTATTCGTCGGACCTAAACTCTATGGATTCAAAAGGACACACGAGATTTATTTTGGTTCAGGCCCTCGAGGTGAGGTAATATCCTACTTCCAGTTATGGTGTATTGCTTTTGCGGTATTCTCTGGTGAGATTGTCATATGCCCCAGGGGGCTCCCTACCCCTCCTTATATACTGGAGGGATGAGGGTTACAGGGTAAGAAACCCAGTCGGATACGACCAAGGGCTTTCCTTATCAGTACAAAGAGTATCCAGCTAGGACTATATCCATTTCCTTGTCATGCAAGGTAATATGAAGCCGAGTCCTACTCTATCTTCAATTGTAGGGACCAACCCACCCTCTATCCAAGTGGCCCTAATTGCCTTCCTTGAGGTACCCGGGGCCCATGGCCTCCACAAACCTCTTGATGAAGTCGCGGAGGGACTCATTCTTCCTCTGATGGCACTGATACAGGTCGTACTCGGAAGATGGCCTCTCATACATTCCTTGGAAATTTGCGACGAAACGCTCACGGAGTTCTCCCCAGGAGCCGATTGACCGCCTGGGAAGCCCTATCAGCCATGTCCTCACTAAGTCAGCCAAGGCGACTAGGAGGTAGTTAGCCATGGCCTTGTGATCGCCTCCGGCCACATAGATTGCCAAGGTGTAAACTGTGAGCCAGGACTCCGGGTTGGTCTTCCCATCGTACTTCTCTATTCTAGTCGGCTTGTTGTAGTTCATGGGTGAACGCTAGAACTCCTTCATTTGAGTGGGGGCTTCGACTCTGACTGCGGTGATGAAACCGCTCGTGGTGGAGACCGAAGCGCTCATGCTTATCTTCTAGTCGGCTGCACTCATCCTCCTTGCGTTCTCAGTGTCGAGCATTAATATTGTGGCGGAGATCCCGCCATAGTCGTCCTCGGGCGTCCTGGTTATCGCGGCGGTCGTCATGATGATGCCGCCGTCAATTGTGCTCGGATTGCCGAGTGATGTATGTCATGACTCTGAGTGATGCTGACCAGAGCCAGCTGCTCGGCGCCGTGCTAAAGTAGATGAAACCGCTGTGTCTAAAGCCGTCTTGTTTGATGGTATGAAAGTATCTCCAGATTGTTGTCGCTGCTAACAAACCACAGCGGTGATCATTGCTTTGATCCTCGCGATTGTCGGGGTGGCCTGGTGGTCGGGCCTAAACTGCTAGGTGTCAAGTAATGTGGCAGCAACCACGACGTTTTGTTGTGGGGTCACGAAGACATCGTGGTCACCAACTCGGATTTGGAGGATATCTTGTTGAGCAGTCCATCCAGCCTTGCGCAAGTTGTCATTGCGAGCATCGCGCTCAGCTTGCAAGCATCATGCGCCCTCCTCCTGTTGCTCACACAGTCGACGAGCCTCCTCCTCCTGCTGATCGCGTAGTTGGCGTGCATCTTGTGTTGGAGTTGATCCTTTTGACGCCATGAAGACCTCGCATGGTGGAGAAAAGCTTCCCGAGCTACTGTCCGACTGGGTGTTTGATTTAGAGTAGTTTAGCGGTGTGATGAAGACTCCATCCTCCCTAGACCCGATCTCAAGTGGCTCTAGGCCGTATCCGAGACAAATTTCGGAGGATTGAGTCTGCCGCATCAGATTGGAATTGAAGATTGTTGCGGCGTTGTCGAGTCCGAGTAGGAAATTGATGATGTCGTCTCCCCTGGACCCGATCTCAATTGGCTCGGAGCCGAATCCGAGTCAAATATCAAGAAAGGCCGAAGCAGGATGTTGAAAACTGCTGCGGCGTTGAGTAGACCAACCGGCACTGAGTTGGCTTGGTCCCTAGCCGATCGGGTTGAAACCGAGTGTGACAAGGTAAGGTCGCTGAGTTTGTTGGCAACGAAGTCGAGACTCCCGAAGTTGATTGTTTGTCCAGGGAAGAACTTGACGCTGCCGACTCCGGTGATGAGATCCATTAGGCTTGTTGATGATGATCTCGATGATGCTCCTACTTGACGCGCCAATTGTCGATGTTTTATATCAGCAATAATTATATGGGGCTACTCGTGAGACCTAAACTTAATGGACTGCAAGGGAACACGAGACAATTTATCCTGGTTCAAGCCCTCGAGATGAAGTAATACCCTACTTCCAGCTATTGTATATTGCCTTTCAGGTTTCTCTGGTAAGATTGTCATCTGCCCTAGGGGGCTCCCTACCCCTCCTTATATACTGGAGGGATGAGAATTACAGGGTAGAAAAACTAGTCGGATACGACCAAGGGTTTTCCTTATCAGTACATAGAGTATCTGGTTAGGACTATATCTCTTTTCTTGTCATACAAGATAATATGGAGCCGAGTCCTACTCTATCTCTAATTATAGGGACCGGCCTACCCTCTGTTCGAGTGGCTGTAATTGTCCTCCTTGAGGTACCCGAGGCCCATGGCCTCCACACAACTTGGTAGAAGGGAAAGATGAATGGACATACAACTGGAATTCAGGACAATACACATCAGTAAAAGCGTACAGGTTATTCACAGGAGTGGTGAATGTTCCAAATCCATAAAATCAAAACATAAGATTTTTCTGATTGCTTTTGAAGGACAGACTGAACGCACAAAATATGCTGAGAAGAAGAAATTTTGAACGACCAGATTATAATTGTGCTTTATGCAATCTATAGCAAGAAGAGACTGTACAGCATCTGTTCCTAATTGACCTGTCCTTTCTCGCAAGACTGCTGGAAGCTCATTTGTCCTACGATAAGAACAGACCTCTCAGTTCAGGAGGCTATACAAGATCTTCATAGAAAACTGCAAGTACCTTTCTCGTGGAGATAATCATTTTATTGGCTTGGAGCATTTGCCTTACCAAAAACAATAAGATTTTAGAGGTATAAACCCTTCAATGGGCTTTATCAAAGATAAGTTCAGGATGGAATTTGCCTTGGTTATCCATAGGGCAAAAGATAGCTTAAAAACACACACTACACCAAGAACCAAGTGCGTAGTCAGCCCAACTGTCGATGAAGGCTACCTTTCACGTCAAACGATCTATTGTCGATAGACCTACCTTTAACGACAGATAGTCTACCTATAGAGTTCTAGCTTTCTCGACAAACTAAGCTTTAACGAACGACAGACTAACCTTCAACAACAAATCGACCTTTACCGACAGACAATCTGACATAATAGTACATATCCTAACATCCTAATCAATCACCATGAATAGAGATGTAATAGTACATATCCCAACATTCAAATCAATCACCATGAATAGAGATTTCTTTTAATATGCATTAAACAAAATACATTTCAGTTTTGCTCCGTAGCAAAACATAATAGATTTCATTCATTCATTTAACCCACACATATGAAGACAAAACATCATAGTCCAAAAGCCCACATAATAACATTAGTTGAGATCATGTGTTTTCACATATATTAACAACTGGTCACAAGGTTTCAGTGATTTTCATTACAAAAGGCAACCAAGTCAAAATGTTACTACTTAATGCACTACCATGAGATTCTAACTGATATTGCTCCATCTAGCTAGTTGAGAACTAACCAAGTAAGCATCAACTTGCATCTACCCCAACTTGACAAAAGAACTTCAACTTGCATCTACCACCATTTGACAAAAAAAACTTCAACTTTCATCTACCACCACTTGACAAAAAAAACTTTCTCTACTTAAGAGCCTTTTGTTTCAGACTACATCATTCCATGAGACCACCTGCAAAAGAAGTCATAAGCAACAACTTGAGCTCTTACTATAGAAAAAAAACATGAAATTAGTGTTTTGTACCGACCCACTAAATTTATTGACCTAACATACATACATTCACATAGTCCCATTCATAATTAGCTCATGAAACAATGAACACTCAAGACCTAACTACTGTCCCATCCATAAGACCATGTAAATCTATCTAGTTGATGCAGCTGCAACACCCTAAGGAAAATCCATTTTCATGTTCTAGAGTACTAGAGCATTTTTCATGTCCTAAAACAATATTGCACACTATATTTTTATGAAAAGTAGTTCCAGCCCACTGACCATATATTGTGATATAGATTTCAGCGACTAGAGTAGTTTCAGATGCTCACAAAATATTTGTGCTTAATGATTACACAAAAGGTATGCAATAACTTGAAGTAGTATTCATTAATTCACAATGATGCATCTTAAGTAATATCAATATGGTAAATAAGCTAACATCTTTCTTTCTTATCTCTTTTTTGAGGTTGGTTTATAACTTGCATACTGTCACTATGTTTTGATTCTTTTACAGCACAAGAGTAGGCAAAAAGTAATCCTTGTTTGCAAAGTAAACACTACAAGTAAATACCTCCACTTCGGGACATAGTGGACTTCTTGGAAACCTTGAGCTGCGAAAATTCCAATATTAATAGTTAGTATGTGAAACTGAGCCATTACAACTAAAAGAAAAACAATAAGCTAGTTGCAGATTCTTACTCTATTGCTTGGCCATGCAATGGACATGTACTGACCATTGCGCAGATTTTCAATTCCATCATATGGACGAGGAAGCAAGGCATCTCTTTTCAGCACAACATTAACAACGACTTCATAGAATTCAAGACCAAGAGATTGACCTCCCACCGAGACATTTGGGTCAGTTGATACAGTAGTTGCTTTAGCTACAGGGACATCTCTCAAGATAGCATATAAGAAAACATCCCTACCAACCTAAATTACACAATACATTTCAGCATAATGACCAATATAAACAACATTCAGATGGGTAAATAAAAACTAGGTTTAGAAGGATTACAAGGCTTTGTTCTTCACTGCTAGAGGCTTCACGACTTATTGTGGCTGCATTGCTCCTTGAAGGCACCCTTGGTGCAACAACCTTTTTACGGATAATATTGGCATTCTCATCCAATAGCACATTATTTATATGCCAATCAGTAGGATCACCACGATTCAACTCTTCAAGTCCTTGTTCAATCCTTGGGCTCTACAACCAATGTAACAGAATTATACATGTTGTCGAAGAACAATAGTGGACTGTAGCAGTAAATCTTTTGTATTGATCTCAAAAACCTTGCCATTACAGTGGCCTAGGTGCCTATTTATAGACCCAGGAGTACAATTACAGGCTCTAGGGTTTTATTTATAGGTGGTATTACATCATAGCCCCTTGATAGGGACAGCTACAGGGGTAGTTTCGTCTTTTCTTGACTACAGGCTCCTTGATGGGCTATTGGGCCATCATGCAGGCCGCGAGACCCCTTTCTGGGCTGGGCCCTTGGTGGGCCCTTTAGCCTTTTTGGCCATCTTGTTTCTTAGTCAGGACGGCCGCCACATGGCGCGCCATGGTTGGTTGGCGCAGGGTGGCCGCGCCTACATATAGACGTGGATGCCCCCCCCCCCCCCCGACACCATTCTCACCTTTCAGCCTTGGAGAGCTCTTCACTATTCATTCACGCTCGCCGTCCCCATCGCTTTTCAACTTTTTTGTGCCTTCGGCCTTTAACCTTCTTCACCCAACCTAGCGCCCATGGCTCCTCAAAAGCCTACTTCGGCAAGGGCTGACGGCGTGGACCCAGGATTGATCAACAATGATAACAACGTCTACCCCAGCCCTTCGCTCATCCGCCAGTCTGATATCGACGATCTTTGCCAGAGGGGGACCCTTTCGAAAGGTTTTGCTCGGGCACCTGTGAAGACGTCGTCCCCACGCCTGGCGATGACGAGATGATTGTCTTCACTGCATACTTCCACGCCGGTCTCCTGTTCCTCTGCTACGACCTGCTCCCTGAGGTGCTGACCCTCTTCAACCTAGAGCTGCCGCAGCTTAGCCCGAGCGCTTTCATCCGCGTCGTGGTCTTTGAGTGGATGGCTCAGACTCAGGAGTTTGAGCCAATGGCTGACCTCTTCGCCATCATTCACCAGGCCGCCCTCTACAACAAGACGGTGGCAACGCCGACTAGGCCGAAGAAGAGCGCGTTCGGCTGCGTAAACTTCATCACGCGGCCGAACCAGGCCGATCTGTGGCCTGTTCCAGCATCGATGCCAAAGTGGGAGAAGTTGTGGATGAGGCGGTGGTTTTACCACAAGATCTACACCGCTGGCTCCCGCGAGTTCAAGGCCCTATGGACATCGCTGAGCGTCCCCCGCTTCGACGCTCGCCCAAAGGTTTCCTCGACAGGTGCGCTAGAGGCTTGCTGCCAACTTCTCCAAGCGATTGCAGGCCGCCTCAGCGTTCGGGACCTGATCGAGGAGTAACTTATGATGGGCGTCACTCCATTGGCACGGTAGTGGAACATCACCATCGACCGTGACAATCAGATCTACCATCTCCCCGCCATCGCCGTCCCCGACAATCGCCTCGGTATGTTCCTTTTGATCTGCTTCGATCTCCCATTCGCCTACTGAGGTTCACTCCGATCTGCTCTGATTTAGGCGACTTTGCATGGTTTGTAGTTATTTCCTTGGGTGAAGCAGAGAGGCTGGCGAAGGGCCTCATCGGGGATATGACTCCGAAGGAGTACGGGGAGATAATGAAGTTCCTTAAAGGGGAAAGGGTGAACCGCGTGTGCCTGCGGCTTCGCAAGGAGGTCCCCCCATGCGAGAACCCCGTCCAGCCTCAGGGCGATGATGGCGGGGACGCGGCGGGGAAGAAGCAGTAGAAGGCCGCTGGTGACGCAGCAGGGGCCAACCAGATGGCCCCGAGGATGGTTCAGCCCCTTCGAGCCATCTGCCCTTTGCCGTCACCAGCGGCCGATGAGGACGAGGACGGTGACGCAGGGGACACAGACCTCAGAGCCGTAGGCCGAACCCCCAGCCCTAACGTCGCGATGGCCGTTAGCGGCCGAGCGGGAACCGAGCCTTCCCCTGGGCACAGGTCTTCGGCGGGACGTGCATCTTTAGCCGCCCCCGCCCGCCCCGGGAGCACTGGAAGGGCGGTCCACTTCTATTTTGTGCTGGTGGTGCTGGGCTCGGCGTTTAGCAACTCCAAGTCGACTTCGCCGGTGCACCAAAGCCCGGTGGCAAAAAGGGAGAGGACGGACTCCCCCTTGCCCGTCGAGGAAGATCTCGTCATAGACGACGACAGTGACGATGTGGCAGAGGACATGCCGACCAAAGGCGCGTCGGAGCCCACTAGCAGTGGCAGGCGAGGCGCCATGAAGGCCAGCGGGCGAGTGACGGTGACGCTTTCTGCAGCCAATAGCGTCCTTCCAGCGCCGAGCTTCATTACTGAGGACTTCGCCTGCCGCGATGAGCTCCGCCCTTTTGTCGAGGGCCTCACTTCTCTAGCGCACCCTCAGCGGTCCAGCCGATCGTTGACAATCGGTTCGATCTTGACGAGGTGGGCTTGTCTCTTCATGGTCTGCCGACCAAGGTTAGTTCCCCCCAAGTATCTTTTGTCGGCCCATTCTTTGTGTCCTCGACTTTGGTTTGCTTAGCTTGTAGCTTTGCGCCCCCCTTTTTCTAGGCGCTCTCCTTTGCTGGGTGTTACGAGCGCATGACGCACGCTCTCCTGGACGGCCTCAAGAGCCGCCAGCGGGAGGAGGCGTTGAAGGCGGAGCGGCTGGCACAGGAGCAGAGCATTCTGAAGAAGGCGCTCAAGGATACCAAGGCTTCGAACTCCGCCCTGAGGACTGCGGCCGATCAGATCCGAGCCCGTCTCACCGACCGCGAAGCCAATCTGGAACACCTTCACACTGAGCTCGCTGAGGCGAGAGAGGTCGAAGCCGGCACTTGTGCTTTGGCCATCGATGCCAGCCGTACATTGTGCGTGGCGCTCACAAGGATGGGCGCCTTTCCCCTGCCATTGCCAGAGGACGACGCCCCCGCTGAGGCGTTCACCGACTGGTGCGTCGTGGCCAGGGAGGCAGTGGGTGACGCTTCGGGCATCTTTGGCGACTGCTGCGCCCGTACAGCAGGCTATGGCATCCTTTTGGCGCTCCACGCCAGCGGCTGCAACCTCCTCAAAGACCTCCCCATCATCTACGCTCGCGATGTCTAAGATAACAGCATGTGGGAGGGCAAGGATGAGGTCCGGTCCTACTACCAATCCTTCCGGAAAGGTTGGTGGGTACCGAAGGGCAAGGAGATAGCCACCAAGCACCTCCGCGACCAGCTGGAGAAGTGGAGGGAACGTGAGGCCACCGAAACGATGCCAGAAACCAACGGAGACATGACAGAAGCCGAGGCGCCGCTGCAGGTGTGACGGCCCCCTTCACCTGGCTTATTTTTGATAGCTTAGGATAGCTATTTCTGCCAAAAACCGGCCTCTTATAAATTTGCCTTTGTAAGGCCTTCGGCCCCAACATTTCTTATGAATGGAAAAATCTTTCGCACATCAGGTGTCTTAACCAAAAGCTATGCCTTCCTCGCATCGACTACCTACGGCCAACGGTGAACTTCAAGTTCGTCACATCTCGGCCGCCAGGGAAGATGAGGTATCCAGGCCCCGAGGACCATGTGCCGGCCGTAGTGATAAACGTTCGAAGCTATGCCCTTCGTTCTGTGGTGAAGTGGCCACAAAAGAACCCTGGGCACGACGTGTCCAACTTCGACCAGGACTACCAACTTCGCCGTGGCGATATGGTGGAGTTTTGGCAAAATTTTCAGATATCGGCTCGTCAACAAGGGATTCAAAACCGTCAGTATGCCTTCATCCCTGTTAGCTCTCCCTTCCACGAGGTTCTAGTCGTCGTGCTAGACAGCGACGACTCGGCGAAGCAAGGAGCGGTTACTCGTGACTCCCTGTCATCAACCTTACAAGCGACGACACTACTTTGGAAGACGGAGGTGTTTCGGGCGATTACGTTTTTCGGCCAAGATTTTCTACTCCCAATACTACTGGGAGTTTAGTTAGCCCTGTAGATTACAGCTCGTCCGATAGCGAGGCGTCGTCCTCTTCGGAATAGACTTGTAACATTGTACTGTAATTTGATGTGTATTCTTTGTACTTCAACATTCGTTTTTGAATAAAATCTATTTAATTAGCTTTCTTTTACTTATGTCACTTTCGACATAGTATGGCTTCAATCGTTGTGGAAGCAATGGTTGTTCAAAATCTTGCGAGTTCAACGCTCGTCTGTATCGTGGTTTAGTGGCCAAAAGATGCGTCAGCCGCTTGCCGTCCCCTACCCTCAACGGACAGCGCTTAGCTATTACTTAGCACGCGTTGTTAGGTTGGACTTCGCGATTTGTTTCATTTTTGGGTTATGTGTTCATCGTGCACTTTGGTGGCTGAGCGATGTTTTGGCCGCTCGCTATCCCCTGCCTTCGACGGGTAGCGCCAAGTTCTTACTTGGCACTTGTCTGGCAATTTGGCTTTCTACTCTGTGTGTTTATTTGTTTATTATTCCCCTTTTTTTGTGTACGGCCGAACGATGCTTCGACCGCTCGCCATCCCCTACCTTTAACGGATAGCGCCAAGTTATCACTTGGTGCTTGTCTAGTAGGTTATATTTCTCACTTTACATTTGGACGACGCTATGCAATTTTAGTGTTTGATCGAGCGATGCTTCGATCTTTCCACTTCCCCCGTTCGACAGAGCACTGATCAGGCGTTGTCCTTTCGGGTCACTTGCGAGAAATGCGAAGACAGGAAATTCTATACTGGTTCGGGCCTCTGTTGTGGATAATAACCCTACTCTAGTTTTTTTTACATGCTTATTACATGTAGTAACGCTTCAGCGAAGCGGTGTTCCATGTGTGGTTGAGCTCTTTGCCCTCCATGGTCGCCAGTTTGTAAGCCCCTTCACGAGATTTGCGAGCCACCAGATATGGTCATTCCCACTTTGACTCGAGCTTACCCACCGCTAGGGGGTTATTTTTCTTCTTGAGCACCATGTGCCCTGGCAAGATCTCCTTCGGCTGCACTTTTCTGTTGTACAGTGTGGCGGTCGAAGCAGAGTATTTCTCCATGTTCTGCAATGCTTCGACTCGCACCCCTTTGACCAGCTCTAGGGCCGCCTTTCGCCCCACCTCATCTTCGGACATCGTGACCCAGGGCGAGTTTGCACCGAGCTTGCTAGATGTCATGGCCTCTTCGCCATATACGAGCATGAACGGGCTAAACTTTGTCGGTCGCGTTGGAGTGGTGCGAAGCGCCTAGAGCACTGATGTGAGTTCGACGGGCCATCTTCCTTTCAGCGCTTCATCAAGCCTTTCCTTGAGGGCTTTGAGGATCTTGCCGTTTGCTCTTTCGGCCGCCCAGTTCGACTGTGGGTGTGCGGCAGATACGAAGTTGATCCGCATGTTCAGCCCCTCGCACATCTCTTTGAACTTCGCCGAGTCAAATTGCTTTCCGTTGTCGGTGACAAACACTCTTGGGATGCCAAAGCGGCAAATTATATTCTTCCACATGAATCGCTAAACCGCCGCTGAGGTTATGCTTGCCAGCAACTCAGCTTGGATCCACCGTGAGAAGTACTCTACTGCCACGATGGCGAACTTGTAGCTGTTTTAGGCCACAGGGAATGGCCATATGATATCCAATCCCCACCTGGCGAAAGGCCATACTTGTGGACACCCTGGAAGTGCATTATGGAGAGTACTTACTATGACAATGCGAAATATCTAGATGGATGGGATCTCGAATCAAAACCAAATAAGTGCAGTAACCATCCATCCTCATCGCAGCCTTGCCATAATATTTACCCATTCATAATACAAATCCAAAGCGCCGAATTTAGAAATAAGGAGATATTTGGAGAGTTGATTCACCAGTCCGAAACGGCGAAGTGTGCCCGTCAAACCACACGAAGGTGGCGACCAAACACGATACACACTTCTGGGGACATGGTCTATGGTTGAATCAATATCCATGCATCTCATCATTTCTAAATTCTTACTAGTGTGTGACTAGCCCAGGAAAGCTCTAGTCCCACACGTTCATCTTAGCAATTGATAAACATCACAAGTACTCTAAATATGGATAAAAGTGCAGCAGGGTTATATATATTACATAGAGGGTTCACACACCCTAATCATCACAGAGTAGCACAAAAGATAGCAGCGGAAATGTAAACATAAAGGATAAAACCAGTGGTGCCGTACCAAACCACAGGGCAACCGACTGGGGATAGAGTTTAACTCCAACTACACATTATCCTCGCCACCCTCAGTGGGATAATAGTAGACCACATCAACATCGTCGTTATCCTCACCTGAAAGATAAGCAGCGTGAGTACGAATGGTACTCAGCTAGACTTACACAATATTAATAATACAAAGGAGTAATGCTGGTCTCTACATCAAGGAATATGGCTATGTTGATCTGATTTTGCATAAAGCTAAGTTTATTGAGCAAAATAATACCTTGAAACTATAAGCATTTGCAAAAAGTAGCAATCTGAAATTTTATTACAGTAAGTAATATGTTCTGAAAAAGAGGTGAAACTGAGCACAATCCCGTGCTCTAACATCAACAATGGGCCACCATTGCCCAAATAAATATGCTACACAAGCATACCATCTTCCATGGCTAAAACCAAGCCATATTTAACATCAAAGCCTCTCATATAAACCCATCCATCCATGACTAACCTAAGTCAGGATATAACCACATAACCCAAGTTGGATGCTAACATAGACTGATTAACACATCAAGCGGTCGTCCTGTAACCGTGGACACGGCTATTCGAATAGTTCTTACTCTGATCAGAGGTGTACATCTTTACCCACACGATGTGATAGAAGCCAAACGGCTACACTCTAGTTTGATCCATACCCGTCGGTACCCACACTCTACACATTGAGTGCGGACTAGAGGTCACAACAAAACATTTCCCATGCTTAGCCCCAACCACCTAAACCACGTCTGAGCCCCCGACGACTTAGCCACACACACACAGTGACTAAGGCGGGCTCACCGTCGCGGGAGGCACCTCCGGCCAAAACCAGGCGCGCTCGAGGCCCTCCAAATGAAAAACCATCCTCACAACTGACGGACGAGCGTAGATGGCCACAACCTCCCGTGCTACTAAGTTAAGCCGTCCCATTTCTGACGTGTGGAAGTACGTAGGGTGCATGAATAGATGTCAGTATGTTCGGTCCTTAACGACCCAGACGAAGCTACATGCATCGGGGAAACACCATCCCGTCATTGCCCTATCATCCGTTCAAGTCAAACATATTCTTAATTATAAATCAGAAGTTATTCTTTTCAGATTTTAACCCATCCATTCGTATTAAACTAGTTTTAAACCGATAGCTCCATCTATTGGATTTTTCTAAGTCTAGAAATAAGCATGGCTAAGCATTCGATAAAATAAAAGTATCCCAAAGTCCTTAACCAGGGGTGACAAGGTAAAAAATGGAATCAACAACCAAAGAATGGAAATGCATACGAATGGGGCAATATTGACTCTACCCGTTTTCCCATTTTAAGAAGGACTGAACATGCATATAGATATTGTTTTCGCAAACAAATCAATTTATTGAAGACATAGGTTCAATATGCTTAGATGCTTGCTTTAGATGCTTGTCTTGCTGCTGCGGTGGTTCACACTCAACCTCAGGTTCTTGCTCCACGTACTCCGAGTTGTCTGAATCTACCAATAAAAAGCGAATATGCAAATAAGAATCAATTAAATATGTCTATGCAAAAATGATCAATTAATTATGAAATAAATACAGGAGGTAGTTAACAATTTAAAGTGAATTTTAGTGAAAGAATCACCTCAAAATCTTTTACGGTTTATGAGTTACAAAAATAACAAGATAGGAAGGCTGAAAATGACAGTTCTGTAAATATTTTATTGTGAGCTTAAGTTATTATATTTGACTGACATTTTCTATTAAGATTTCAAGAAGGCGTGTATTTTTATATATAAGAGCATAACCTACTGGTCCTAACAAAGTTGGGTTTACTCAATTTGGATTTATAATCAATTTATTATAAATTTTGGAATCCCTATACATTAATGATTATTGAAATACATTTTTGTATATAAAAGTGTTATAATACTTTACAGAAGTGACAAACATGCCAAAAGGAGCCTACTGATCCTGGGTTTGAGAATATTTGAAATTAGAACAACTTTATCAACTGTATACATAATTCATGCAATAAATAACATATGTATTTGTAAGATGAATTTTAGGGGTTATTTTCTCTACTGTGTGTGCTACTTTTTAATTTACAGAAATAAAGTGCATGTTTTTATGAATCCAACAAAATTTGGTTCACTCAAAAAGGAGTTAAAATGGAAAAGTTATGGATTTTCCAAGTTTGGTAAATTTTCTGTTGGAAAAATATTTCAAAACATCTTTTCTTTTCTTTTCCTTATTTCTCGGCCCAGCCCACACATCAGAGAGACAGAGCAAGGGAGGCACGACGCAGGCTGAGCCGCCGGCTCTGTTTGCCGGCGCTGGCGACGAACGGCGGCGCGGCTGGCGTCACGTCCAACAGAGAAAAGATAGAGGAGACCAAGGCGAAGCTATGGGTGGTGGTCTCGCTACCGACGATGGCCGGAGCTACACCGGCGAGAGGTGCAAGCGGTGGAGGCAAACAGGGTGCTAAGGCAAAACGAATAATAACTCCACCCGAGGCAACTTAGCGCATGCATAAGCTTCTAAAGGGCTCTAGCCGGCTCACCAGAGGTCGCGCAGGGTCTGGTGGGGTCGGTGCAACAGCAGCGACATCGAGGACAGCTCAATGGCGGTGAAATCTCTTGGATCCACAATGGCGGCTTGCTCCAGTCGAACTGCGGTGGAGGTAAAATGTCTACAAGGTTATAGGCTTCCTAGGGATGGCAGACATGCAAGGAATCGGCGTGGGGCTCACCAGAGGAGGAGAAATTGATGGCGGTGGTAGCTTGCCAAAGAGGAAGAAGATGACCTCGATCTCGAGCTTCACTACACCATCTCCCGATTCCTTCTGCCAGGTGTCTTCTGGAAGTGAGGCGACGATGCTGGCGAGCTGGCTCGGTCGGCGGTGTACTGGATCGGCCGGAACGGTTGCGACACCACGGCGGCAGTTCTGCAGAGCAGAGAGCAGGGACGGCGGCGGCACGGCGACTTCGGCTGGCGGACCTAGGGACGCTGAGTACGAAAATGGAACGGTTAGAGGGTGTACAGCATGTTCTGGCAGAGGGAAAAGGATGGAGCTCACCGGAGCTAGCTTGGGCTCCACTGAACACCTTCGGCAGAGGAGAAAAATGTCTCTGTCTCCGGTGATCCTTGGAGGTTTTCTTGGTTTTCTCGGTGGGAACGTGGAGAGGAAGGGAGAGAGGTGCTACTGGTGAAGTTTGAGGTGAAATGGCCGAGGTCTCCAAGTGCTATGCTCATCTCTGTGTCTCTGTGTGCTGTGAGGGAGAAGAAGAACAGGGTGCTGACACGTTTGACATGCAACTGCTGAGCTGCTCTAGTCCTACAGTGTCCAGGGTGGGTCCCACATGTAAGGCAACAATATTCTACACACTTTTGGCTAGATTGTGACTATGTTTAGTGGGTCCATGTAGTGGAAACCTATGGAGAGGAGAGAGGTGTGGGTGGATTTCTTGGTGAAACACTCTATCCCAAGCAGTGCTGAGGTTTACAAGTGGGCCATGGTTTTGTGGGTCCCACATGGAAGTGAAATAGAGAGAAGAAACCTCTAGAGACTAAGTCTTGTGATCTGTCCAACATGCAGTCTTTGCATTACTGTTTTAATAGGTTAATGAGGAGCATAAATTATAGGAAACTTATTGGAGGTAGATAAAGATGTGTTTAACCTGCTGACCAAATTTCGTCATTAGAAGTGGTCTGGCTTGTCTTTGGCGAAATTGCAAAGTAGGGGTATTGATCCAGTTTTTCTGCAGTGTAACTTATGTCCTTGGGGCATTGCTCCTGTTATTTTATGTGGTTCCTTTGGGGGATAAATTGAGCCAAAATTACTGATGGTAGGGTTTTTGTTGACACACCTGTCGGTAGAATTGCACTGCCTAATTAATCTTCATTTTTATTTGGTGAATTTTAGAAGTGTACCTATTCATTTTTAGCTAGCTCCCTAGTCTAGCTGATTTGAGGGATTTTATTGAAGTACTTGCTGAAGTGATAAAATCATGTAAAATTTACAGTGGATTAATTATGTGGGATGGTATTTACAGGAATTTTTCCATGATTTTATGTTTGACCAATCATTTTTAGAAATTCCTTAGGCTATACAAATGCATATGCATCCTATTATGAAAATGCACTTTTTAGTAGTGTTTTGTTTTTGCCGATTTAGGGTTTAATTATTGCAAACTTTAACTTGCATGAAGTGACAATGCAAAAATTTAAATTGTGCACTCTAATGACAGTAGGGCATAACACTAATTACTTGAAATTTAATCTAGGGCTGTGACAATACTGGGGGAAGCGGCTGTAGCTTGTACTACGGCGTGTTCTGCGAATTGCCATGTTTTGGGCATCCTAGACACTTCTTGATGTGTTCTTCATACCGGCGTAGGATTGTTGGCCAATACAGCCCCTAGCGAAGTATCTTGGCTGCCACCGCCCATGGTGCTTGATATCCGCTGCAATAGCCTTCGTGCACCTCCCTGATCATCTCTTCGCCTTTGGCTTTGGAGACGCAGCGAAGGAGTGGCTCTAGGATCCCGCTTTTGTACAGCTGCCCATCGACGATCTTGTACTTTTGTGCTCTTGCCTGTAGCCGTTTTGATTCGGCATCATCGTTAGGGAGCGTTCCTTTGGAAAGGAATCATAGAAAAGGTGTTCGCCAGTCCTATGTCCTGGTCGATGTCCATCACTTGCAGCGAGTCGTCTTCATGCTTCGCACTTGGCGTGTAGATCACTTCGAAGAAAACTCCAGGCTGGAAAGGACCCCCGATGCCCGTGGCCTTTGCCAGTGCATCTGCTTCTTCGTTCTCCCCTCTAGGGAGATGCTAGACCGTTATTCCAGCGAAGGCCTTCTCCATAGCCCTTATGGCATCTAGGTACTTCGCCATTCCTTCGTCCTTGGCCTCGAAGGTCATGTCGATGTGGCCCACGACCAGTTTGGAGTCTATCTTGACTACCAATCGCCGGGCCCCCAATGCCTTCACCTTGCGTAGGCCAAGGAGGACGGCTTCGTACTCTGTGGTGTTGTTGGTAGTGGGGAACTGTAGCCTTGCTGCATAGCGGATGACTGTTCCCACGGGTGTGTTAGCACCAAAATCTGGTACGATTCGTTATTAGGTTCGGTTAAGGAAAGAGGCCATATCAGCCGATGGGAGCTAATCCAGAAGAAGCCGGATTCAATAAGGAATCGTGAAGACCACAGCATGGCGATTAATTACCTTATCTATTAATTAGGTAGTTTTAATATTTTTTAGGAAACCTGATCTCGTGTCCGATCAGGGCTTGTAATTTTCGTTTTCTAGATAGGAAACTCCTGTTTCGTATTCGATCAGGACTGTATCAACTCGGGGTATAAATACGTACGCCCGGGGTACCATGTAAATCATCTCAACGATCAATACAAATTCGGCGCATCGCCACCCTCTTCAACGGGTTCTTGCTTCTCGAGCCGGGCTGCATCAGTTAGGTCCGAACTCCTGCGAGAGGGTAAGTCTCGTTACCCCGACTATCTATTAGCTAGGACTTCCTCGGCTGGGTCCGATATTGTAGTCGATCTATGGTAGTCGGCTTACCATGGTGTATCTAATCTGTCTACGGCTGCATCAGTTGAGTTTGATCTCTTAGGCTGAGTCGGTATACCACATCACGCGTGCATAGTTTTCATCGGTTTACTGGGGATAGTTTATCGTTAGTTTGTGCTGCATCGGTTGGGTCCGACCTACTAAACTGAGTGATAAGTTGTTCCTGCTAGGCCGATGGTTTCTGTGCAAGCGTCTTATCGGAATATATAGCCGGTAAGTTATCATATACATCACGATTGCATTAGATTTATCGGCTCATCGAGGTTCTTTTATCATTATTAATCTGTGCTGCATCAGTTAAGTTTGAACTACTAGATTGATAGTGATAGATTTATCCTTGCTGAGTCGATAGGTTTTATGCGATGTTCTATCGGAGTGCTTAGCCGATAGGTTATCTTTACTATATAAAGCTGACTGCATTGTCTTGATCATTTTGCCTATCTGCTCTACAATCGGCTTCCAGCCTATGTCTACATATTTTTTCTGGTAGTCGGCTAGTTTGTGTACCTATATCATCATCGGCTTTCCGGCCGATGTACATGTTCTATCGGCTGGTTTATTATTTATATTATCATCAAGTACAGGCTGATTTATTTATTTATATCGTTATCGGTTTCTTAGCCGATACACAAGTGCTGTTGACAGTCGGGCAATCGGCTCAAGGGAAATCGGTTGGCAGGATTCTTATCGGCCGATTGTTTCTCACGAGTACCCGGGCACGGGCACGAGCGAGGATCTGGGCGCGGGTAACACATTGGTAGTCAGGCAGTCAGCTCGAGGGAAGTTAGCGGGCTCTTTATATTTATATTATTATCGGCTTCTAGCCGATATACAAGTACTATCGGCAGTCGGCTGGCAGCATCCTTATCGTCCGATTGGTTCTCGCGAGGACCCGGGCGTGGACACGGACGAGTACCCGGGCGCGGACACGGATGAGGACCCGGGCGCGGGTAATACATTCAGTGCGGTGCTAACAATTACTGATCATTGATCTAATATTTTCTATCTCCTTGTCAATTGCGGGGTCAAATTGACTGGCACGCCTACGAACCTCAATATTTTAGGACCTGCACTGGAGCTAAGCAGATATCCCAGGCCTTCGCGTGTCTCCAAGGCGCCGGACGGCCCCGGCGGTTTTCGGCGTTAACACGTTTTTGGCACGCCCGGTGGGACACAGAACTTCGACATGGCTGGAAAGGAGGTCAGCACAGACAATATAATCCCAGTCACAATTGAAGACTTGACCGAAGAACAAAGACAACAAGTGGAGCAGAACATTGCTGAATTTCAGAAGCTTTGTCTAGAATCCTTCGGTATGACAGATCAAGGGCCGATTCAGAAGTCACAATTACCAAAACCTGTTCTAGTTGGTGAATCGAGCCATACATCGCCTGCAAGTTTACAGAAGCCACTTCAAGACATGGTTAATGAAGCAGTTCATCATGCATTGACCGATCAATATGGGATATTGGTGAACACATTACAGAGCTTGATCAAGAAGGCGGTGGAGCCGATTAAACTGGCTGGGGGGAAACAAGATGGAATTCCTCAAGGATATCAACAAACTGCATACTATGGGGGGCATCGATAGAGTTATCCAGGAGCTATCCCTGAGTACAATTATCAGAGAGAATATCAGAGGCAGAATCGGCTATCAACTCCACCTCTGCATTATCACGACGAAGATCCAAGGGAAGACGATTGGATAGCAAGAATCACAGAGGTGGTGAGAGAACAATTCGGTCTAAGATCGAAGAAGGAAACATTTATGTATTGGCCTCCATATCCAGATTGGTTTGATAGAATACCATTGCCGCACCGATACAGAGTACCAGACTTCTCCAAATTCTCAGGGCAAGATGATGTATCTACAGTGGAACATGTCAGCCGATTTTTAGCCCAGTGTGGGGAGGCGTCGGCTGAAGAAGTTTTGAGAGTTAGATTTTTCCCGTTGTCGTTATCCGGATCGGCCTTCACATGGTTTTCTTCGTTACCACCAAATTCAGTTTGGGGTTGGGCCGATTTGGAGAAGCAATTCCACAAATATTTCTTTACTGGGATTCAGGAGATGAGCTTAATAGATTTAACATCGGTAATACAGAAGCCAGATGAGTCAGTTGCAGAATATATCCAGAGGTTTCGTGATGTTAGAAGCCGATGTTACAGTTTAAGTCTGGATGATGCACAGTTGGCCGAGTTAGCATTCCAAGGTTTGCTGGCTCCGATCAAGGAAAAATTTTCATCGGAAGACTTTGAGAGCCTGGCACACCTAGTGCAGAAGGTATCGGCTCATGAAAGTCGATTTCAAGAGGCTAGGAAGGAATGTTGAGGCCCAAATAGAAGAATTTCAAAGTTTGATAACAAACTCCGAAATTGGGGGGCATGTGTTAACACCAAAATTTGGTACGATTCGTTATCAGGTTCGGTTAAGGAAAGAGGCCATATCAGCCGATGAGAGCTAATCCAGAAGAAGCCGGATTCAGAAAGGAATCGTGAAGACCACAGCATGGTGATTAATTACCTTATCTATTAATTAGGTAGTTTTAATATTTTTTAGGAAACTTGATCTCATGTCCGATCAGGGCTTGTAATTTTCCTTTTCTAGATAGGAAACTCTTGTTTCATATTTGATCAGGACTGTATCAACTCGGGGTATAAATACGTACGCCCGGGGTACCATGTAAATCATCTCAACGATCAATACAAATTCGGCGCATCGCCACCCTCTTCAACGGGTTCTCGCTTCTCGAGCTGGGCTGCATCGGTTAGGTCCGAACTCCTGTGAGAGGGTAAGTCTCGTTACCCCGACTATCTATCGGCTAGGACTTCCTCGGCTGGGTCCGATATTCTAGTCAATCTATGGTAGTCGGCTTACCACGGTGTATCTATTCTGTCTACGGCTGCATCAGTTGAGTTTGATCTCTTAGGCTGAGTCGGTATACCACATCACGCGTGCATAGTTTTCATCGGTTTACTGGCGATAGTTTATCGTCAGTTTGTGCTGCATCGGTTGGGTCTGACCTACTAAACTGAGTGATAAGTTGTTCCTGCTAGGCCGATGGTTTCTGTGCAAGCGTCTTATCGGAATGTATAGCCGGTAAGTTCTCATATACATCACGATTGCATTAGATTTATCGGCTCATCGAGGTTCTTTTATCATTATTAATCTGTGCTGCATCAGTTAAGTTTGAACTACTAGATTGATAGTGATAGATTTATCCTTGCTGAGTCGATAGGTTTTATGCGATGTTCTATCGGAGTGCTTAGCCGATAGGTTATCTTTACTATATAAAGCCGACTGCATTATCTTGATCATTTTGCCTATCTGCTCTACCATCGGCTTCCAGCCTATGTCTACATATTTTTTCTGGTAGTCGGCTAGTTTGTGTACCTATATCATCATCGGCTTTCCGGCGGATGTACATGTTCTATCGGCTGGTTTATTATTTATATTATCATCAAGTACAGGCTGATTTATTTCTTTATATCGTTATCGGTTTCTTAGCCGATACACAAGTGCTATTGACAGTCGGGCAATCGGCTCAAGGGAAATCGGTTGGCAGGATTCTTATCGGCCGATTGTTTCTCACGAGTACCCGGGCACGGGCACGAGCGAGGATTCGGGAACGGGTAACACATTGGTAGTCAGGCAGTCAGCTCGAGGGAAGTTAGCGGGCTCTTTATCTTTATATTATTATCGGCTTCTAGCCGATATACAAGTACTATCGGCAGTCGGCTGGCAGCATCCTTATCGTCCGATTGGTTCTCGCGAGGACCCGGGCACGGACACGGACGAGTACCCGGGCGTGGACACGGATGAGGACCCGGGCGCGAGTAATACATTCAGTGCGGCGCTAACAATTACTGATCATTGATCTAATATTTTCTATCTCCTTGTCAATTGCGGGGTCAAATTGACTGGCACGCCTACGAACCTCAATATTTTAGGACCTGCACTGGAGCTAAGTAGATCTCCCAGGCCTTCGCGTGTCTCCAAGGCGCCGGACGGCCCCGGCGGTTTTCGGCGTCAACAAGGTGAAATGAGGATTGCGGCGGCGCCCGCTCCAGCGTGCGACCGGGAGCCGTCAGAGAACATTGACCAACAATCCTCATTCACCGGCGGGGCTGCCCTGTCTGCCAGCGAAGTCGGCAAGAACTTGCGACTTGATCGCTATTCGGGCCACGTGACGGAGGTCAAAGGGGGCTAGCTCCACAGCCCACTTGCCCAGGCAACCTGCGGCCTCTTTGTTTCAAAGCACCTCTCCGATGGGATACTGCGATGGCACAGTGATCTTGTGCGCTTGGAAGTAGTGCCGGAGTTTTTGGGAGACCATGACAAGGGCATAGGACAACTTTTCGATCTCCGAATATCTGAGCTTCACCCCTTGTAATGCTTTGGAAATGAAGTATACTAGTGTTTGCCCGCCTTCGCCCTCGTGTACCAGGGCCACACTCACCGCCACCAGCGAGGCCGCTAGAGACTCGAACACGGCTTGGCATTCGGCCGTCCATTCAAACTTGTTGGCTCCTCGAAGAGTCTTGAAAAATGGCAACGCCTTCTCCGCCGACCTTGCCATAAAGCGACCGAGGGCCACGATGCGGCCCGTCAGCCTCTGCACTTCGCGTGCGCTCTTGGGCAGCTGCATCTGTTGGATGGCTTCAATTTTTTTGGGGTTCGCTTCGATGCCCCTTTCGGACACCAGGAACCCTAGCAACTTGCTAGCACAAACACCGAAAATGCACTTCTCCGGGTTTAGCTTGACCTTCGCCTTGCGCAGGTTGTCGAAGGTTTCTTGCAAGTCGAAAACGTGGTCGATTGCTTTTCTGCTTTTGATGACTATGTCGTCAACATACGCCTTGATATTCCTGCCGATTTGCACCTCCAACACCTTGTATACCAAGTGGGCGAAGGTGGCTCCGGCATTCTTCAAGCCGAACGGCATACGAATGTAGCAGTATGTGACATGGGGGTGATGAAAGAGGTCTTCTCCTGGTCCTCTTCGGCCATGAAAACTTGGTGGTATCCCGAATAGGCATCCAAGAAGCTCATCAGCTCATAGCCGACAGTAGAATCGACTAGATGGTCGATTCGCGGGAGTGGAAAGTCATCCTTTGAGCATGCTTTGTTCAGATCTGTGAAGTCGACACACATCCTCCACTTGCCATTTGACTTTTTGACCAACATCGGGTTCGCCAGTCACTCCGGGTGCTCCACCTCGCGGATGACATTGGCCCGGATCAGCTTGCTGACTTCCACCTTCGCCACCTCCTGGCCTCGATCGACATCTTGCGCAGTTTTTGCTTTCTCGGCTTTCTATGAGACCGCGGTTTACGCATGATAGACCATCCGGGCCCCAGGTGAAGACGTCCAGATTCAGCTTGATGACTTCCAGTATCATGGCTGTTAGGATTTCATGGATATCTCCACCGATGGAAACGATTTTCGACGGGTTGGCAAGGTCGACTAGGATTATTTTGACTTCGCCCTGGGGTGAAGGCTTGTGCAAGCCATAGCTCCTCACTGGTGAGGACATCACTCCTTTGGATACTTACAACAATCCTCAAGTTGTTATGCAAAGGCCAATTACTAGAGCTCGGGCACGACAATTGAATCTCCAGGTAAACTCGTTTCTAAGTTCTTCTTTTGGTGACTTTGAGAATAGATTGCTACCTAATGATTTAATTATGATTAGGAAACATGGAGAGGACCAAAAAGCACTTGGAGAGAGGCTAGGAGGCGGACAAGACCAGCAAAGGCGTTCAAGTCAAGTTGGAGGCCCAATTCATATCGAGCTCGAGTCCATCTCGGATTCCAGGAGCAGTCCGTACTAAAATTGTCGCCCAGATTGCATATGAACTCCGTTTTCAACATTCTACATATGTACGGAAAGCTAAGGAGATAAGCTTTCCAATGGATTTAGTTCCACATAAAAATTCCTTACGAGTCAAAAGATATCATTGAAATAATAGAGCAAATAGAATTTGCTAGGGTGCTGCGTCACCGTCTTTTGGGCCGTTGGGCCTTATATCGTCTCAGAGTCCATTAGGGATGCGTCCAGGGGTCCTTGGCCGACCCTAGACCCTATATATTCAGTACAAGTCATCAAGTTAGGGTTGGGTTTTGCTTAGATTATTCTGCTATTGCAGTTTCACCGTCTAGATCGGTTTGTAGAACCCCAACTTCGTGTGCTAAACATTCATCTGCAATTCAAGTTGTGTTTTCTTTGTTCTTGCAAATTTCTTCGATTGTTTGCAAGAGCAAAACCTTCGTGGTTAGGTTGACTGCGTGAGAGCGTGGCCGATAACGACAAGACGTGCGGGTGTAGTGAGTGCGAGGTGACGATCTACTGATCGGAAGCCTCAAAACGTGAACGTCCACACGTCGCCAAATCCAACCTATCGGAAGATCGGGCACCCAGTCTCACATCTAGTGATATCAGAGCACAGGTTGTCCGATAGGTATTATCTGTTTTCATCTATCTATCTTTGTTTCTTTTACCTAGAGTCCAGAAAAACAGAAAAAAAAAAGCATCGTTTTCATCGTAGTCCTTGTTTTCCCTTGTCCAAACCCCTTTGTGCCTTTGCAAGTTTAATTTTAGCTTTGCTTTATTGAGTTTGAGTCCTAGATCGAGTCTGGTCACTGGTTTAGAGTCGCGTTCGTGGTATCTAGTACGAGCAGTTGCGTTGCACGAGAGCCTACCTTGAGAGACCGGGTTCTACTCGGTTTCGTTTTGCAACCGCCTTGTGCTAATAACCCGCTTCGCAAGCCGTGTAGATAGGTCACAAGCTGCCTTGTGTCAATCGCCCTGCATCGCTAGCCTCCTTGTCAGCCGCGCTTAACCTATTTTCAAATTTTTTGCCCTAGCCGAATATACGAGTTGTGTGGCAGAGAGACCTATTCTGTGTCTCCTCCCGTAAAACGGCCATAACTTTTGCATACGGACTCAAAATCAAACAAATTTTATATCTGCGGACATCTACAGAAAATTTTATACTTTGTTAGGTTCGGTTGATCTAAAATCACGAAATTTAGTCTGCAAGACTGAGTTTTTGAGCCCCGAAGTTCTTGCACGCTTTTCAGAGCTCCTGCTTGTTGTTCCAGGGCCACTCCGTGCATCATATCGAGTTGCCAATTTTTGTGGTTGCTTATTGTATACTAGGTGTACTCCTAGTTGAGAAAAAGATAAAAAAATATCAAAAAAAGGAAGAAAAAGAAGAAAAAAAAAGAAAGATAGAGAGAAGGGGAGAACGTGTGGTTCTCCGTTCTGTTTCTTGTGTATCTATAGCTTTGCGTCCTAGTTTCCTTTGTTCCTTACTCTCGCTTGCAAAAAAGAAAGACTAGTCCTAGGGACGTGTCTCGGCCAGCGATTGTGACAAGTATTTAGGCTTCTTATTCAGCTTTGCCATTCTGTTATTGAATTTTGCTAACCCTTGCTACAATACACTGCCTTCCGAGATCCACACACTTCTGGTCAGTATAGGTTGATCCTCGCAATTGCACCCCTGCCGTCGTCAAACATCCCACCTCTCCGAGTCATACCGCCTACTTCAATTGGTAAGATTTTTGTAAGAGCAAGGTAAGACACTTGAGAGTGTGTTCTAGTGCCTAGTAGTTGATAGGGATCATATTTTTGTGCTGTTTGTTTCCTATTTTCTACTAACCATGGCAGGTGAGGTGAATGATTTCGCTAATTGTGCTTCAAAAGAGGAGATCACTAAGCTAGATTAGAAGATTGAGGAAAATGTAGCTGCTATGAATGCTATGCAGAAAGACCTCCAGACTATTGTGGGGAGCATTACCACCCTCACTAACAGCATCGAGCAATTGGCGGCAAACCATCACCGAACACCACCACTTGTTGATGATGACGGAGGTAATGAAGAAGAGGAAGCCGACGATAGTGACGCACGCGCTGCATTTCGTGACGAGTGCCTACGACAACAGCTGCGATTCAACCGGCAAGGTATGGGAGGTAACCGCCACCAAGGGCGAGGTAATGATGATCATTTTGCTAAAGTCAAATTTACCTTGCCTTCCTTTTCTGGAAAATATGACCCTGAGGCTTATTTAGATTGGGAGATGACTATAGAGCAGAAATTTAATTTCCATCTAGTTCCTGAAATTCATAGGGTTAGGCAAGCAACTAGTGAGTTCAAGGACTTTGCTATTATTTGGTGGAGTGAGCTAGTTAAATCTGGCCTAGAACCTGACACTTAGGATAGACTAAAGCGAGCTATGCGGGGTAGATTTATTTGTCCGTCCTTCAAACGAGATTTGCGAAAAAAGTTACAACGCTTAGACCAAGGTGATAAGTCGGTAGAAGAATACTTTCAGGAACTACAAATAGGCATGTTGTGTTGTGAGGTACAGGAGGATGAGGAGGATAAGATGGCTCGGTTCTATGGTGGATTGAGACGTGAAATTCAGAACATAATTGCCTATAAAGAATACAATTCTATTAACCAGTTGTTCCATCTAGCTATGTTAGCTGAACAGGAATTACAGAGAAGGCAACCAATGAAAAGGAACAATTGAGGCATCACATCTACATCGAGACCTCCCTTTGGGCCCAGAAAAAGTACCCCCACCACTGTCCAGACTGTTACACCCTCCACCAATCGGGCACGATCAGAGGCATCTGCGCCAACATCCCGTGCTACCGAGGTGAGTAAATCTGTTCGTTCATAGGCACCCACAAAAAGTGCATCATCGGTTGCTTCCATGGGGCGAACAAGAGATATCCAATGCTTCAAGTGCAAAGGGATGGGGCATGTGCAACGTGATTGCCCGAACCAGAGAGTTCTCATTGCTACAGATGATGGTGGCTACACTAGTGCCAGTGATATTGAAGAAGAATTAGTAGATGCCACTAACCAACAGGAGATGAAGACCACAGCGATGACGGTGTGGAGCAAATAGGTGCAGCTGATACAAGCAAGTACTTGAGCGTTGTAGCACAACGGGTGCTAAGTGCTCAAATGGAGAAGGCGGAGCA
Organism: Oryza meyeriana var. granulata; assembly: GCA_003991445.1. NCBI lineage: Eukaryota > Viridiplantae > Streptophyta > Magnoliopsida > Poales > Poaceae > Oryza > Oryza meyeriana. Next base: position 89,737 of record RYFJ01000342.1, on the reverse strand, counting down.
AAATCAGCGCCATAACTTGTTCCAATCCAGGTTTGTGGTCAATAATAAGACATGCCGTGTTGTCATTGATAGTGGGAGCTGTAGCAATCTTGCTAGTTCTGATTTGGTTGAGAAGCTTGGTTTGCCTACACAACCACATCCATGGCCTTACTACATCCAATGGTTCAACTCTTGTGGTAAGTTAGAGATAAGCAAAGTTGTGAGGGTGGAATTTTTCGTTAGAAATTACTATGATAGTGCAAATTTTGATGTTGTGCCTATGCAAGCATATTCTTTGCTGTTGGGTAGGCCTTGGGAATACGATAAAGATGTGTTGCACCGTAGTAGAACTAACACTTACACCTTCACACACAATGGTAAGAAGATGGAGTTGCTACCAATGACTTCTGCTGAAATTCTGAAAGATGATGTAGCACGTGCTGAAAATGAGAGGAGATTAAATGAGTCTAAGTCAGAAAATCAACAAGTAGCTAAAGATGTTTTTCCGCTAAAGAAAGAGAAAAAGGACCTACATGCTAGAAACAATACACTTAGGTTGAAAGGAGCTTCCATGTTAGCTACTAAATCTGAAATTTCTGAGTTAATTGCACATGAGTCTATTTGCTATGCTTTGATTTGCAAAGATACTTTCTTTGCACTTGAGGATTTGCCTCCATCTTTGCCACGTGCAATTGCTAACCTTTGCAGAGTTTGTTGATGTATTTCCAAGTGAAATACCCCCGGGGCTGCCACCTATGAGAGGAATTGAGCATCAAATTGATTTGATCCCAGGAGCTGTGTTGCCAAACCGTGCATCGTACAGGACCAATTCCGAAAAGACTAAGAAAATTTAGCGTCAAGTGCAAGACTTGCTTGAAAAATGGCATATACGTGAGAGTCTTAGTCCTTGTGTTGTTTCTGTTATTTTGGTGCCTAAGAAAGATTGGTCATGGCGCATGTGTGTGGACTATAGAGCCATCAACAACATAACTATTAGGTATCGTCATCATATTCCTAGGTTAGATGATATGCTTGATCAATTAAGTGGCTCTGTTGTGTTCTCTAAAGTAGACTTGCGTAGTGGATACCACCAAATTGGAATGAAATTGGGTGATGAATGGAAGACTACGTTTAAAACAAAATTTGGTTTGTATGAGTGGTTAGTTATGCCTTTTGGTTTAACAAATGCCCCTTCTACTTTTATGCGACTCATGAATAAAGTTTTACGTATTTTCATTGGTAGATTTATGGTGGTTTATTTTGATGATATACTGATTTATAGCAAGTCTTTAGATGAACATAAGGAACATTTGCGTGCTGTTTTTATTGCTTTGAGAGATGCACGCTTGTTCGGTAATCTCGAGAAGTGCCTTTTTGCACAGAACGAGGTTGGTTTCTTGGTTATGTTGTAACTCCACAGGGAATTGAAGTTGATGAGACCAAGATTGAAGCGATCAAGAGTTGGCCAACTCCTAAATCGGTTGCACAGGTACGGAGTTTTCTCAATCTAGCTGGATTCTACCGTCGCTTTGTGAGAGATTTCAGTACCATTACCGCACCCATGAATGAGCTAACAAGGAAAGGCGTTCCATTTCGATGGGGACAAGCACAAGAAGACGCCTTCAATTTGCTCAAAGAGAAGTTGACTCATGCACCGCTACTCCAACTCCCTGATTTTGGTAAGGTTTTTGAACTTGAATGTGATGCAAGTGGAATTGGGATTGGAGGTATTCTTATTCAAGAGGGTAAGCCTGTTGCATACTTTAGTGAGAAGTTGTCCGGGCCTAGTTTGAACTATTCAACCTATGACAAAGAATTGTATGCTTTTGTTCAAACATTAGAGACTTGGCAACATTATTTATGGCCGAAAGAATTTATTATACATTCTAATCATAAGTCTCTAAAACATATTAGAAGTCAAGCAAAATTGAATAAAAAACATGCTAAGTGGGTAGAATTTATTGAATCTTTTTCTTACATCATCAAACATAAGAAAGGAAAGGATAATGTTATTGCTGATGCTTTGTCTAGACGCTATACCATGTTGTCTCAACTTGATTGTCGTATATTTGGGCTTGAACCGATTAAGGGACAATATGAACTTGATGTTGATTTTAAAGACGTGTTCTTGAATTGTAAAGAGGGACGTACATGAAATAAATTTGTGCTTAATGATGGATTCTTGTTTAGAGCTAACCGCCTATGCATTCCAGTTAGATCTATTCGTGTTTTGTTGTTGCAGGAGACCCATGGAGATTTGATGGGTCATTTTGGCGCTAAGAAGACGGTGGAAGTTTTGGCCACATATTTCTTTTGGCCAAAGATGAGGCGAGATGTAGAGCGTTTCGTGGCTCGCTGCACCACATGTCAAAAAGCTAAGTCTCGTTTGAATCCACATGGTTTGTATATGCCTCTTTCTGTTCCTTCTATTCCGTGGGCAGACATATCAATGGATTTTGTTTTGGGATTGCCTAGGACAAAGGGGGAGGATAGCATTTTTGTTGTATGGATCAATTTTCTAAAATGGCACACTTATTCCTTGTCATAAAAGGATGATGTCGATCATATATGTTGACCTTTTTTCAAAGAGAATATCACTTGCATGATATGCCTTCTACTATTGTTTCAGATCGTGACACTAAATTCTTGACTCACTTTTGGCGTACACTTTGGAATAGATTGGGTATAAAGCTACTATTTTCTGCAACATGTCACCCACAAACTGATGGACAGACCAAGGTCTTGAATAGAACATTATCTACTATGTTGCGAGCTATTTTGAAGAAGAATTTGAAGATGTGGGAAAAGTGTTTGCCGCATGTTAAATTTGCATACAATCGGGTAGAACACTCCACCACCAAGGTAAGCCCTTTCTAGGTAGTGTATGGATTTAATCCCCGTGCTCCTATTGATCTTTTACCTTTACCTACTACTGAGCAGACACATCATAATGCTAAGCAGCGTGCTGATTTTATTTTGAAAATACATGCAACAACTAAAGAACATATTGAAAAGATGAATGAAAAGTATAGAATTGCTGGTAGTAAAGGTAGAAAGGAAGTTACTCTTGAACCGGGTGATTTAGTATAGTTACACTTGAAAAAAGATAGATTTCCAAAGTTTAGAAAATCTAAATTGATGCTTAGGGCTGCTGGTCCTTTTACAATAATTGAGAAAATTAATGATAATGCATATAAACTTGAGTTGCCTCCCGAGTTTGGGGTTAGTCCCACCTTTAACATTTTAGATTTAAAACCATACTTGGGAGAAGATGATGAGCTTGAGTCGAGGACAACTCCATTTCAAGAGGGGGAGGATGATGAGGACATCACTTCTTTGAATACTTACAACAATCCTCAAGTTGTTATACAAGGGCCAATTACTAGAGCTCGGGCACGACAATTGAATCTCTAGGTAAACTCGTTTCTAAGTTCTTCTTTTGGTGACTTTGAGAATAGATTGCTACCTAATGATTTAATTATGATTAGGAACCTTGGAGAGTACCAGGAAGCACTTGGAGAGAGGCTAGGAGGCGGAAATGGCCAGCAAAGGTGTTCAAGTTAAGTTGGAGGCCCAATTCATATCGAGCTCGAGTCCATCTCGGATTCCAGGAGCAGTCCGTACTAAAATCGTCACCCAGATTGCATATGAACTCTGTTTTCGACGTTATACATATGTAAGGAAAGCTAAGGAGATAAGCTTTCCAATGGATTTGGTTCCACGTCAAAATTCCTTACGAGTCAAAAGATATCATCGAAACAAGAGGGCAAATAGAATTTGCTAGAGTGCTACGTCACCGTCTTTTGGGCCGTTAGGCCTTGTATCGTGTCAAAGTCCATTAGGGATGCATCTAGGGGTCCTTGGCCGACCCTAGACCCTATATATTCAGTAGAAGTCATCGAGTTAGGGTTGGGTTTTGCTTAGGTTATTCTGCCATTGCAGTTTCGCCATCTAGATCGATTTATAGAACCCCAACTTCATGTGCTAAACATTCATCTGCAATTCAGGTTGTGTTTTCTTTATTTTTGCAAATTTCTTCGATTTTTTGTAGAGCAAAACCTTCGTGGTTAGGTCGACTGCGTGAAAGCGTGACCGATAACGACAAGACGTGCGAGTATAGCGAGTGCAAGGTGACGATCTACTGATCGAAAGCCTCAAAACGTGAACGTCCACACGTCGCCAAATCGAATCTATCGGAAAATCAGGCACCCAATCTCACATCACTCGCCACCTCCTACCACTCGTCTTGGACGGTATGTATCTTATGCACGATCTTCGCTGCTTGCCCAGCGGCCCTTGCCGACGGCTGGTTTCTACGAACCGTGCTTACACCGTTCGGCCCTGGCATCTTTAGCCACAGGTAGTTATGATGTGCCACGGCTTCAAACTTGTTGAGCATGGAACGGCCAAGAATGGCATTGTACTGGTACGTGATGTCGACGATGTCAAAGATTATCTGTTCGGTCCGAGTGTTGCCGCCCTCGCCGAACGATACCTAGAGCTACACCTGTCCCAGTGCACGAACCGAACTTCCACCAAAGCCTTGCAGCGGGATCGCGGCCGGAGCAAGTGCTGCCTCCGGTATTCCCATTCGCCGAAAATCATCGACGAAGATGATGTCTGCCGAGCTCCCCCCGTCAACCAGGATACGTCGCACCTCGCACCTAGCGATGTCGGCGGATATGCCGATGGGGTCTTGATGTGGAAAGAAAACGCCTTCGACATCATCAGAGCCAAAGGTGATTGATGTTGATGCGAAAGGAGGTGGCTTGGTCTAGGACGTTATGGCGATGTGGTTAATCACCCTCTCGTGCGCCTTCTTCTGCCTTTTCGAGTCCAAGCCCTGCGAGGAGCCCCCTGTGATCGCATTGATCACCCTTCACTGCCCGTCCTAAGATGCTTCTATCTGAAGCGACCTGTTCTCTTCGGACTGGTCTGCAGCTTCTCCTGGGGCGATCTCCTGTCGAGGATGGCCCTGGCCCCCTCGACCAGCACTCCCCGGACGTTGGATGTTCCTATACTGCTCGGTGGTGTGCGAAGCTTTGCCGTGGAAGGCGCAAAACTTGTCCTTCTCCCTCTTCGGTTTCTTTTTCGCCGATCCACCTTGCGAATTCTTGAAGTTTTGTCGAAGGGTGTTTAATTCTTCGACAATCATCACTTGTTTGCCCTTTTCGTTCCAGAACTTCTTCCAAACCGACTGTGGGCGTTACGAAGACGTCAGTCTGGCCGGGGCTGCGCTTTGTACGCCTTCCTGGTTGAGTTCAGCTTGGATCTCATTCCTTCTTTTGGTGTCCTCTTCGCCCCTTGTGTAGCCATCGATGATATGAAACAGCTCATCCACCATTTTCGGCTGTTTTCTTGTTATCTTTTCGATGAGGGGGCTTGTGAGGAGACCAGCTGAGGCGGCGTTGATGACCGACGTTTTGGTGATATCTTGCACTTGGCATCTTGTTTGGAAGAATCTTTGGATGTACTCGCGGATGGATTCTCCTGGCTTTTGCCTGATACCGAAGAGCTCCTACTAGGTCTTCGGCTCCTGATAGGTACCTCGAAAGTTGGTGACGAAAACATCGCGCAATTGCTCCCAGGAGTATATGCTGCTTGGTGGCAGGTTGAAGTACCATGACCGCACGAAGCCATCCAATGCGAGGTGTATGACCTTCGCTTTGGTGTTCTCATCACCATGGACCGCTTCAATCACGGACTCGTAGACGAACAAGAATTCACTGGGGTCCGAATCACCCGCGTATTTGACGATCAAAAGGTTCTTGAATTGGGGCAGGATTAGGCGGCTTTAAAGCCCCCAACTCAGCGGCGACTTCTTATCATTCACCGGCGTGGCATATAGCGAAGGCACCGACGAAGGAGCAATGCAGGGGTATGGCACCCTGAAGATTGGCCAAGCTTGCGTCGGCTACGCCGGGTGATGATGCGTGACGGTGAGGGCTGCCCAACCCCCTGCAAGAGGGGTGGCTTCGACAGGCGGTGGCAAAGAAATTGCGCCTTGCCCCCGGCACCCAGCTGTTGAAGCAGATTCTGCAGCTGCGCTTGGATGGACAGCATCAACCCAGCTGCCGAATGAGGCTGAGAGGGCTGCTGTGTCGGCGAAGGCTGCACCAAGCTTGGGGCCGGCAGAGGAGCTACCACTGGAGCCGCTGGCCGTGGTGCCATCACAAGAGGCATGTAGGGTCGGACAAAGCTAGTCGCGGCCAGCAGCGGCGATGGGGGGATCACGAAGGCGTTAGGGACTGCAGTGGGCGGAGGAGCTTGGTGGAGTCCGAAGGCTTGGGTAGACAAGGCTAGAGCTTGGTGGGGTCCGAAGGCTTGGGTAGACGAGGCCAGAGCTTAGTGGAGTCCGAAGGCTTGAGATTGCACCTGCAGCTGCTGCTCCTGCATCTGACAAAGCATGTCTTGTAGCCTCTGACGCTATCCTTCATGGCCTCGTATTCTGCCCTCGGCACCGCCACAGCATCTTCGTTTCCACCTGGTGCAGCCATGGGAGTCAGAGGCACTCCCTCTTCGACCTGCTCCTCCTGTGCTTCGACCTCTTCGACTCGCTCCTCCTGTGCTTCGACCTAAGGGTCCCCGGGTTGATCTACTTATGTATCTCCGTATCGGCGTGGGTCTCCTCGTCGATTTCCTCTTCAGAGACATCTTGTCTTTGGCTTCTCACCTGGAGAGGATTCCCCACGATCGGCACCAACTGTTGTCGAATAACAATAGTGAAAATTAAGAGTGAAGTGTAGCAGTAAATCTTTTGTATTGATCTCTAAAACCTTACCATTACAATGGTCTAGGTGTCTATTTATAGACCCAGGAATACAATTACAGACTCTAGAGTTTCATTTACAAGTGGTATTACATCATAACCTCTTATTAGAGACAGGTATAGAGGTAATTTCGTCTTTTCTTAACTACAGACTCCTTGATGGGATATTGGGTCGTCACATGAGCCACAAGACCCCTTTCTAGGCCGGGCCCTTTGTGGACCCTTGGCCTTTTTGGCCATCTTGTTTCTTAGTTGGGACGACCGCCACAAGGTTCTGCCCGTAAGATCGCCTCTTTGGCCTTCCTGGGTCCTTTGCCAGCGGCCTCAACGCTCCGTCCCGAAGTTCTTCGTCTTCGCTAAGTGTCTTGCGTCTTTCCTCTCCTGCTGGGCCTTTGCCTCATGCCTTTGGTCTAAGACCACCAAAGGGGCTCCATTATATGTCTTCAACCTTAAGTGTTCCGAAGGACTTGCAATGTAAGAGAGATACCAATACAGGAAAGGCACTTTACCTAAACTTGTCGCGAATTTGAAGCATGTTAGGAACTTGTTTCCATATTTTGCACACCTTGAGATAGCACCATCTGCTCCATTATATCAAAACGCTGCTGCATATTGTCCATCTTTTGTTTTAAATCTTTAACTGTTTCTTGAGTTTATCTATGAAATTCTATTTCTAGCTATAGTCTTGTTGGCATTCTATTGCATGCTCCTGGTGTTCCCACATCTTGAGCGGTTGTTTCCTTTCCTAGGCCACGAACACGACCTCTTGGCTCCTTCTATCCACAAACATGTGCAAACAAATCACCCTCCTGGATTGTTTTTTCCTTCAATTCTGGGTACTTTTCTGCAACCTCTTTGAGCTCTTTCTACAAGAATATATAACACATCAGCAAGTAATATTTTCCATGTGAGAATTATTTAAAAAACATACAATTGTTTCCTCAGCCTGTATTTTTTCCGTGAATGTGTCGCAAATCCATACTTCATCTTTCTAACAGGGCGCCCACGTTTCACACCTACAATAAGAGGTGTATATAGTAAAAAGATGGCCTACAACTCATATGTAATCAACTTAACATGTACTTATATTACCAATTCATGCCTAACACGAGCATGACTCTTGCTACCCGATGTATGAGGTGCCTCTTCTCGAGCGGGCCTATAGGGTAAATACAAACATACTTATTTTCTATGCCCAACTAACTATATATAGCTAGTTTATTGTAAACAAGAGAAAAAGACATAAAGATATGCCCTACCTCAGCTTCTGGAGATTTCCAATGATTAACAAGCCACTTCCAATCTGCATTGTTAATTCTTTCTCGATTTATTGTGGCAAGTTCTTCAACAGTCAGCTCCTTATTGAAAAACTTCTTCAATAGAGCCTTAAAGTCCCTCCATTGCTTATGTGCCGTTTCCAAAACAAATTGTATGCCAGCTCGATCGATCTCATAGTACGACTGTTTTAAAATGAAAAATACTCATTCAGTACAATATACAAAAAAAAAACATGAAAGAGAACTAACAATCCACCTACCTGTACAGATCCCACACTTCAAGCTTCTTTTTGATATCTGTCAAGGACGTCGAAGCCTCGGATAGCTGGCCCTCGGCTACGTAACTCGTAGCCTCGGTCCGTCGTCTTCTCCGGCGAGGTTGCCCCTGCCGTAGGCTTAGTTGAGAGGAGGTAGGAGATTAGATGGTAATATATTCCTTAATTCCCATTGTTCAGCGTACGGGAGAATATAAGGGCCAACCGACCAACAAACTTGGAAACAAACGATCCTAATTTCCAGGCCTAGAATATTTCCTAGCCGCTGGTCACGCTCCTGCCTTGCATGCGCGTGGTGACCGCGGCCTCTGTCACCGCGTTGATCGCGGCCTCGCCTGCCGCTGATGTGCGCGCTGCTGCCCTGCGGGCATCACGAGCCCTGCGCTGCCTTGTGTATGTGCGCCCCCACATGACATCTCTCCCCCCCTCGAGGTCCAGCTCATCCTCGAGCTGATAATCTGGATACTTGGCGCGAAACTCGTCGAGGTCCTCCCAGGTAGCAGAAGTCGCTGGTTCGCCCTTCCAGTGGACCAGCACCTGCTGAACTCCGCGCGCTAAGCGAGCTTGCTCGACCCGAGCCGGCTCAGGAACAACAGCACCATGGTGGATGTTGGGCAGGGGTGGTGGATCGGAAGGAGGTGTCCCCACAAACTTCTTAAGGGTGCCCACGTGGAAGACATCATGGATGCGGGCTTGGGATGGCAGCGCCAGGCGGACGGCGACGTCGTTGATGAGCTCAACGACGCGGTATGGCCCCAGGAAGCGGGGTTTCAGCTTGCCCGTGGTCTGAGGCAGCGAGGACGGGGCACGCTGGCGGAGGCGAAGAAGCGCCCAGTCTCCAACCGTGTAGGTGACTGGTCGGTGCTGCTTGTCGTAGTGGCGTTTCTGGGCCGCCTGAGCTTGCTCCAGGTGATAGCGGACATCGGCGAGGAAGGCCTCGCGCTCCTCCATGTCGCGAGCGACCGCAGCAACCCGCGTCTCACCAGGCTCATATGAGCGGATGGAGGGCGGATCGCGGCCGTACACCACCCGGAACGGTGTCTCCCGAAGTGACGACTGGTAGGCCGTGTTGTACACGTACTCGGCCCACGGCAGCCAGCGAAGCCATTGGCGAGGACGGTCGCCGGTGAAGCAGCGGAGGTACATCACAATCACGCGGTTGGCCGCCTCCGTCTGGCCGTCCGACTGGGGGTGGAACGCGGACGACATGTGCAGCCTAGTGCCCATGAGCCTCATCAGCTCCCGCCAGAACGTCGAGGTGAAGACTGGGTCGTGGTCCGACACTATAGACTGTGGTACGCCATGGAGGCGCACAATGTCGGCGAAGAAGGCCTGCGCCACGGACTCAGCGGCGTACGAGTGGCCGAGGGCGATGAAGTGGCAGTATTTGCTGAACCGGTCGACGACGGAGAGGATCACCGACTTGCCGTTGACACGAGGTAGCGCTTCGACGAAGTCGAGGCCGATGTCCGCCCAAACGACGGTGAGGATCGGCAGTGGCATGAGGAGGCCGGCCGGGTGAAGATGCTCCGACTTGTACCTCTGACACGTGGTACACGCCCTCACAAAGTCCTGCACAACACGACGCATGTTGGGAAAATGGAAGTCGCGGCGGAGCCGGTGTAGTGTGCGCTGGACGCCTTCATGGCCATCATCATGAACCGCGGCCACAATCTCCTGTACAAGCGGTGATGACGGCGGAATGTACAGGCGCCCGTCGTAGAGGACCATGTCGTCGGTGACCGCCCACGGGGCAGCGCGTGTGCCAGCTCGGACGTCGTCGTGAATGGAGACCAGAGCAGGATCAGTGGCCTGGGCGTGGCGTAGACGGCTGATGAAGTCGAAGCGGGGCGCCGAGATTGCCAGGAGGCCCCCAGTGCTGTCCTCATCGGTGTTGCGGCGCGAGAGGGCGTCGGCCACCGTGTTCGTCGCTCCGGACTTGTACTCAACAGAGAAGTCGAAGCCGAGCAGCTTGCCCACCCAATGATGCTGAGGAATGGTGGCGAGGCGCTGGTCGAGGAGGTACTTCAGACTGTAGTGGTCCGTCTTGACGACGAAGCGGCGCCCCCACAAGTACGGCCGCCAGTGCCGCACGGCGAGTACAAGCCCAATGAGCTCCCGCTCATAGGCTGCGAGGGAGCGATGGCGGGGCGCCACCGGTCGACTGAAGAAGGCAACGGGATGAGCCTCCTGGAGGAGCACGGCCCCGAAGCCGTATGTAGACGCGTCACACTCGACGACGAAGGGCTTGGTGAAGTCTGGCAACGTCAACACGGGGGCTGATGTCACGGCCCCTTTGAGGGCGCTGAAAGCAGCTGCCGCCTCGTCGGACCACGCGAACCCCTCCTTCTTCAACAACGCCGTGAGGGGCGCGGCAACGGCGCCGTAGTTGTGGACAAACTTGCGGTAATAGCCCGCCAAGCCGAGGAAGCCGCGCAACGCCCGCGCCGACCGAGGCCGGGGCCAGTCGTGGATGGCCTGGACCTTTGCAGGGTCCATAGCGATGCCGGCCGCTGAGATGACGTGGCCGAGGTAGGCGACGGAGGCGACGCCGAACGAGCACTTGGACCTCTTCACAAAGAGCCGGTGGTGACGTAGAGTGTCGAGGACGACGCGGAGGTGTCGGAGGTGGTCTGCCCACGTGGTGCTGTAGAGCAAAATGTCGTCAAAGAAGACAAGCACAAACCGGCGGAGATAGGCGCGCAGGACGTCGTTCATCAAGGCCTGGAATGTCACCGGGGCGTTGCACAGCCCAAACGGCATCACCAGGAACTCGTAGAGTCCATCATGGGTGCGGAATGCCGTCTTATGGACGTCCTCCGGTCGCATCCACACCTGGTGGTACCCGGACCGCAGGTCCAGCTTGGTGAAGAAGCGCGCCCCATGCTCGTCGAGGAGCTCGTCAACAACCGGGATCGGAAACGCATCCTTCACCGTGAGTTCGTTCAACGCGCGGTAGTCGACGCAGAAACGCCACGACCCGTCCTGCTTCTTGACGAGGATGACCGGGGACGAGAACGCGGAGTCGCTGCGGCGGACGATGCCCTGTTCGATCATGGCGGCGCACTGCCGCTCCAGTTCGTCCTTGTGAGCCGCAGGGTACCTGTACGGTCGAACTGCCACCGGCGCGAAGCCTGGCTTGAGCACCATGTGGTGGTCGCGGCCTCGTGCTGGAGGTAGGCCGATCGGCTCGGCGAAGACGTCGGCAAAGGCGTGCAGCAGCCCGCCGAGGATGTCGTCGTCGACCGTGGCTGCTAGGAGGGCTGGTGCAGACGGAGGTGCCCCGCCCCGCCAGCAGACGTCGCGCCCCTCCCACTGGAACGTCATGGTCCGGGCGGTGAAGTCCCAGATAATGGGCCCGAGCGTGGCCATCCAGTTCGTGCCGAGGACGACGTCATATCCTGCGAGGGGCATGACGAAGAGATCGATGCCGAACACCATACCGTTGATGTCGATCGGGGCCTGGCGAAGGACTCCAGGGCAGGCCACGCGCTCACCATTGGCCACTGTTGCCGTAAGCCGTGGGCTTGACTCGATGGGCAACCGGGAGCGCCGCGCAGCCGCCTCCCCGATGAAGCTGTGGGTCGACCCCGTGTCGATGAGCGCGACGAAGGCAGCGGTGCCGACGATCACCTGCAGTTGGACCGTGTTGGCGACGGCCACCCCAGCGACGGCGTGCAGGGAGAACACCGGCGCCTCCGTGTCCAGGTCGTCCCCAGCCGCGGCGTCGTTGGCGATGTCAATCTCGACGCCGTGGATGTAGAAGACCCTCTTGCAGACGCGGTTGTGGCCCCGTGTGTAGCGCTCGTTGCAGTTAAAGCAGAGGCCCTGCGACGGCGCTCCTCTTGCTCTGCAGAGACAGGCGCTTGCGCCCATCCGCCATGACCGTGGCCCGGCTGCCTTGTCGATGGGTGGAGCGGGCAGGGCCAGACGCGGCGCAGGGACCGGCAGCAAGCCACGGGACGCGACCTTGGCAGGTGCCGGCGTAAACTGCTCTCGAAGCTCCAGTTGGCGCGCCAGGCTCATGGCCGCCGTGAGAGACTGCGGATTGTGGACCTGGACGTCGAGGCTGAGCGGAGGAAGGAGGCCGCCCGTGAAGAGTTGAACCCGTTGCGCCTCCTCGAGGGGCCCGGCACGTGGCAGGAGCGCCTGGAAGCGGTCCTGGTACTCGGCGACGGAGCCGGTGCGGCGGCAATCGGCCAGCTCGAAGAGGGGCGCCGCGCGGAGAGGAGGACCGTAGCGCAGGTTGAGCAGTGCCGTGAACCGGCGCCACGATGGAGTGCCCTCGTCCGTCTGGACCTGGATGTACCACATCTGCGCCCCGTCCTCCAAGTTGTAGGAGGCCATCCAGACCTTTTCCTCCTCCATGATGCGCTGCTGATGGAAGTAGGATTCGCAGCGATTGATGAAGATGAGAGGGTCAGTCTTGCCGTCATACCGAGGGAAGTCCAGCTTCTGGAACCACGGCGGCCGATCCTGATGGTGCTCGCCGGAGCCGGGCTTGGGGCCTGATGTCGACGTGCGGTCGGCGGTGAGGCTGGCGATGGCCTGGGCGTTGGCCGCGACGGACTCCTGCAGCGACCTGAGGGCCTCGGCCAGGGACTGGAGGTCGGTGGCGTCGCCCATGGCTGGAGCAGATGGCGCGACGGACGACGCAGGGGATGATGGAGCGGCGGCTGGAGGTGGTGGGGTGGCAGCGGCTGGTGGAGAAGGCGAGGATCGCCGGGATCGTGATACCAAGTTGTCAAGGACGTCGAAGCCTCGGATAGCTGGCCCTCGGCTACGTAACTCGTAGCCTCGGTCCGTCGTCTTCTCCGGCGAGGTTGCCCCTGCCGTAGGCTTAGTTGAGAGGAGGTAGGAGATTAGATGGTAATATATTCCTTAATTCCCATTGTTCAGCGTACAGAGAGAATATAAGGGCAACCGACAACAAACTTGGAAACAAACGATCCTAATTTCCAGGCCTAGAATATTTCCTAGCCGCTGGTCACGCTCCTGCCTTGCATGCGCGTGGTGACCGCGGCCTCTGTCACCGCGTTGATCGCGGCCTCGCCTGCCGCTGATGTGCGCGCTGCTGCCCTACGGGCATCACGAGCCCTGCGCTGCCTTGTGTATGTGCGCCCCCACATGACAATATCAATATCTCTCCAATCATCACATGCAAGTGATATTTTCTTCCTCACAAATGTTCCAACAACACTAGCAAATTCTTTGGAATCAATCCCTACAGGCTGACCAAATTCATTGAGGGTAATTTTGATTTTAGGTTGGCCCTGCCTTGAAATTATATTCAGCTTTAAAGTGATACCCCTTCCATCCTTCTTTTTTTGAAATGCAGGAGTTTCTTCTACAGTTGTAAAGGAACATGATATAACAAATTAATACTAATAACCAGAATACTGGCAGGATCTGAATTGCAAAAGGTACCAAACATTTTAGTTGTTTGAATACCTTCAACAGCATTCATTGGATCTTCCTCAGGATAGTATGTAGGATCTTCATCAACATTATCCTCTATGTTTCTCCTTGACCTGAACCGCAAGTTATGATTTCCAGATGAAACTCCTTTTGTGCATTCAATTATCTAGGAAAGATGCATGTATGTCAATTTGATGGTAAAAATTACAGGAAACATGAAATATGGCTGAAAATGAGTCATAGATAACCTTAGCAATTTTTTTGGGTCGTTGTTGAACATGGACATTGCTGCCCATGGGTGGGAGGCTAAGAGCTAGCAGCTTCTCATTGTTTTCTGCTACAATACAGTCCCGATGCATTTCATACTCATTCAGTGTGACTTGCATACTCTTTCCTCCCGTCTTTCCATTGATCCCCCTTTCTTTACCCCTTTCTCTTGCGTTTTCCATTACTTTTCCTGCAACATGACAAAACAGAATTAGCAAATGTTTTTAAAGTAAAACTTTGCAACAAAAGGATAGGAAAAGGACTATTACTTCATAACACAAATGAGCTGCAACAATGATATATGTACACAACACTTACTTTTTAGATTTATTTGCATCAACAATTATTCCATCTATATCTGTCCTAACACAATCAGTACCACCAACAGAGATATTCATAGTTAAAATTGGCATGTGCATCAGTCAAAATCATAGGTACTTCAGTGACATGCTCTAAATCTTCATCTCCAACTTCACTCATGTCATAAAAGTCACGTGGTTTTGACTGACGAACAGCAAACCAATCCGTATCAATCGGGTCTTGAACATAGTAAAGTTGAGTAGCTTGAGATGCTAAAATAAAAGGCTCATCTGATATCTTGTCACCGGTATTGAATAAATGCTTCAAATTCACAAGAGTAACCCCGAACTTGTCAGTCTTTACCCACTTGTCCTGTGTGTGGTTGTCAACCCAGTTACACTAGAATAACACTACGTTGCCTTTGTTGTTATAATTCAACTCAATTATTTCTTTTATAATACCATAATATGTCTTGTTTCCTATTGTGCGGCAGTTATTATCACCCCTTTCAAAACATGTGGTCTGCGCAATTAAAGATACTCCACTACTTTGAACAGGCCTGCCCTCATCATAAGAATGAGTATGAAAATTAAACCCATTTATGGTGTAACTACTATATTTAATGGCAACCATGGTTGGCTCTTTAGCTAAAATTTTTATCTCTTCTGGTTCATCCTCACCCATCTCAGCCACCTGTGATTACAATATATTTGTTAAGGTAAAGTTATACATTACAGTAAGAAAAACACATTCGTTGGGTCATTGTTCTACTTACATGCAATCGAAACCACTCATGAAAGGTTTCATGATGCACAGATTGATTTCTCTTACGTTTTGAAGTCCAGATGAGGAAAGATAGTTTATATGCTTGCTGCAAGTGTTGAATTAGTCATTTAAGCAGTAAAGGATAAAATTTGACTGTGCTAATATAAGTAAAATATCTTACTTCAAATAAGAATCTATGTTGTCATAGTTGAATAAGACATATCTATGTGCTTGCAGCCAAGTTTTGTGGTCCAAAGCCACGCAACATTTGCCAGCCAATCCTCGACCAATGTTGTGAAAGAAAGGAGTACTACTACCAACATCCATAGCCAGCCCTTCATCATTTCTAACTTGACGGGTAAATCGAGTCAAACCATGTAAATACCGAGAACAGAATGTAAGACTCTCATCAAATAAATAGCTCTCCGCTATTGAACCTTCTGGATGACTCCTAGTACATACATACCCCTTACATTTCATCAAAAAATCTATACAAATATATATAAAGTGAGTTTATTTGCAGTGAGGCATGGCTACGACTATTTAATTTGTTTCTTTTAGAAAATTACCTCTCTACAAGATACATGTTGCGAAAATGTACTGGACCAGCCATTCTTGCTTGAGCAGGTAGATGAACCATCAAGTGTATCATAATATCAAAAAACGAAGGTAGGAATAATGTTTCAAGAATGCATAAGGTCTCAGCTATTTCAGCCTCTAGTTTTTGCATGTCACTAACATGGATTACAGGGGAATACATTTGCTTAAAAAATTGCTCACACGGATAAGTGCTGCACTAACATTTTCTGGCAATATCCTTCTAACAGCAAGTGGGAGTAACTGCTGAAGAAGAATATGGTTGTCATGACTCTTGAACCCAATTATCTTTTTCTCTTTAACCTGGACATTGCATCGTATATTAGATGCATAACCATCACAGAACTTAACTCCCTTTAGCACTTGGCAAAATATTTCTTCTATTCAGAACTCATCGAGTATGGTGCTGGAGGTAAATAAAAATTATCTTCTACTTCAATAGGATGAAGATCATTTCATATGCCTAGAGCTTGCAGGTCCAACCGAGAATTCAAGTTATCCTTGGATTTCTTGTCAGTTCCTAACAGTGTATTAATTATGTTATCACATACGTTCTTCTCAATATGCATAACATCAAGATTATAACGCAAAAGCAAGTCCTTCCAATATGGAAGTTTAAACCAAATAGACCTTCGTTTCCATATATTAATCGGCTCCCCCTCCTTTCTCTCTCTCTTTTTTGTTACCTTCTTTCCAGATGGATCCTTTCCAAAAGTTGTTTCCATACCTTCTGTCTGCACCAAAACTTCATGCCCAGACAGTGGATTTGGTGCTGACCGAAGCTCAGTAACACCATCAAATGAATGAGCATCAAGCCTAAATGGGTGGTTTGCATGTAGGAACCTACGGTGCCCCATGTAGCAAGTCTTGCCACCATTTTTCAATCGAAGAGAACATGTAAAGGAGTGACACTCAATACATGCTCCTTCACCAGAGGTAGAACATCCAGCCACATATCCAAGACCTGGATAATCTGAAATTGTGCATAATATGGCAGCGCACAGCTGGAAGTGCTCATTTTTGGAAGCATCAAAAATTTTAACACCATGGACAAACATATCTAACATATCGTCAACTAAAGGCTCCACAAAGACATCCATATCACTACCAGGAGCATATCGACCAGGAATTAACAAAGAAATAATGAAGTTTGGTTGCTTCATACAGATCCAAGGTGGAAAGTTGTATGGAATTAGAATAACAGGCCAAATACTATAAGAAATATTCATGGATCTGAATGGATTAAATCCATCTGTTGCTAATGCGAGTCTAATATTGCGAGAATCGGAAGCAAAATCTGGATATTTATGGTCAAAATCCTTCCAAAGAGGAGAATCTGCTAGGTGCCTAAGCAAACCATCCTTTGTGCGTCCTTCATCATGCCATCTTGTTTGAGCTGCTGTTCTAGAGCAGAGAAATAATCTCTGGAACCTTCTCTTTATTGGAAAATAGCGAAGAACTTTATTAGGAACCTTGTATGTGCGTTTTCCGTTTAGACTCTTCTTTTCTGATTTCCATCGTGAAGTTTTGCACTTTGGACAACAATTAGCATTAGCATTATCTTTCCAATAAAGGATGCAATCATTCTTACATGCATGAATACTGACATATCCAAGCCCTAGGCGTTTGACTGTTTTCTTGGCTTCATTATAGTTTCTTGGTAATGCTGACCCTTCAGGGAAAGCTTCATTAAATAGATCTAGTAATAGGTCAAAACTCTTATCAGACCATCCCCCAAGCAATTTGATGTGAAGTAGTCTAACACAAAACGCAGCTTTGAGAATTTATTACACCCTGGGTATAGGTCTTGCCCATAATCATTTGATAGCCTCCTAAGAGCATCCAAATCTGCATTTGTTTGCTCTGAATCACCCTCGTCCTCAAGTTCCCCACCTTCATCTAAACCACCTGCTAAGTCTCGAAGCAAATCAGAGATATCATCATCTTCACTTGACTCCACATCCCTGGCCTCATCATACTCAGCAGAATGCAGAAAGGAGCTATCTTCTCCATGGAAGATCCATGTCCTGTACCCTTCTTGAAAGCCCTCACATATCAAATGCTCATGAACTTCACCTTCCTCTCACCAAAATGAATGGACACATTTTCTACAAGGGCATTGTATTTTGTTGCCTACTGATGAATTACTAAATGCATGATGTAGGAATTTATTCAACCCTTCCAAATATTCTTTACTGTGCCTTCGTGCAATACATTATAAGTATCAGGTTAGATAAAATGGGCATGGATTGTAGGGACCTAAGGTTCGTAGAAGTGTTTGCTGTACCTAGGCTTATCCATCCATTGTTTATCCATGGTGCACCTCCGTTATTTTCACTGACAGGCTAGCCAAACCTAGAATGCAAGTTGTAAGTGCTCAAACAATTGCAAATATATGAAATCGCATTTAACCATACTCACTGAGTTCTCAGTGAAAATTACACTAGTTAAGATCAATCATTTCCATCACAAATTGTAAAGCTACACAGCTTGTAAAGATCATCAATTCCATCTCACAAAACGTAACGCTTATTCACACAGCTATATTTTTTAATGATTCAGTAGTGTGAATGCAGAAAAAAGTAGCAACTTCATCACTGGACACCTCATTGCGACCAGGTCTTTTAATTTGATCCCCAAATCAGAATATTAGATAATAAAATGAAGTAAAAAGAAGGTACCCTTTACCAACCTAGCATATATAGATGTCAGCTCAAGTGTTGTTATCTTAGAGACAAGTTCAAACTTCCACCATGGTGATCCCCCTGTCCTCTGCTGACTTCCTTGATGGTGATCCTGCAATGTTTTTCTAAACAGCATCAGAATGTAATATGTACAGAGTAACATATTCACTGAAACTTGTACACAATCACTAATTAAATATAACTTTCTAAACAAACCAAGCATAATAATACAAGTACCTTGGTTAACAAATTGAGTCCATGTGCATCCTTGGGATGATGCCAACGGGCTTCTTCAAACAACCCTCAGGGTTACCTGCATGCAGAATAAAATGCAGCCATTTCTCACCTTCTTTTCCAAACAAAAATGCCTATCACAACAAATTCGTTTATCAATAGTAAAAGTGAACGAAAAAATGCCACATTCCCACCGATTGCTGTTTAATTAGACCAGAATACCACAAATTTTAACTCAAGGAACAGAAGCCTACCGCATTCACATATTCACAGTTCAACTAGAAAAATCCCTATTTTCGCAAGACGTTAAATGCAATCGACTAGAAATTCGTCACCTTGCAGAAAATTGGATTCATTTGGCTGGAGGGTACACCCAAGCCTCTGAAGCTGTGGATCTGGAGGAGCTCTGGACCTGGTTGAAGACCGTACCCTTGAAGATGTGGACTTGAAGCTGTACACCCTACCCCTTCCCAGTGAAGACGACCAGTGGTGGCTGGTGGAACAGGGGGGAGGGGGCAGTGGTGGCTGCTTCCGAGACGATGGACAGGGCACGGCGTTTGTTGGCAAATTGGACGGACGGCCGGCGGTGGGTGGTGGCATGGCGGAAGAGAGAGGCGGCGCCAACCTGCTGGGGAGAGAGGGGCGGCGGCGCGCTTGGTGGGGATGTGAAACGGGCGGCGGCGCCGACGGGCTTGCAACGGAGCACGGTGGGTGGCTAGGGTCGCGGTGGGAGGGGGCGGCGAGGTCTGGTGGTGAGTCGAGAGCAGGGCCGCCGCGGAGTGTTGGGAGGTGGCGCGCGGCGTGTGGATTGGAGACGGGGGATCGATCGATTGTGAGGCAGCGCGGCTAGGGTTTTGACTGAGCGCACGCTAAGTCTCAGATCCAGCCTATTTCGGCCCAGCCCGCGCGCCAAAAATTCCCTACGCGCGCGTTTTTTGACCGTTTGTGAGAATTGTCGATAGACATAACTTTTAGCATCAGACCGTTTGACAATATTTACAGATTTAACGGCAGACCATTTGTCAGTAGCATTCTCAACAAATATTCCGTTTAGAACTCAAGAATTAACGGCAGACCATGCAACACAAAGTTTTAAGGACAAACGATTTGACATTGAAAAGCATTCTCTCTCGACGGCTGTCTAACGCAAAATTTAGGTCGTGGTGTAGTGACATATGTTAGAATGGCTAGACAATTATTGATCTTATACATTGTACATATGTAACTTATTTTATAATACTTTTTAATATATACACTGTAGGAAAGTCTTCTACAGTATTTTCCTCAAAATATTGGCATCTGCAACGAAGAAGAAATTGAAAATTGGTTCGGCGTTTTCCCAGCCAAAATAGGAGGACGGTTCTGCGAAGCCCAGGCCGGTATCCAGAGCAGCTCAAAACGCTTGCAGAGCCCAAGAAACAAGGGCTGAAGCTGAAGCCCAGCAGAGAGGTAGCCCAAGAAACATTGAATCAGCGAACACGGAACAGCACAATTGCACTTCACAATGCATACATGTATAGTGGACACGTCGTCTCGGCGGACGTCACTCACGGTATAGTACAGTAGTTAATCACGCATGCGTGCATGCACGTACTATGATACATGCGCGTCTTGTCATGGCGTGCGTGCGTTGTGTCCGTTCACAGGGTCGGGTAGGCGACGTCGAGCGTGAGGCCACACATGCCGGGGCCACCTACATCGCGGCGCATCCGGATGTAGCCGCGCTCGCCCCAGCTCTGGCCCCACGAGTTCTTGATGATCCAGTACTTGGCCCCCGACGCTGCGTCGGCGCCGTACCCGACGACGGTGACGGCGTGCGCCAGCCGCGTGCCGCATGGACCCGAGTACACGCCGCCCTTGTAGAATTGCATCCCGCTCCCGACCTCGATGGCCACGGCCACGGGCTGCCGCGCCACGGCGGCCTGCAGCGCCGCCTCGTTCCGGGGCGGCACCTTCCCGAACCCAGTGATCTTGGCGGCGTGGTGCGCGGACTTGGCCCGGTTGCAGGGCCCCCGCCGCGCCGTGTACGGGTAGTCCGCCTCCGTGGTGAGGCCGCCGTTCTTGATCACCCACTTGTACGCCCTCCCGTACGACCCCATGTTGCAGCCGCCGTCGTAGCTGTCGCAGTCCACCAGCTGCTGCTCCGACAGCGACACCAGCTTCCCCGTCTTGATCTTGTTCAGGCTCTCGATCGTCGCCGCCGTCACGAACGCCCAGCAGCTACCTGCATACGTAGGTGCAATTAATTATGATGTGTGCTCTTTTTATCTTTTGAAATGATCTGTGTGAAAATCACACATACTGCATGTTGAGCTCTGGGACTTGGGTGGCACCACGGCGCCGTTGGCCCTCCAGTCCACGCTGGCGGGAACGTCCTCGCAGCTGGAGAGGCTGGCTTCGTCGGCGCCATCGACGTCCCCGGCGCTCGTCGTGATGACAGAGTCGTCCGCGCCGCCATCATCGGCGTAGTACCCGGTGTACGTCGCCAGGAACTCCTCCTCGGTGAGGTCGGCGAACTCGTTCTCGGCGAGCTGGTACGTGAGGCCTTCGCGCAGGTTGGCGGCGTCGATGAACTCCGCGTTCCGGCGGTACACTTCGAACCGGCGCAGCGCCTCCTCCGCGCTCGGGTATGATCGGTTGTGCGCGCCACGCCACGTGCGGAACCTGTCCATCATCACCATGTCGCCGACGTCCACGAGGCCGCCGCCCGACGCCGCGCCCGCCGGGAGCATGGAGGCGGCGAGCAGGGCGCCGCACGACGCTAGCAGGGCCAGCGCGAGCGCCGGCGGCGTGGGGCGCGCCATGAACGGTGCCATGGCAGGCATGCACCTACGTGTGGGTACGTCACCGACCGTTCGATCCGGTTGTGCGCCTCGACCATGCATTCGTAGCTGTGCTTATATGGAGAGCCGGGGTGAGGAGGAGGTGTCAGCGTCGGAGAGATGCGGTGATGGATGCAATTTGGCCTGCGACAAGCGCACGCAAATGACGCCTGCTGGTTGGGCGCGCACTAGAGGAATGGTAACCGACCGTATTTTTTCTTTGTCGTGTTGCACGGCTATATATCTACATGCCACTGCCTTGTCACCAAGGAGTTTGTTAGGTACGTAGCGTCGCCGTGCACGCTCACTAGTACTAAATAGACTAATAGGGAGACATGATTATTTTGCGCCCGTCCACAAGTTCAGTTGAGAGTAAGCTTGGTAATATGCGAATTTTTTTGATTTTTATATTTATTTATTAAAAGATTTGCAAAAGTAGATTTTTGTTTGAAAAAATTGCAAAAATAGACTCCCACCGCCCTCTGGGAGGGCGGTTTTTAAAAATCGTCCTCCCAGAGGGCGATTTAATGACGTGGCTGACGGTAATCGGGCTCCCGGCCGACGGCCGTCAGCCATTTTACGGGCGGCCCCCGGGCCTCCCAAAAACCGCCCTCTTAGAGGGCGGCAAGGGGGCCGCCTGCAAATTGCGCGGCCGAGGGCGCGGACAGGGGCGCGGGGCCGTGGACGCGGGCGCGGGCGCGGTGCGGGGCCGAGGCCAAGGACGCGGGCGCAGCGCGGGGCCGAGGCCGAGGGCACGGGCGCGGGGCCGAGGGCGCGGGCGCGAGGCGCTGACGCGGCCGAGGGCGCGAGCGGGCGCGGGGCCGAGGACGCGGGCGCGGGCGCGGGGCGAGGACGCGGGCGCGGGGCGCTGACGCGGGCGAGGGCGCTGACTGCGGGCGCCCGATGTATTTTGCAGGCGGCCCCCTTACCGCCCTCTGAGAGGGCGGTTTTTGGGAGGCCAGGGGCCCGCCTGCAAAATGACTGACGGCCGTCGGCGGGGGGCCAACGGCCGTCAGCCACGTCATAAAATCGCCCTCTGGGAGGGCGATTTTTAAAAATCGCCCTCCCAGAGGGCGGTGGGAGTCTATTTTTGCAAATTTTTCAAACAAAAATCTATTTTTGCAAATCTTTTAATAAATAAATATAAAAATCAAAAAAATTCGGTAATATGCCGGCCAACCCATGGGCTATATAGGTTGAAAGTCTAATGGGCTGATATTAGAGGACCTTTGATGGGCCATAGGAAGTTGAGGATGGGGTTGTTTATGTCAACCAACACCAAAGAAAAGCCATTGAGCCGGATTGAGGAGCGCGTGCGGCTGGAAGGGGACGAGGAAAAATATAAAGTCTCAACTCTCAAATCTTTCTCTCCTATTGTCAACCCCCGGTTTTGGAAACCGGAAACCTCATGTGTTTTTCTATACCAATTCCTGGATCAGTAATTGTTACATACATATATAGCCAACACGAAACATATATCAGAAGGAAATAAGGCTAAAGAGTTAATTACCTTTACTATGGTTCATATAACCATGTTATATTAGATAAATAGCAACGGAAAACCAAATTAGCAGTAGGCCCACAACATGCCCACAAGCAGTTGACAGGGATCGCGACCTAGTTCCCGACCAGCACACGGTTCATCCTGCCAAGTATGCAAACATACTAGCAATGCCTTCTGCTCTTGTCTCTAATATATCCACGATTTGAGCAAGAGTGAGTACTTATGTACTCAGCAAACCACCACAGAATATGCAGTAAATTGCACGGGTATAACAAGGATGGCTATATGTTTAATTTGCGTAAAGCCAAAGATACAATACTACAGTAATAGATTCAAATTGTATTTTCACAAACTGATTTTCTGTACCTCTTGGTTATCATGGGTTAGAGCCTCATACACAAGAGGATAACCTGACATCATCAATAACCCATATCCAAGTGAGATCTCTCGTTATTAGGGTACCTCAACCGTACCCACCGAAGATCATTTTGGCTTTCCTTGCCAAGCACCGTGGGCAGGAAACCCACGTGTGCTCTATAAGTCATCGGAGCAGTACGCTCCCTCTTAATTACCATTTCTTTCCCAACCCAAGTTTTTGTAAAAACAAAACTAATCCGAATGGTCATAGCTCCTTCCATGACCGCGGGCATGGCTATTCGAATAGTTTTCACTCTGCAGAGGTTGTACACAGTACCCACACACCATCACACTCTAACGCCTAGCCAGTTAGGGCATTTAGCGTGAGTGCAACAATAAGACCTTTACAATACATTCCTACTGGCAATATCCATGCTAGGGTAAGTGATGCTTTCCCTAGGACGGGCCACTTTTTGGTAGGAAATGACACATCCCGAACTCCTTACACCGTTTGTCCAATCTGAGTGCATCACCAGGTTCTTCGTGAATATGATGGTCCTGGCATCCCGCAGACCCATCATATAAGGGATGGAAACCTATCCAGACTAGCCTTGTCAGGCCTGGCCTGCAAGACCTAGTCCGCCCATTGTCCTAGGTATACGCCCGAAGTTTAGTAAATTAGTCAGCCATATCCGTCCCATTTCAGACGTGTGGTCTTACATGTAAATAGATAGAGTTCACAAAAGGAACCGATCCTTAATTGACTTGGGCATGCAACTAAAGGTCTCCCACACCGGCCACTAACATCCCGCACACCCAAGTCCTATTTATAAAGCTTAATTTTGTTCTTGAAACAATCCAACCGGTTCACCATTTGTTTAACCAATCATCTCCCTGATGACTGCCCTGCCAAATTTTAATAGGGATTTACATGAATAATTCAACGGGATTTATCTAAGCATGGCTAAGCATGTATGTAGCATATAAATTAGTTCTATATACTTGACAAGGATGGATATTCAATCAAATGCCATGGGGTCATTTATACTATTGTAGGATATTACCTATTAACCAATTCATCATAATCAAATTCAAATTAAAGCATGCAATTTACAAACAAAATATTTTATAAATTGGGATCAATATGATCCAAAGGGTGTGATGACTTGCCTTGCTCATAGTGATCTGTAATTTAACTTTGTTGTTTACCCTTGATCAACCTTCAGCTCCTCAAATAGCTCCTTCACGATCCTCTCGATAGCAGCTCGACCTAGTTTACGTGAAAAGAAACAAATACAACAGTCAACTAACACACACGGCCACAAACCTACTCCTAATGGCAAATTACGTGGCGTCTAGCTCTATCCCTAATTTCCAAACTTAGGGGGATTGCTTTCTAATCGCAAGAGGCTGAGGATTTGGCTTCTAGTCCAACTAGAAGGTCTCTGGAGGGCTTAGGTGTAGCAAAACTAGGGTAGGCTAAGGCTTAAGCTTGCTATAGGATTACTAACACATCACAACAATCAATGTTGACGATTTATCCTTAGGGTTACTTAGCTAGCCGTTATGAATTACTTATTTTGTCAACTGGGTCATTGATTATTCTTCTTTAAGAGAGGTCAAGCATTATTCCCATTTTGTTGTGTGGCTTGATTCCATATGCATGGATGTGCTTATGGATTTGAAGATTTTATTTGATTTCCTTAAGTCAGGTCAACCGATTTGTAGTTGTATTCTTCGGGTGAGGTTGTTCAAGTGATTATAATTAATTTCTAGATATTGCCTTGTATATTCACCTTATATGTGCAAAATGATGTATGTGGTTGTGTTAGCCACCATGATGGCTTTAAATACTATATAAGTGTAAATGAATTAGTCCCCTATATAATTTAGGGTGTTTTAGTAAATCCCTTGTGTTTTTATCACAATTTGACATGTAGTGTTCATTTATGTCCCATGTATTAGGGTTACAAATGTGTAAGCATATTTTAGAGCCGTAACTAATATTATTTTAGCTAAAACTTTGCTAAGGATATTTTTTTTGAAGGGTTATTAACTAACCAATTTTTTTTATTTAGCAAATGGTGCATAACATATATTTGTGGCAACTTTTATTTCTGTTCCAGAAGATAGGCCTTGAATTTAAAATATTTTAGAGACAAGTTTCACTCAATTTGGAGTTGATTTGAATTAGTTATGAATTTCTAAAGATTAATACAAATTTTACTTCATTAAAGTAAATAGATTGCACTGTGTCCCTTTTTTCCTTTTCTCGAATTATTTTTCTAAGGGAAAGGATTTTGTTTCGCTGACACGTGGGGTCCTACCATTTTATTTATACAAAACATTATTTTCCAACGGGAAACCCTTGACTCAATGACACGTGGGGCTGTGGTCAGTAGTTGACCGGTCAACTTGGCCACCCAAAGTCCTGGGCCCATATGTCATGGTCTGGGAGGCCCATTAGTGGTTTCTAACTGGTTTTCAGGCCTCGGTGGCCCACATATCAGCCACTCATCTTTTAGCTATGGTTTTAATTAATTTTCCTTAACTTCCCGGGCCCACTTGTCACTGGCACGAGTTAAACTTCATCATTAATTTTAATGCTCTTCATTAGTTTGTTAACCAAATTCATTAAGGTGGGGCCCGGTCATCATACTCTCTCCTTCTCCCTCTTTCTTACTTTCCCCACCCTCTGTCTCTCCCGTCCCCCCACCCCCCCCGGTCTCTCGCTCGCCTTTCTGTCTCGCATGGTGGTCATAGGAGCGCGGAGTGCCTGCTGACGATGGCAGCGGCTGGAAGCCGATGGTGGCCCAGCAGGGGTCGCCGTTCCTTCCTCTCCGGTGCCTCGACGACAGCAAAGCTAGCAGTGGCACGCATGGGGACTGGAAGGGCTGGGGCGCGGTGGTGAATGGCTCGGGAGGTGGTCAAACGCCTTGGCTAGCGGCGACGGAGCAATCCGGCCGACGGCGGGAAGCCGGCGGTGGCCCAGGCAGGGTTTCCGGGGCTCCTGGGATCCCTGCGAGGTGGCTCGGGTGGCTGGCGGCGGCAACGGCGGTTGTGGTGGTGGGGTTGAGGCGGTCATGGCTGAGATGGCCACGGCGGGGTGGAGCTCCAACTCTCCGGCAAAATTCACCGGTAGTGTGGAGCAATCGGCCGGCGCGGGGCCCTCTACAAGTCTCTCTCGGCGAGGGGAGTGTTTTCCCCAGCTTGGTCTGGCCGCGACGGATTTCTACGAGCGCAGGCTACGGCGATCTCTCCTCCGGTGAGGTGGCACGAGCACTGCACCAGCGTCGGGGCAAAATTGACGACGCGGGGTACGGAGCCACTTACAGGGAGCCTAGGGACATCTACCGGCGAGAAGGTGGTGCTCGAGCTTGCTTGGGAGCGGCGGAATGCTTTGCACGGCCGTGGCAGAGCCGAACATTGCTAGCCGCGTGTTCCCTTGCGTGTGCGCGTGGGTGCGCATTCCAGCGGCGCCGATGGCTTAGCGACGGAGCTCATCAGAGGGAAGGGGGCGGAGGTAGAGGAGACGAGGTGGGCGTGTTAGGTTCTTACTGAGCGGCAGCAGGGAAGCGTTACAACCGAGGCTTGGTGAAGCACGACAAGTGACGGTGGGCGAGGTTCAGTGTCCAATTTGCCCTCGAGCTCGCGGTTCGTCTGGCGTGGTCCGCCGCTGTGGTGTCGTCATCTTCATGTTCGCGCGCGGTTCGTCCACGAGCTTGCGGTACGTCCACGGCTCGCGGGTCGTCTTCAAGGCCAGTTGGCTCATCCCTGCTTCAGGCTCGGCCAGAGCCTGGACATGGCGCTGCCTTAAGAGAGGTTGACCGAGGCGGCGTGGGCGCACGGTGTGGCGACGGGAGGGGTGAGACGGTGGCGGCGAGCATGGAAAAGTGGTTTGGGTGTTGATGGTGAGTTCGCAAGGTGGCACGCACGCGAGGCATTCGACGTGTGAACGGTGTCGGGGCTGGCCGGGTAGAGAGAGAATTTGGGGGTGTCCGGGTGCGGGAAAAGGAGAATAGGGCGTCGGCGTTTGATTATAGAGGTGAGGCTTGGTGGCCGGCTGGGTGTGGAGCTTGAGAGGTCACTGGCGAGTGCCGATTGCAGGGGAAGAAGGAGGAAGTTGTTGGTTGATCTATTGGGCCACGAGCCAGTGGGAGGCGCAGGGGCTAAGTCCCACGCGCCAATAACGACGTGGACCGATTCTTACGTACACGCTACGATCGGAAGCGCCCGTTTTTTCTCTAACGGAATTGCCCCGATCTCCTCCAGCGCAATATTAAAAGGGGCTACGGCAACATGAATAGGTGACGATCTATCTCACGCTAAGCTAACCCTGAAAACCCTAGCTGATCCTAAGCTCGCTGGAAGGAGACTGAAGGTCGATCTCCTCCTCAATCGCCGGTCAGTGTAGGTGGCGGCCGGAAGGGCAACGCCACCCACACCTTGGGCGGTTTTCTACTGCATCGGCGTCAACTTCGACTACGGCACTAATGGGCTCCAACACAACCGGTCAGTATTTCACCTCTATTCCGTATAAGCTCTAAAGGTGATCATGTATGTGCTAGGCTAAGAACATCTGTAAGATCTAATATTGTGGTATCAGAGCCATCCTCAGCCACATACATGCATCCATCATTCCGGTTGTTAAAGCCCTAAGGCCGTGGCATTAGCTAGTCGGATTCGGTTTGGGTAGCAATTAGAAGGAAGGAAGCCAAAATTTGGGCTAAGACACTTTAAAACCCCAAAATCCCCTTCGGCCGAAACTCCCAAAACCTTAAGAAATTCCAAATCAAGAAATCCCCAATTTTTTTTGGTCGAAACCCTAAGTTTTTCCCCAAATCAAAGGAACGGGACTAAGTCTCTTACCCGATTTCCCTGCCGAATAGCCGCGCGGGGCATCATGCTTGCCCGCGTGTGCGCCTTGCGTACGGCCTCAGCTCCGCCATGCCGACGCTCCCGATGCGCGACATCAGCGCCGCCGCATCGTCGTCCACCGCCCGGACCGGTCCCGCGCCTGCCTGTTGGCCGCGCGAGACCGAGGCTCACCTTGGCTGTGGCTTCCGCTGCGCCGAGGAGGAGAACTGGGTGGGAGGGCTGCCCGCCGTCCTCGGTCCGCCGCGTGCCATGGTCGCTGTCGTCGCCACTTTGCTCAGCGCCAGCGTCACCGCTTCTCTCGCGCGAGGGCATGGAGGAGGAGAGAATCAGAAGGAATGAGGATTAGGGTTTCGGCTGGCCGAGCGTAGTTTTTGTCGCGCGCCCATGAAATCGCGACCGTCGGATTAGATCGGACGGCGATCGGCTTTGGGCCTGTGGGTGCACTTGGGCCACACGCGCTCAACGCTGCTGGGCCGCGTGCATGACGACCGCGCGAGCCGAGGGGCACAGTAATGGGCTGCACGGCCAAAATCACTGTTTAATTAATTTCAGTTATTTCTTTACTAAGTTTCTACATGTAAATTTAATTCTTTTTAGCCAATTTTGATGCTATTAAATTACAGTAAAATCATTATGTTGCCATTAAATTTTAAGTAAAATTTTACCCTATAATTTATGTGCTGAGATTTAATTTTTCTTTAAGCTATAATTATTAATTTATGATTCATACATTAAGTTTTAATTTCTTTTGAGCCATTTCTTAATGCTATAAATTAAAGTAAAATTTATATTTCTGCATTAGAATTAATTTCCAATTAAATGGAACCAACGGGAAATTTAATTGGAATATTTTATTTATTTCCTTCGTCATTTCGACCCAACGGAGTTATGACCTAGGACATCATTATTGACGATAAATTTAGTTTTGCTTCATTTTGCGCAACGGAATTATGGAGTAAAATAATTTTCTTGTGCATGATTAACCAAACCAACGTAGGGTTAATTATGTACATTTTTTGCTGTTTACTAATGTTTTGTCATTAATTTCAGCTGTTAATGACATTGTTGCTCAAATAAACAGCATTGAGCAACTAAATGGCACCAACTTCTAGGAATGGAAGGAGAGGGTGATAATTACTCTTGGGCTACTTGATTATGATGTTGCCTTACGCGAGGATGCACCCATTCCCCCTCCCGCTAGTGCCACTAATGCAACTAAGAAGACATATGAGGAGAAGGCGGAGAAATGGGAAAAGGTGAATCGCATGAGTTTACTAGTCATTAAGAACTCTATATCTCCTGGCATCAGAGGCGGCATTTCTGATGCTGACGCGCCAGGAAGTATATGACTAATGTTGAGCAAAATTTTAAAGGCTCGTCTAAGATTTATGCCAGTGTTCTCATAATGAGGATGCTCACCTCTCGTTACGATAGGAAGGGGAGTGTGTGAGAGCACATTATGTCTATGACCAACATGGCACCACAATTGAAGAGCATGGACATGGCTATCTCTGATGGTTTCCTAGTCCACTTCATCATGAGTTCCTTGCCACCGGACTACGGTCCATTTAAGATTAACTATAATACTCAGAAAGACAAATGGTCCATTGTCGAACTCATTTCTCACTCCGTTGACGAGGAGGAGCAACAAAAGGCAGAACGGCAAAAGGAACAGGCTTTCCTCGCTGAGTCTGACAAGGGAAAGAGGAAGGTTGATGAAACTTATGTAGGCGAATCCAACAAAAGACCTGTGACGACCCGTTTTTCCATTCCCGCTAGTTTTCGTTTTCCCGAGCTCCCTTCCTATCCTGTCAGCTGTGCCCCAGTTTTTCTTCCTGGCCAGCCGACTACCTTCTCCCTTGAGCCAAGTAGATTGCTACTCAGTCCTTGTATCCTGCCCTTTCCTTTGTCTTACTCGGACCTCCTTGCTGCCGAGTAAGCACTGTGAAGTGGCCGACTACCTTGTTGAGACCTGTTGTTTCTTTGTCCCCCGAGTTGCACCCGCCGTTGGACGCCGACTACCATGGTAGTGAAGAATCAGTCTTCACCTACCCGCAGCACCGCTTGGACCGAAGGACAATAACCTGCTGCATCGCTTGGACCAGTGGTCAGTCCGAAGCCCTGTCAGTGAGATTTCTCCAACCTGTCCTAGCCTTGACCTTAATGTCTCATCGCAGCTACAGTGCCTGCCAACTCCTCTGACCTGTTGGACTCCAAAGTCACTCCCTGTCAAATCTTTTGTCAGTTCACCTTGACTTTTTCTCCCTACCCGTTGCCCAGCTCCACCGTGCCTCACGCTTGCACGCCGGCTATATATTGAGCCATCCATGCTCCTTCTTCCCTTGTTTTGCAAACCGGCCAGCTCCAGCTCTGCTAAGTTTCCATCCTCTCAAGCTTTGGAGCTCTTTCACCCGGATTGCAAACCTGGTTCAGCTGACTGCCACCTTTCTCTGCAGCCGACTACTTCTTGATCTTTTTCTTGGTGTTTTACTTCTCCTGCTTATCAGTGTTTCTTTCTGCTTGTTCAGAGTTTGAACCGGTGGACGATCCCGAAGCCGCCTTCGCCGAAGAAGACCCCTCCTTGGAACAAGGCAAGCCTCTTTGATCATATTGTTTCCCATATATGCAAAACTATGTTGTTTGGAAAATATTATGCATGCTTAGTTTACACCTTTTTAAACTGTTGGCCTCGGTTTTGCAAGCGCAACCGATGGACCTACCCAGTAGTAGCACTTATTTGGTAGGATGTTGATATATTTCTCCCTTGAGAGCCCCACAAATGGCACGCTAGCATCCTATCTGAGGATACGATGCCGAGTAGAATGGCTTAGCTCTGCAACGTTGTTTGTCGTTTGGGAAAACTTTGGGTTTTACTAAACTGATTGGAAAAACCCGATACCTTGTGTATCGGTGCGTTTTGTGAAATAAAGACAGCTTGTGAAAATCTTGGTGTACAGAGACAGCGCCTGTGTGGCTTGGCTATGTATTACCGCTAAGGACCATTTCCTTTGGGGATTCCATCCGAGCATCTTACAGTGCGACCATGCGGGTATTATGGGATGCCCCTGGCCGAGTAAATAGTAGGTTTAGGGAAGTTCAGTGCCGACCATTGAATCCTGTGTGGATCTTTCGGCTGGCATTGGATAACCCTAGACTGGCTTTGGAAATGGCCTTGTCACGAATTTCTGGGTACAGGCCAGTACTCGGTGTAATTTTCGTGTCGGATGGGTAAAGCGCACACCCTCTGCAGAGATTAGCAGAACTGTTCGAACAGCCGTGCCCACGGTTAAGGGCGATGCAAGGTGATTCCCATAGCGTAGATTTGTTTGCCAGTGATTTGTGAAAGTGTTTGATGGAAAGGGAACCGTGACCAGAGTTTGCCGAGTAAGCAAGCGGAAGGCCTGTGTGGCCAGAAACGGATCTGTGTGATCTGGGGTGTTAAGCACCATAAACAAGTGTATGAAAAGTAAACAGGATGAAGATCATGCTCCTGGGTTGTAGCCTGGGCAGCAAAGTTAAAGCCCCTGGGTTGTAGCCAGGGCGGCAATTCAGTCTTCGGGTTGTAGCTAGAAGACGGTGATGATCATGCTCCCGGGTTGTAGCCAGGGCAGCAGTGTTTTAGCTAGCTGGTTGTAGCCAGCCTAGCGGGCATTTAGTGCCATGATCATGCTCCCAGGTTGTAGCCAGGGCAGCAGTGTTCTAGCTAGCTGGTTGTAGCCAGCCTAGCGGGCATTTAGTACCATGATCATGCTCCCGGGTTGTAGCCAGGGCAGCGATGATGAGCCCCCGGGTTGTAGCCAGGGCGGCCGACTAGCTAGCTGGTTGTAGCCAGTATAGCGGGCATCAAGTGCCACAGCTGAGATTTGGTTGTAGCCGAGTCTCAGGGTCAACGAGTGGTTGTAGCTACTCGGGAGATACAGGACCAGCAAATGCGAAGTAAAAGATTATAAGAACATGTATGTTTGTGCTTGATTTTATAAGGTGGTGAGTTGTTGAAAAGCAACTTGCGGAATGGATCGAGGCGTGAGCCTCTTTCTGACAACTAAATTTTGGAACTCACTAGTGTTTGCAAAGAAAAGAGTTTATAAAGGCAGCTTTTCGCAAATAAAACCCTTAGCCTTTCCTGTCTGACCGACATGGCATCTTTCCCGGCTTGCTGAGTACGAAAGTACTCACCTTGTTCATATATATATGTATAGTAGGTTTTGGAGAAGAAGACGAAGATCCTACTGCTGCCGAGTTCCTCCAAGACCAGGCCGACTACGAAGACTTCTGAAGGTTTCGAGCCTAGTTCCCAACCGAGCCTGTGGTGTAGTTTTTATCCAGCTTCCGCCCTGTTTTGCTGTTTCGCTAGTTTACTTGTTGACTATTTTTGCCCATCCCGGGTTTGTCCTGGATGGTTCTCCTTGTATTTATATATGTACTCTGTTATGTATTTATTGTAACTCTGAGTTGTATCATTGTTGTGCGTACCCGACTACTGATCCTGGGATCGGGTGCCGTATGCACATGGTGGCCTTCCACCTAGTCGGGGAGGCGCCACAAGACCTAAGACTGGCAAGCCTAAGCCTAAGCCTAAGGGGAAATTTAAGCCACCCCAAGGTGCTCCATCTGGATTTGGCGGTGCTCCATCTGGATCTGGCACGGTTACATCCAATGACATAATGTGCAAGTTTTGCAAAAAGACTGGGCACATACAGAAACAGTGTAATGGCTTTAAGAAGTGGCTCGCTAAGTATGGTAACGTTATTATTGATATTATCTCTTATGTTGATGATGCACTCTATGTGAATTATGCCTCTGGTTCTTGGTGGATTGACTCAGGTGCAACTGTGCACGTCACCAATTCATTTCAGGAATTGCGTTCCGTGAGGACTATCATAAAGGGGGAGTGAAGTCTTAGAGTGGCGGATGGAAATGAACTTCATGTTGAGGCTATTGGAGATCTTCCCTTAGTTCTAGGAGGAGGCTTCAAGCTATTATTGCATAATGTTCTTTATGTGCCATCTGTCAAAAGAAACCTTATTTCCGTTGCTTGTTTAACGGAACACGGCTTTAGAGTCGATTTTGGTAACATTGAATGTTTCATTAAGTTTAATAATGAAGTTGTGGGCCTTGCTTTTAAGCAAGGCAAACTTTATTTCTTCTCTCTTGATGAATCTGCTATGACTTTGTGTGATGTTGCTAATCATGTTAAGATAAATGAGACCTCATCGAAACTATGGCACTGTCGTTTAGGCCATATTTCGAAGGGGAGGATGGAACGTCTCATTAAAGACGAGATACTTCAACCATTAGATTTTACTGAGGAAAATCCCTGCTTAGATTGTATCAAAGACAAATTCACTAAAACAATTAAAAAAGGGGCCACTAGGAGTACGAGAATACTTGAGTTAATCCACACGGATATTTGTGGACCCTTCCTAGTGACATTAGTAGACGGTTTTGATTCTTTCATTACGTTTACTGATGACTTTTCCTGATATGGCTACATTTTTCCCATTAATGACCAGTCTGAAGCACTAGATAAGTTCAAGATTTTTAAGGCTGAGGTAGAAAATTAGCATAATGTTAAGATTAAAGTAGTGCGCTCAGACCGAGGAGGGGAATATTATGGGAAAAGTGCTCCATACGGGCAAATTCCGAGGCCATTTGCCAAATTCCTAAAGGAAAATGGCATAGTTGCCCAATATTCTATGCCCGGTGAACCACAACAGAATGGAGTTGCTGAGCGTCGCAATCACACACTAATGGACATGGTGCGTAGCATGCTTAGTCACTCTAGTCTGTCTGTGAAATTGTGGATGGAGGCATTAAAGACAGCTGCTCATATACTAAATCGGGTGCCTAGTAAGTCCGTACCTAAGACACCTTATGAGTTATGGACTGGTAGAAAGCTGAGTATAAATTATTTAAGAGTATGGGGATGCGCTGCTGAAGCCAGACCTTTTAATCCACATCTAAAGAAATTAGACCCTAAGACTGTGAGCTGTCACTTTATTGGGTACCCAGAAAAATCTAAGGGGTATCGGTTTTATTGTCCAGACCGTGTCAATAAATTCATGGAAACTAGACATGCTGTCTTCTTAGAGAATGATCAAATCTGTGGGAGCTCACAGAACAGACAGTTGGACCTTGAGGAAATCCGTGTCACCATGCCGGTTATCCAACAGGAAAATCTGCCTGTGCCTCAGCAAGTGCCACATGTATCTTCTTCTGTGGATCCGTCTACAGTTGAGGGTACTAACGAACCTGTAGCACAAAATGATGTATACACTGATGTGCAAATTCCTCAACCCGCTAGAGTTCTGGATGAACAACTAAGAAGATCACAGTGGGAGAGGAGATCTGCCATTCCTAGTGATTATGAGATTTTTATTGGAGAAGACATTGGGAAAGCAGATGACCCCACTTCATTCAAGGAAGCCATCATTAGTGAGAATTCATCCAAGTGGCTTGACGCCATGGAAGATGAACTAAAGTCTATGGGCGCTAACGATGTCTAGGATTTAGTAGAAATTCCTGAAGGAGTTAAAGCAGTAGGCTGTAAGTGGGTCTACAAAACTAAGTATGACTCCAAGAGAAATGTCGAATGATTCAAGGCAAGGCTAGTAGACAAGGGTTTTTCGCAGAGAGAGGGAATAGACTATAATGAAACCTTTTCCCCGGTCTCTAAGAAGGACTCATTTAGAGTTGTTATGGCGCTGGTAGCTCATGATGATTTAGAGTTACATCAGATGGATGTTAAGACTGCATTTCTTAATGGTGACTTGCATGAGAATGTTTTCATGGCACAACTGGAAGGTTTTGTCATGAAAGGCAAGGAGCATATGGGATGTAGGCTAAAGAAAAATCCATTTATGGTCTTAAGCAAGCGTCTAGATAATGGTACCTTAAATTTGATGACATGATTAAGAACTTCGGATTTAAGGAGAATGAAGTGGATAATTGTGTTTATATGAAGTATAAGGGTGGTAAGTTTATAATCTTAGTACTCTATGTGGACAATATTCTATTTGCAAGCAGCGATAAGCATTTGTTGCATGAGACTAAAACATTTTTGTCCTCTAAGTTCGACATGAAAGATCTTGGTGAAGCCTCTTATGTTTTGGGCATTGAGATACACCGAGATAGGTCTAGAGGAGTATTAGGATTATCTCAAAGGTCATACATTAACAAAGTACTTGAAAGATACAACATGAGCAAGTGCTCTGTCACGCCTGCTCCAATTGTCAAGGGCGATAAGTTTGGTTTATTCCAAAGCCCACGAAATCAGTTAGAGAAAGATCAGATGAGGTCGATTCCGTATGCTTCAGCTGTTGGAATCTTAATGTATGCACAAGTCTGTACGCGACCGGACTTGGCTTTTGTGACCGGAATGCTTGGCAGGTACTAGTCTAACCCAGGTCTAGACCACTGGAAGGCTGTTAAGAAAGTTTTGCGTTATTTGTAAGGCACTAAGCATTACATGCTAACTTATAGAAAGTCTGATGACCTTGAAGATATTGGTTATTCAGATGCTGACTTTGCAGGATGTGTAGACACTAAGAAATCTACATCAGGCTATGTCTTCACTCTTGCAGGAGGAGCCATTTCATGGAAAAGCTCCAAACAATCTCTCACTGCAGCGTCGACGATGCAGTCTGAGTTTATAGCATGTTATGAGGCAACCGGGCAGGCTGTATGGCTTAAAGGCTTTATTCCGGGACTGAGAGTGGTAGACAGCATTTCTAAACCACTCACTATATACTGCGACAATAAAGTCGCAGTGTTCTATTCAAGTAACAACAAGTCAAGTGGTGCTACCAAACACATTGACATAAAGTATTTCGTTGTGAAAGATAGAATCCAGGATCAAACAATTAAAGTTGAGCACATAAGCACTAAGTTAATGCTCACGGATCTGCTCACTAAAGGTCTACCGCCCAATTTATTTAATGAGCATATTGCCGGCATGGGATTAGCAGGTAGCCTATAAGTGTAATTCTGGAACAGGGGCATAAGAATCAATCAACACCCTATAAGAGTAAGTTGTTTCCTATCGAGGTAATTTGGTGACTATAGATACTGTTGTCGTAGTGGCATTTTCATTGACCGCTGCGACACATTATTTTAGTTCGCCATATTACTTAGATTGGACTCATTAGCCTTAAGATCAAGTGAAAAAATGTTGGTTGATCTACTGGGCCACGAGCTAGTAGGAGGCACAGGGGCTAAGTCCCACGCGCCAATAACGACGTGGACCGATTCTTACGTACGCGCTACGATCGGAAGTGCCTGTTTTTCCTCTAACGGAATTGCCCCGATCTCCTCCAACGCAATATTAAAAGGGGCTACGGCAATGTGTATAGGTGACGATCTATCTGATGCTAAGCTAACCCCGAAAACCCTAGCCGATCCTAAGCTCGCTGGAAGGAGACCGAAGGTCGATCTCCTCCTTAATCGCCGGTCAGTGCAGGTGACGGCCGGAAGGGCGACGCCACCCACACCTCAGGCGGTTTTCTACTGCATCAGCGTCAACTTCGACTACGGCACTAATGGGCTCCAACACAACCGGTCAGTACTTCACCTCTATTCCGCATAAGCTCTAAAGGTGATCATGTATGTGCTAGGCTAAGAACATCTGTAAGATCTAATAGAAGTCTCTGCTGGCCTCGTGGTATATGGGCGTCGTCCTTGGCTTCCTGTGGCGGTGAGTGTGGCTCTTCTCGCTGCGAGGAGCTTAGAAGTGAGATACGGGGGTCATCGATGTAATTAAGGCGGCATCCTTGCCTTCCCCAGAATCCCGCGGGGAGGATGGGATGCGCATCGTGCAGCCTAGGTCGGGGACGGCACAAGACGGGAGAGAGAGAGAGCTCGCGGAATGGGAAAAAGGGTCATGGCGGTGGTCCACTTGCGTCCGGGATGCGTGGCGGTGACGGGTTGGGTGAGCGGCAGGGCCACACACTACTGTGCAGCAATGCGCTGTTGTACGGTGGTGAGGGCTGATGCGAGCGCTCCAGTGTGGGGTTGCTCAGTGCAGTGCACCTGGAAAGGCAAGGGAGGGGAAGGTGTGCGGCGGATGGCAACACGCCTGCAGCTTGATGTCTTGCGTGCTAGGAACAAGCAGCGCAATGCACGGGAAGGTGGGTGTGTCGGCACCAGGGGAAGGAATTCCCGAATACCCGGAGTGTAATCCATATTAATCCTATGATCGGTGGCTAGTACATGCATCTACAACCTTGTTATCACATCCACACATCATATATATACAAATAGGTAATGTGGTTCACATAACTTAGTGAGTGCACAAGGTCATACAACATAGATAGGGCCAACCGACCAAATAAAGGAGTTCAAACGCAATGGAAAAGAAGTAGCAAAATATATAACTTCTTTGGTATGCCCATCTACCAAACCACCACAGGCAATGGACTAGGAATCACCCTAGAAAGAACCATCCTCAAAACCTCTGGTACCCGATACAAAATACTCGTCACTAGGCATCTCATAGCCTGCATCAACGTCTAAAAACAACAAGAGGTGGATTAATACATATGTATTGGAAAGCCCTACCCAAGCCTTCGTAAGCCTATATGTACTTGCAAGCTGAGATCAAAGGAGGCTAATTTGTGGACTAAATTTCAGCATAAAGCAAACTTTTATTCACAATAGTAAATCATAATAGATTGCAACAAAATTTATAAAACGTTATGTAGATAATAGTAGTAGTAATTTAAGCATCATCATAATATCATCCTTGTGCCCTCCATGGCAGCAAGTAAACATTTTACTCTCAGCCCACACCAAACAAAATCACCACCATTTTACCACCATCCTAAGTTCACAAACATTTTAGCAAAACACCAACACTATACTTGCGTCATTTCACCAAGTTGCTCATGACCGTGAGAACAACTAATCGATTAGTTTAGACTCTACAGAGTTTGTGCACCTTACCCACATGACACATACTAGCAATAAGGTCAACCATGCCACGTGATACCAACCGGTACCCGTTTTGCTAAATGTGACGAAGCCACTACATTGCTCAAAAATTAACCTTGCACAAGCACGGAGAGTGTTTCTCCACATTGGCCATGAACCAATGTTGCTTGGAAAGGTGGGCCCCATCCTAATTCTAACACCATGAGGATGATCACAACCGTCACCTCCAAGAGGCACCATTCGTTATATTGGATATGCTCAGATGCCCAAGGCATATGACGAACTACCGTTCCCACAGGGGCACATGGGTAGCTCCTATGAAACATCACACGACTAGTCCTTACTACAACGGCCTCCCAATGCAAGGTTAAGGAATAAGCAACATAATAAGCTAAGGTTACCCCATAACTAACACATGTGGTTGCACTGTAATCTTAGTTAGTGATACATAGTTCGATCCTTAATTGACCCAGGTGAGCACTCCCCCTATCGGTGTGCAACTACCACCATATGCACACCACTTACTGTCCAAGTCTAAAATCCCCATTTTCTATTTTCATGGTTCAAAAATAGAAGAGGCAATCCCCTCTGTACGACATGTTCAAATATCCCAAGTTTAAAGAGTGAATATTATGTCATGTGTACTCAATGAGATTTCTAAGCAATAGCTAGTATTAGTAGCTCGAATATACCCAATTTGGCACTGGGACAGCACCACAATCCATCCTAGGTATATCAACAGTAGGGTGAACAATAATCAAGGTGGATAATGTAGCAAATAGGAGTTGTTCTACTAATATCCCAAACTTTTCAACCTCGCATGCAATTTATAAGTAGTAAAGCAATTTGCGAAAATATAGGATCGAACATGATCAAAGGAGGAATGAGTAGGACTGGCCTTGCTCAGTGGTCTCCTCAAAATACTCTTGAACCTGCTCACACTCCTATACGGCTGCAACTTCGTCATCTAATCAAATTTGAACGATAATCGAATGAACACAAAATAAACACCAAAAATGCAAAACCTACCATTCACTATTTGTATTTTAGTATTTAGCTGTACATTTCTGTCATATTTGTGCAAAATCTGACTGAACCATGTTAAAGAGAAAATTCCTATGGAGCCACAGAAATTTGGCCCGACTGATTTGGAGTTAAAATGAATTTTCTATGATTTTTCAAAGTATCCACAATTTTCAGTGTAAGAATAATTGGTATAAATTTTCTTGATTTATTATTTTCATTAATTGGGAGGTCCCTCCAAGCACTAAAACTAATTACAAATTGGTCCTCCCTAGCACTAAATTATAGGGAAGTCCCTTCGAGCACTAAAACTAATTACAAATAGGTCCTCCCGGGCACTAAAATACAGGGAAGCTCCTCCAAGCACTAAAACTAATTACAAATATGTCCTCCTGAGCACTATAATCACTCTTAGAGCCTTAAATCTTCCTAGAAATTACATAGAGGTCCTTGGGCCTATTTGATTGTGAGGTACTTTTCTTATTCAACCCAAGGACTTCCGAAAATCGCGGTTTAGCCCTTGTCTTCAACCAATAGCCATTAGGTACATCCAGGAGAACTCAGCTGCTACGGGCTTAGCTCGTGTCACACCCTGAAAATTTCGACTAATAAATTAGGAACACAAAATTGTGCACCATCGAAAACTTTGATAAATTGCATCATGCTGAGGTTGTTCCCTTTTAATTTCATTTATTTGGTGCCAACTCAAACCAAATATTAAATTCTCCAACTAAAGTTTACCGTATTAAATAATTTACGGAACTAAGGGATGACCCAAAATAAAATAGAGGGAAATCTTATTAAGAAAAACCATAATATCGAGTGTAATATTTTTCATTAAAATTTTATACTAGTAGGAATGTAAGCTAAGAGAATTAATAGTGAATGGATTAGATAATTGAATGTATAATTCAGAAAAAAAACCCTATATGTATAGAGAAATTCCCTAGCTATTAGTTCTTTTGGCAGTTTTGTAGGGAGGACCTCCTTTCCTAAAAACTTCTTGCAATCGGGTCCTTGCCCCCAATTCAACCTGCTGGCTGTGGCGCTGCTTGTGCGCACGCGCCGCCGCCCCTGCACCGCCACGCCGCTAGCCGTGCCAGCCCCTGCTCGTGCACCGTGTGTGCCAGCTGCCCGAATCGGCCGGACAGGAGGCACAATCCCACGCCATCCCCCATCGCCGCCCTGAATCACGTGCACCTGAGATCCCTAGCCGCGCATTCACTGCGCCAGCTGCGTGTCGTGATGTGCTGTGACTGCTGCCTGCGTCAGCTCGATCTTGCCCTAGGATACGCCATTACTCCGCTTCTGGCCGCTGCGGGATCCCTGGAGACTGTGGGTCACATCGCCGTCGTTTTGCTGGAGACCGATAACCACTGCCACCACCAGCCATCATCACGCCTACCCGGTCTACTGCCTTACACCGCCGCAACCTCGTCGCATCTGCCTTTAAATCGTTGCGCTGCTTAGAGGAGATTTGCGTGAGTGCATATCCCACTGCCGTGACCTCGTCCTGTCGGCCATTTATTAGCGCCATGCCTAAGCCATAGCAATCGAGTGCACTAGGGGGTGCTCCCGTGTATTTAAGCTGTGGAAGAGCTCGACTGTCGGTGTTTTACACCGACAATATGAATATAGGGCTACTCGTCGGATCGAAACTCGGTGGACTGCAAAGGAACATGGGGAGTTTATACTGGTTCAGGCCCTCGATGTGAGGTAATACCTTACGTCCAGTTGTGGTGTATTTCCTTTGAGGATGTATGGTGGTTGTTCTGATGAATTTGCCCTCAGGGGGCGCCCTGTCTCCCCTTATATACTGGGGGGACAGGGTTACAAGGTAGGAGTCCCAGTCGGACTATGACCAAGGGATCTCCTTCTAGAGATATAACATGCCCGACTAGGACTGTATTTTCCTTGTCGTACAAGGCTAAGTCTACCGAGTCTTATCATATCTCTAATTATAAGGCTAGGCACATCCTCTATCTGAGTGGGCCATATGCTTGCCATGAGGCACTCGGGGCCCATGGCCTCCACAGCAGCCCCTGTGACCTTCATAGTTGAGTCACAGCTGATGCCGAGTGCTCATCCTCCACGGTGAAGTTTTCCCAAGTGCATTGCTCCCGAGTACTCTTTGTCCGAGTGCTTCTTCTCCCGAGTCTTGCTTCATGTCAGCTGGTAGCGAGGCTATGAAGGGCTCCATGTAGAAGTATGAATAGTATGCGCCGAATAGGCGCACCTATTAGGTGTAGCACCCGACTTTGTGCTTAATTGTGAAACAATTAAACATAAAGTCAAAGATCTTTAACCTTGTAGTCTTTCCCGAGTAGCGCACTACTGGTATATGAGATTCTTCGGTATCATGTCAACCGGAATATTTTTAAGTCTTTCCCGAGTAGCATGTTACTCGGAAGTTAGACTCTTCAGTATCATGTCAGCTGGAATGATTTTTTTATAGTCTTTCCTAAGTAGTGTGTCACTCAGAAGTTAGACTCTTCAGCTTCATGTCAGCTGGAAAAATTTTTGCTCATAGCAATTATTGGCCAAGCATGTAGGCCGAGTACCACTTTATGGATTTTAATCCAATATGTGGTCAGGTGTACTTGAGAGATACTGCATCCCCAATTTTAATGGAGACCAGCTTGTGATCCTTATAAGGATATATCCTCAATACCTGGTAAACAATGCAGATACCCGAATGTATACATCCGGCTGTAAGCTTAGCATGAAGCATATCTTATTATTTAATCGGTTTTTGTGTGTAGCACCAGCACTGATGAGGACATTACTAGCTCGGATATGACCATAGCTATCTTATGTATTCATCAACCAAAGGTGCATGCTTTCTACGTAAGATTTACTTATTATATATTTGAACAGTCGTTACTGCACCATGAGTTTTGTGTGTTCTCGTTTGCAGAGATACTTGCTTGGGTGAAGGGAAAGAGACCAAGCGCAAGGAACACATGGATGATCAAAGAAGTTGATTGGGGACCAAACCAAGACCTTACCCAAGTCTACTCCTACATCACCATGTCACTTTTGGTCCATAGAAGGCAAGAGATGAAGTTCTGCACGTTTTGGATTTGGATTCAGGCCTCTTGACAGCATCAACTTCAAACAACCCTAGCCGCTGATCCAGAAGGACTCTCGGGGCCCATGTGTACTTTTTGGAAAGCTTATGGAGTCTGCTTTCAGATGGTTTTGGTCCCACATCAAAATTCCTCCTGAGCTGTCCAGAATCGTCAAAACAAGACATGTACATATTCCAGTCCAATTCTGTTTGGGCCTTGGGCCTTGTAATTGTGTCGTGGGCTAAGCCCAAGGGGTGTGCGATCTAGGGTTAACCCTAGGATGTCCCAACTCATATATATACAGTAGCCGTCATCGTTTAGAGTTGGGTTTTGCTTAGAT
Source organism: Oryza meyeriana var. granulata (assembly GCA_003991445.1). Lineage (NCBI taxonomy): Eukaryota > Viridiplantae > Streptophyta > Magnoliopsida > Poales > Poaceae > Oryza > Oryza meyeriana. The sequence goes on along the minus strand of RYFJ01000342.1, from coordinate 47,250 downwards.
TAATCTGCCATTGCAGTTTCGCCGTCTAGATCGGTTTGTAGAACCCCAACCTCGTGTGCTAAACATTCATCTGCAATTCAGATTATGTTCTTCCTTGTTCTTGCAAATTTCTTCGATTGTTTGTAGGAGAAAAACCTTCGTGGTTAGGTTGACTGCGTTAGAGTGTGGTTGTCGATATTTTACATCGGCAATATGAATATGGGGCTACTCGGTGGATGGAAACTCGGTGGATTGCAAAGGAACACAGAAGATTTTATACTGGTTCAGGCCCTCAATGCGAGGTAATACCCTACGTCCAGTTGTGGTGTTATTCCTTTGAGGATTTGTGGTGGTGATTCTGGTGAACCACCTCAACCTGCCCTCAGGGGGCGCCCTGCCTCCCCTTATATACTGGGGGACAGGGTTACAAGGTAGGAGTCCCAACCGGATTACGGCCAAGGGATCTCCTCTTAGAGATATAACGCACCCAACTAGGACTGTGTTTCCCTTATCGTACAAGGCAAAGTCTGTTAGGGATTACTATATCTCTAATTACAAGGACAGGCCCATCCTCTATCCGAGTGGCCCATATGCTTGTCATGAGGTACCCGGGGCCCATGGCACCCACAATAGCCCCTGAGACCTTCATAGTTGAGTCACTCGAGTACTCTTTGTCCGAGTGCTCATCCTCCACGGTGAAGTCTTCCCGAGTACTCTTTGTCCGAGTGCTTCTTCTCCCGAGTCCTGCTTCATGTCAGCTGGTAGCGAGGCTATGAAGGGCTCCATGTAGAAGTATGAATAGTGTGCGCCGAATAGGCGCACCTATTAGGTGTAGCCCTTGACTTTGTGCTTAATTGTGATGACAATTAAACATAAAGTCAAAGATCTTTAACCTAGAAGTCTTTCCCGAGTAGATTACTACTGGTATATGAGACACTTCGGTATCATGTCAACCGGAATATGATTTATAGTCTTGCCGAGCAGGGAACTACTCGTATGTAGGACTCTCCGACTTCATGTCAGTCGGAATGGGTATTTATAGTCTTGCCGAGTAGGATGCTACTCGTATATGGGACTCTTCAGCGTCATGTCAGCTGGAAAGAGGGGTTTATAGTCTTTCCCGAGTGGCGTCCCACCTAGAAGTTAGACTCCTCCGCGTCATGTCAGCGGGAATGAGAAATTTATAGTCTCTCCCGAGTAGTGCACTACTCGAAAGTTAGACTCCTTGTGAAGGCCATGGGCCCCGGGTACCTCATTAGCAGCATATGGGCCACTCAGATAGAGGATGGGCCGAATCATTTAATTAGAGATAAGATAGCACCCGGCAGACTTTACCTTGTACGATAAGGAATAACAGTCTTAGTCGGATAGGTTTCTATCTCTAAGAAGGAAATCCCTTGGCCATATCCGGCTGGGATCCTTCTCATGTACCCCTGTCCCCTAGTATATAAAGGGAGGCAGGGCGCTCCATGAGGGCACGGAAGATCATTGATCACAAACCACCTCAGAGGAATAACACCTCAACTGGACGTAGGGTATTACCTCACATCGAGGGCCGAACTAGTATAAATCTTCTCTGTGTTCCTCTGCAATCCATCGAATCCACCTTTGCCGAGTAGCCCTATAGTTTTATTGCCGGTGCAAAGCATCGACAGTTGGCGCGCCAGGTAGGGGCTCCAGCAAATTCTTCATCAGCAAATTCGATGGATCCAACAAACGGAGTCGACGGCAACAAGTTCTCCCCGGGAGACAAGATTTCCTTCGGAAGCCTCGATTTCGTTGTTGACCAGATCGGCAACCTTACCTTGGCCAGAACAGATCTAATCCAGCCGGCCGAGGAGCCAGTCGACGTAGCGCCAGTCGGCCCATAGGACATCGCGATCTCCTTCCATGACTTATTGTGGCAGTCCTTCACATCGCCAAGCATAGGGACAACCCTCTCCTTCGGCGTCCGACTTGCGCTAGGCCTTGAGCCAGCCCGGGTTGGGCCGAGAGGGGGAGAGATCGTCAGTCTCCCACACGGACTCGGCGATGCTGCGGATTTACATCCCGCACAACAGACCCGATCTCCTGCGATTCAGTGTGGACACAGCCAAGCATCGTTTTAGATTGGATCTAGAGAGGTTGGGGTCGTTCTCACTCCGATAAACTACTCGGAGTCCGACTCCAAGTCGGATAACGGTTCGAACGCCAGTTCGGACTCCAGTCTGGCTAGTTTTCTCCTCCCCCGCGAGATCTTCATGCTTCAACACCACCCTCTGAGCTGCGCCGACTACAAAAGGAGCAACATGAGGAGGCGCCAACTGCAACAACAGGAGGAAGCTGATCGCGAGGCTCGCAACGACGGGCTGCGTAGAGCTGGGCGAGCAGCCCAGCAGCAGATTCTCCAAACTAAAGTCGGCGATCACGACATCTTCGTCACGCCGCAACAAAATGTTGTGGCCGCCGCAACTTTGCTGGACACGCTCCAGCTCAGGCCTGATCACCAGGCCACCCCAACTATCGCCAAGATCAAGGCGATGATCACGGTTGCTGCCTGCCAACAACAACAACAGCAGTCGGGCGACACCCTAGTACCTACTAACCGGTCGGGATCTCCAGCAGCGGGGTCGTCCACATCAGCCCGGCGTCGGGCGGCTGGCTCAAGTCGGCCACGCGAGGAGTCTAGGCAAACTACACTCGGCAATACGAATAACAACAACCGGCGCCGTCACCAGTATGATCGCTGGCCTAATGAAGACCTCCGAGAGCGCCTACAACATGACCTTCGCCATACTATTAGTGCCTGGCGCCGCGAGCGACAAGAAGATGAGCGCCGCCGACTGGAAGATGAAAACGAGCGCTTTGGTCTCCATCACGAGTGGTTTAATCGCCATGGTCGAAGCTCGAGCCCCCATGAAGACGAAGGCATCCCAGCTTTCACTCGGGAGCTACAGGACGTCCACTGGCCGACTGGCTTTAAGCCCACTAGGATTGAAAAGTATGACGGCAAGACAAATCCCGAGTCTTGGCTCACCGTAGATACCCTAGCAGTTCGAGCTGCTGGGGGCGACAACAAAGCCATGGCTAACTACCTCCCAGTCGCGCTAGCCGACTCGGTGAGGACATGGCTGACAGGCCTCCCAAGGCGGTCGATCGGTTCTTGGGGTGAACTCAGGGATCGGTTCATCGCTAACTTTCAGGGGACCTACGAGAGGCCGTCTTTAGAGCACGATCTTTATCAGCCGCACCAGAAGAAGAACGAGTCTCTGCGAGATTTCATCAAGAGGTTTTCCGAGAAGCGTAACAAGATCCCAATGATCCGCGATGAGGCTGTCATCGCCGCCTTCCGCAAAGGAGTAAAAGACCAATAAATACGCCGACTCGGCTGAAGCGGTCGCAGAGGCCCTCGACGAGAAGAAGGAGTCCTGACAGAAGGACCAAAAGGCGAAAGCCGACAACGAGCCGTCTCAAAACAAGTCTGGCAGCCGCAAGCGGAAGTCGGACAACGAGGTGGCCAACATGGAACGCACTCGGTCGCGGCCCCAGCGGAATAACGACTACTAGAAAGTCATGAGTGGGCCATGCCCCTTCCACCCCAAGGGCAAGCACGCGGCCAAAGATTGCTACATGCTGAAGAAGTTCGCCTCCGAGCAAGCTTCATCATCTGGCGCCGACAAGGACAATGACAAGCCATGTCACAGCCCCAAATCTAATTCCAAGTAATAAGGGTTAGGACTTACTGCCACTAGAGTGCACAAACTTAATTCTTGCAATGTCGCTTCATGCGAAAATAAAGTTTTCATTATTTAAACCTTCAATAGTTAAAACCCTAATCGGCAAAAATGGACCAACTCCCAACAGCGCAATAAATTTCACAAAAACATATATGGAAAATAATTTATTCAAATACTAGATTATTTATCATGAATCAATATAATTTTTCCAGAATTTATTTCATTAGTTTAGACCCCTTAAAAATCCCAAACAAGTTTCAGCTGGGATCTTTCTCCTTGACATATGCATTTGTACCGTCTAAGGATTTTCTGAAGATGTTTGGTTGCACCTAAAATCATGGAAAAATTCCTGTAAGCACTTTCCCGCATAATTAATCCACTGTAAATTTTACATAATTTTATCACCTCAATTAATACTTCAACCAAGTCCCTCAAATCAGCAAAACTAGAAAGCTGGCTGTGATAAATTGGTTTACTTCTAAAATTCACCAAATAAAAATGGAGACTAATTAGATAGAACCCTTTTGCCAAAGTGTGTGCCAACATGAACCCTATCATCAGGAATTTTGGATTAATTTATCTCCCAAAGAAAACACCTAAAATGATAAGATCAAGGCACTGGAGAAATGAATTACACTGCAGAAAAACTGGGTCTGTGTGCCTACTTTGCAATTTTACCAAAGATGAACCAGACCACTTCTAACCACGAAATTTGGTCAGCAGGTTAAACACATCTTTCTCTACCTCCAGTAATTTTCCCATGAATTATCCTCCTCATTAACTTAGTGAAACAGTAATGCAAAGACTGCAAGTTTGGATAGCTCACAAGATAGACTCTAGAGACTTCTCCTCTCATCTCTCACTTCCAGATGGACCCCACAAGACCTGGCCCACTTGTCAGCCTCACCACAGCATGTGACAGTGTGTTTCACCAACATTCCTACCCTTACTCCTCTCTCTTCCCTAGGAATTCACTTCTTGGATCCACAAGTCATAGAGTGAAGCTAGCCACAAGTGTGTAGAACACTGTTTCCTGACATGCGGGACCCACCTTGACCACTGTAGCAGTGGAGACGACTCAGCATTGCATGGCAGACGTGTCTTCCTCTCGTTCTCCTCTCCCACAGCACACACAGAGTGACCTAGATGAGCTCCTCCATGGGAACACCTCAGCCATTTCGCCTCAGAACACGCCAGCCATCTCTTCTCTTCCTCTTCTCCACGTTCCCACCGGAGAAACCCACAGAGACCCCAAGGATCACCGGCGGCAACCCTATTTGCCCCTTTGCCGAAGGTGTTCGATCGGTCCCGAGCTAGCTCCGGTGAGCTCCACCCTTTCTAAGCTTCGGGAACATGATCTATACCTTCTGACCATTCCATTTTTGTATTACCTGCCCTAGGAACCGCCGGCCGAAGACGCCGTGCCTCGCCCTCTGCTCTACAGTGCAGCCACCGGGACATCACGGCCGTTCCGGCCGCCTCGGAGCAAGTCTAATCGAGCCAGCTCGCCAGCGTCGTCGCCCTACTTCCAGAAGATAACTGGCAGAAGAAATCGGGAGATGATGCAGTGAAGCTTGAGATCGAAGCCATCTTCTTCCTCTCCGGTCAAGTCACCGCCGCCGTCGATTTGTTCTCTCTGGTAGGCCTCAGGCCGTTTCCTCGCTCTCTCACCACCCCTAGGAGGTCCCTAACATCATAGATGCCTTACCTTGGTCTTAGATCAAGGGGAGCGAGCTGCCGACGCGATCTCGAAGTTTTCCACCGCCGCCGGACAATTTACGCCGTCGCCATTATTGTTCCAACTTCACCCAGACTAGCACGAGCCTCGGTGAGCATCCTGGCACCTAGCAGTAACTCCCGCCTACATGTACACAGCCAGATCGAGTCCAAAATAGGATACGCATCGTTGACCCAAAACACTCCGCCGCTGGAGCTCGCCGCCGGTGATATTCCAGTCACCCGAGGTGTCAAGAAGACCACCCTTAGCTCCGCCGTGAACTCCTCTACCTTTTCTGTTTTGGGCCCGACCACAGCCGAGCCGCCGTTCACCGTCGCCGCCGCCGAGAAGCTCGCCGGCTTTGTCTGCCTGCGCCCTCCTCTGTTTGCCAGGCCGGACCATACACTCCCGGAACGGACGGTCCACTTCCTTTGTCCCGCGTCGCGCCCTCGCGCTCTCGCGCCCGCGCCCTACTCTCGCGCACTTTGCCTCGCTGGCCTGCGGGCCCGGGCTGCAAGGGAAATCAGAAAAAAAAGAAAGAAGAAAGAAATAGGAAAAGTAATTAAAAGATTTATCTTACAATAGAAAAATGGCTAAACTTTACAAATCCATAACTTCTCCATCTTGACTCCAAATTGAGTGAAACCAATTTTGTTAGCTCTGTAAATTTGTGAACTTCATTACTGTAAAATAAAATATGGCAACTTCTGTACAAAAAAATATCCATAAAATAATATGAAGCAAAATTGACTTATTTTGGGCTTAATAACTTGAATATTCTCATAAAATTCATTTAACTCCTTTTGAGGTAAACCAAATTTCTGTGGATTCATAAAATTATGCTCTTTAATTTGGTAAAATAAAAAGTGAGACCTTCTGTGTAGGGTTTTTCTTTAAAAATGGAAATATCTTTTATATACCTCTTTGTGACCTAAAAGTTTATGAATTTCTAGAAAATTCATCCTATTTGGTAAAAATGTGAAACCACTTCTGTTAAACTCAGAAAATTGTAACCTTACTGTGGAAAATTTGTATTTGATAAAAATACCTCCCAAAATAGGCCTAAGTAATTTTCTAACCTTTCTTTTTGTTAAACTTGAAAAATTCATATCTAAATCATTTTAAATCGAATTTCAGTGAACCAACTTTTGTCGGATCTAGGAAGATATGTATTTTCACATAAAAATGCTCACACTCATAAAATCCTACCAGAGAAGGCAAGCACATATTTTCCACTTAGAGTTTTCTTATAGTTTCGGCTTTTGCCGTTTTCAGCCCTTCCACCTTGTCATTTTTGTATCTCCCAATCCAGGGATGCAAATGACTTGGTTCTTTCTCCTAAAATCTTGTTAGGACATGCCATACCTACTGTATTTATCTCATAATTAATTGATCATATTGCATAGACATGTTTAATTGCTTCTTATTTGCATATTGCTTCTTATCGATAGATTCTGAGGATACGGAGTACGTGGAGATTAACCCAGAGCTTGAGTGTGACTTATCGCTGCAGTAAGGCAAGCGTCTAAGCATATTGAACCTATGTTTTCAATAAATTGATTTGTTTGCGAAAACAATATCTATATGCATGCTTCAGTCTATTTAAACTGGGAAAACGGGTAGAGTCAATATTACCCAATTGTATGCATTTCCCCTCCTTGGTTATTGATGCCATGTTTATACATTGTCACCCCTGGTTAAGGACTCTGGGATACTTTTACTTTACCGAATGCTTAGCCATGCTTATTCTAGACTTAGAAAAATCCGATAGATGGAGCTATCGGTTCAAAACTAGTTCAAATGCGAATGGATGAGTTAAAATCTGAAAAGAATCACTTCTGATTAATAATTGAGAATATGATTGACTTGGACGGATGATAGGGCGATGAAGGGATGGTGTTTCCCCGATGCACGTAGCTCCGTCTGGGTCGTTAAGGACCGAGCAGGTTGACGTCTATTCAAGCACCCTACGTACTTCCACACGCCGGGAGTGGGACGGCTTAACTCAGTAGCACGGGAGGCTGTGACCATCTATGTCCGTCCGTCAGTCGTGAGGATGGATTTCCGTTGGAGGACCTCGAGCGCGCCTAGCTGTGGCCGGAGGTGCCTCCCACGACGGTGAGCCCGCCTTAGTCACCCTGTGTGTGGGGCTAAGTCGTCGGGGGCCCAAACGTGGTTTAGGTGGTTGGGGCTAAGCGTGCAAAAGGTTTTGTTGTGACCTCTAGTCCGCACTCAATGTGTAGAGTGTGGGTACTTGGCCGGTACAAATCAAACTAGAGTGTAGCCGTTTGGCTTCTATCAGATCGTGTGGGTAAAGATGTACACCTCTGATCAGAGTAAGAACTATTCGAATAGCCGTGTCCACAGTTACGGACGACGCTTGATGTGTTCCTCAATTGTGTTAGCATCAAACTTGGGATATGTGGTTACCATGACTTAGGATAGTCATGGATGGATGGGTTTATATATAAAGGATCTTTGATGTTAAATGATGAAAAGTTTTATTATTAAATATGACTTGGTTTAGTCATGAAAAGAGGATATGCTTGTGTAGCATAATTGTTTGGGCAATGGTGGCCCATGGACGATGATTAGAGCATGGTTTGTGCTCATTTATATGTTATTTTCAGAACTATAAGCTTGCTGTCCTAAAATTTCAGATTGAGTTACTTCCCAAAATGCTTATAGTTTCGAGGTATATTTGTTCAACAAACTTGGCTTTATGCAAAACTAAATTAACATAGCCTTTTTCCTTGATGTAGAGACCAGCATTTCTCCTTTGTACTATGAATATTGTGTAAGTCTTGTGGAGTACCATTCGTACTCATGTTGCATCTTTTCAGGTGAGGACAACGACGATGATGGTGTGATCTACTGTTATCCCACCGAGGGTGGCGAGGATGATGTGTAGTTGAAGTTAAGTTCTATCCCCAGTCGGTTGCCCTATGGTTGGGTATGGCACCACTGGTTGTTTACTTGCTGTTTATGTTTTCCGCTGCTATCTTTTGTTTACTCTGTGATGAATTAGGGTGTGAACCCTCTATGTAATAGTTGTAACTCTGCTGCTCGTCTATCCATTTTTAGAGTACTTGTGATGTTTATCAATTGCTTGCGATGAAAGTGTGAGGCTAGTCGCTTTCCTGGGGACTAGCTGAACATGAGTATGAGTTGTGTATAATTGAGATGGTTGGGGGATAGCTATTGGGGTTCGAGTCCTCTGGGGTACGTATCGTGTTTGGTCGCCACCATTGAGTGGTTTGACGGGCGTATGACGGGGAGGACTGGCAAGCTATCCTTATGATTATCTCTTTTGTACACTTCTCGGTATTTTTGGATTTGTATTGTGAGTGGGTAAAGATTATGGCAAGTCTGCGATGTGGATGGATGGTTACCGCATTTATTCGGGTTTTATTCGAGACCCCATCCATCTAGATAGTTCGTGTTACCGTAATAGTTACTCTTCATAATGCACTTTCGGGGTGCCCACAAGCCAGATCAGGGTCCGGCCGACGATTTCCAAGATCCTCAGGCCGAGCTCAACCACATCTTCAGAGGGCCGTCCGTGTACGAGTCCAAGCACAAACAAAAGCTAACAGCGCGCGACATCAACACGGTCTCTACGTCGGACACCCCCCAGTACCTGCGCTGGTCAGAGATGGCCAATACTTTCAATCGCGCGGATCACCCAGATCGGGTTTCTCACCCGGGACGTTATCCACTCGTCCTGGACCTGGTCGTTAGACACATCAGGCTGAAGAAAACCCTCATCGATGGAGGCAGCGCACTCAACATCCTATTCGCCAAGACTTTGGACGAGATGAAGATTCCTCGTTCAGAACTACAGCCGAGTACTGCGCCCTTCCACGGGATAATTCCCGGTCTGTCATCAACTCCACTCGGGCAGATAACCTTGCCGGTAACCTTTGGCACGCGGGATAACTTCCGCACGGAAAACGTCTATTTCGAGGTTGCCGACTTCGAGACCGCATACCACGCGATACTCGGACGACCGGCACTCGCCAAATTCATGGCAATACCGCACTATACATACATGGTGCTCAAGATGCCTGGGCCAGCAGGAGTCCTCTCCCTCCGCAGCGACATCAAGCAAGCCTTCACCTGCGACAAGGAGAGTTGCGAACTGGCTCAATCACAAGAGGCGGCAGTCGGGCGCGATAGCATTTGGCAAGCCGTCACAACCAAAGTCGAGCAGGATCAAGTTTTGGCGAAAAAAGCAGTGAAGTCGGGAATTTCAGCGGACTCTGACATGAAGAAGATCCCCCTGGACCCTTCCGACCCCTCCAAGACTGCTCTAGCTGGGACCGGACTCGACCCCAAATAGGAAGACGCGCTCGTCACCTTCCTACAAGCCAATAAAGATATCTTCGCATGGAAACCATCCGACATGCCGAGCGTACCAAGGGAGGTGATCGAGCGCGCCCTCAATGTGAAGATAGACGCCAAGCCAGTCAAGCAACGGCTGCTGCGCTTTGCTCAAGACCGCAAGGATGCCATTCGGGAGGAGATTACCAAGCTCCTCGCAGCTGGGTTCATCAAGGAGGTCTATCACCTGGATTGGCTGGCAAACCCAGTTCTGGTCTGGAAGAAAAACGGTAAATGGCGCATGTGCATCGACTACACCGATCTCAACAAGGCATGCCCCAAGGACCCATTTGGTCTTCCCAGGATAGATTAGGTGGTCGATTCCACGGCAGGGTGCGACCTACTTAGTTTTCTCGACTGCTACTCGGGATACCGTCAAATCAGCCTGAGGGAGGCAGACTGCTTAAAGACATCTTTCATCACGCCATTTGGAGCGGACTGCTATATCACAATGCCGTTCAGTTTGAAGAATGCTGGAGCAACCTATCAATAGGCCATTCAGCGGTGTCTGCACACTCAGATCGGGCGCAACGTGGAAGCCTACGTTGACGACGTGGTGATCAAGACCAAGTCCAAAGAAGACCTCATTGCTGACCTAGAAGAAACCTTCCAAAACCTTCGAAGATTCAAGATGAAGTTGAACCCGGAAAAATGCGCCTTCGGTGTGCCATCCAGAAAGTTACTTGGCTTCATCGTCTCGCATCACGGCATCGAGGCCAACCCGGAGAAAGTCAACGCCATCAGGAACATGGCTCCCCCGACTAACCTCAAAGACGTCCAGAAGCTGACAGGTTGCATGGCGGCACTCAGTCGGTTTATTTCCCGACTGGGCGAACGGGGTATGCCCTTCTTCAAGCTCCTCAAAAAGGCAGACAACTTCCAATGGACTCCGGAAGCCCAGCAAGCCTTTGAAGACTTTAAACAATTTCTCACATCACCTCCCGTGTTGGCGTGACCTCTGCCCCAAGAACCGCTAATGCTATATCTGGCGGCAACTACTCAGGTAGTCAGCACGGTGCTGGTGGTTGAGCGATCCGAACAGGGTCACATTCAAAAAACACAACGGTGTTGATGCCGAAAACCGCCGGGTGTGCCAAAAGCTTGCTGACGATCTGGTTCGGCGCCTAGAGACACGCGAAGGCCTGGGAGATCTGCTTAGCTCCAGTGCAGGTCCTAAAATATTTGAGGTTCGTAGGCGTGCCAGTCAATTTGACCCTGCAATTGACAAGGAGATGAAGAAATTTGATTACTGATCCAATTGGCCAGTAAGCCGATACGGATTCCTTCCAGCCGATCGCCGCTATGCTCGTGCCTGGGCCCTTGCCTGTACTCGCGTCCGGGTCTCGTGCTCGGGTTCTCGCTCCCGGGTCCTCGCTTGTGCTCGTGCCTGGGTTAGCAGCAACTGCACATCGGCTATCGGCCGATATGGTCTGATGTAGGCTCCTTGTAGCCGATGGCCGATGGCACCTGTGTATCGGCTAGGAAACCGATAACGCTATAGATAAATGGATAAGCTGTCAGTATAACATGTGCATCGGCTAGAAGCCGATGATAAAATAGATAGGCAGAATAGTGAACTAGCCGACTGCCAAGGAAACACATGTGCATCGGCTAGAGAACCGATGATAATATAGATGACCAAAATAGTAAAGATAATACAGTCGGCTTTATAAAAAGATAACCTATTGGCTAAGCACTCCGATAGAATGTCGCATACACACCGATCGGCTCGACAAGGATAAATCTATTATTATCGATCTAGTAGTTCAAACCTAACTGATGCAGCACAGATCGATAATAGTAAAGGAACCTCAACAAACCGATAGATCTAATGCAACTGTGATGTAATAAGATAACTTATCGGCTATACATTCTGATAAAACACTTGCGCAAAAAACATCAACCTAGCAGGAACAACTTATCGCGACAGTTTAGTAGGTCGGACCCAACCGATGCAGCACAAACTGACGATAAGCTACTCCCAGTAAGCTGATAAGATCTACGCACGCGTGATGTGATATACCTGATAGGCCTAAGAGATCGAACCGAACCGATGCAGCCGTAGACAAAGCAGGTATATCGTGGTAAGCCGGCTACCATATACCGACTAGAATATCGGACCTAACCGAGGAAGTCCTAGCCGATTGGTAGCCGGGGTAACGAGACTTACCCTCTCGCTGGAGTTCGGACCTAACCGATGCAGCCCGGCTCAGGAAGCAAGAACCCGTTGGTAAAGGGTGGCGATGCGCCGAAGTTTAATTGATCGAGAGATAGATTACAAGGTCCCCGGGCATACGTATATATACCCCGAGTTACAAGAGTCCTTATAGGACACGGTACATACTTTCCTATCTATAAACGGAAAACTAACAAGCCCTGATCGGATACGAGATCAGGTTTCCTAACAATTATCAAAACTACCTAATTAATAGATAAGGTAATTTACTGCCATACTGTGGTCTTCACGGTCTCTTCCCAAACTCGGTCTCTTCTGGATCAATCTTCACCGGTTATCTGTGATTTTCTCTTAACTGAATCTGCTAAAGACCCGTGCCAAATTTTGGCGTTAACAAACGGCCAGTCTACTTTGTCAGCGAGGTCCTTGCTGACTCGAAGACAAGATATCCGCAGGTCCAGAAGCTGCTATATGGCCTACTCATTACAGTCCGGAAGCTGGTGCATTATTTTCAAGCACACCAAGTCACGGTGGTCACAGCATTTCCACTCGGGGATGTCCTTCATAATCGCGAGGCCACCGGCCGAATCGCTAAATGGGCACTCGAGTTGATGGCGTTCGACATCACCTTCCAGCTGTGGGTGCCATGAGCCCCGGGTACCTCATGACAAGCATATGGGCCACTCGGATAGAGGATGGGCCTAGCCTTGTAATTAGAGATATAGCTAAATTCGGCAGACTTCGCCTTGTATAGAAAGGAATATACAGTCCTAGTCGGGTGCGTTATATCTCTAAGGGGAGATCTCCTAGTCGTAATCCGATGGGGACTCCTACCTTGTAACCCGGTCCCCCAGTATATAAGGGGAGGCAGGGCGCCCCATGAGGGCAGAAGAGCTCATAGAAGCACACGGCCATACAGTTCATCAGAACTACCACCGTATATCCTCAAAGGAATACATACAAACTGGACGTAGGGTATTACCTCACATCGAGGGCCTGAACCAGTATAAAATTTCCTTGTGTTCCTTTGCAATCCACCGAGTTTCCATCCGCCGAGTAGCCCCATATATTTATTGCCGGTGTAAAACATCGACAGTTGGCGCGCCAGGTAGGGGCTTCGGCGCGATCTACATCTACAAGCTCGATGGATCCAGCAACCGAAGTCGACGGCGGCAAACTCCCCCCCGGAGATACAATCGCATTCAGAAGCCTTGACTTCGTCGCCGACCAGATTGGCAATCTCACCCCGGCCGACACGGACCCGATCCAACCGGCCGAGGAACCAGCTGACTCCGCGCCAGTCGGCCCACACGACGCTGCGGCAATCTTCGACGACATGCTGCGGCGATCTCCAATACGCCCGAGTCCAGGGACAACTCTTCCTTTCAGTGTTCGACTCGGACTCGGTTCTGAGCCGGCCGAGATCGGGCCGAGAAGGGAAGAGATCGTCAACTTCCCGTTCGGACTCAGCGACGCCGCGGATATCTACAATCTACATCCGACGCGGCAAACCCGATCCCCTGGAGTTCGACTCGGATACGGCTCCGAGCCGCTCGAGATCGGATCTAGGGAGGTCGGAGTTGTAATCACCCCCATCAACTATGTAACGCCCTGAAAATTGTCTTAATTAAAAATTATCGTGGGTAAATAGAAATACAAGAATACACTAGAAATTTTTTGTTTGAGAAAAGAGTTTGAATAAAATTTTGAAATTTCTAATATTAAAAATCCCAAGTTTAAATCCTTAAATAAATACTTGGATGCTTTTATATTCCAGGGGTTTTGTCGGAGTATTTTAAGCGTTTGAGTATTTATAATAATAAACTCTTCGTGTTTCGTGGTGGCGTTTACTTCTGGTAAATTCCCCGTGATTTAATAAACTCTCTGAAATTTTCTTGGATTTTTCGGAGCTACAGAATTAATTTTAATGCTATAAAGATCACTAAAGTAAGTAAATAAATATAAACAAATTCCTTTTCCTTTTTCCTGTTTGGGTCGTTTCTGATTCAGTCCTTTGAAGTCTCCCCGTTCATCGTGAACTCTGACTCCCTTTTTCCTCTAGGGTTTTGTGTCGTTCCCAGAACCCTAAAGTCACCTCAAAAACCTAAATTTGGAGTTACCAGATTTATTCATCTTTGAAATCCTAGAACTCTTTGAACTCCCAATTCGAGATCCTTTGTATTCGAAATATCTATACGTCCCTTTGAGATAAATCCCAGATATTCCCTTAAACTCCTTTTTTGTCAAAATGAATCCAAATCTCCAATCGTCTGAGATTTCTCCAAATTCCAATCCCAATAAAACACCCTTGTCAATTCCCTAATCCCAAAATATTTTATTTGGAATATTCCATTTTCCTGTTCCCAGGAAAATATTATAATTTCCCGCATCTCCAAAATATCCACATATCTTGGGAAGTTCAATTATGCTCGAATAATCCGAACTATTGATCTCTGCAAAATAATTCCCAATTTTATCGGATTCCCGAATTATTCCGAGATCCGGTTTCCCCAAATACTCCCTGATAAAATACCCTTTTGTTTCCCGAACCTCTCAGAGTATATTCCGTTTCCTAATCTCCTCCAAGTGTTCTCCGAATCCCACAATATATTCCGTCTCCTGGACCCCACTAAATATGCTTTTGTTTTCTAAATTCGTCCAAATACTGTTCGATTCCCAATATATATATTTATACCTATGTATATATACGTATATATATATATATATATGTATGAATGTATATATCCTCAATATTCAGAATAGTCGTTTCATCCTAAAACCCCTTGGTCTCCTCTATTCTAAATGAATATTTCGATTCCGAAAATGTCTCGTTAATCCTAAGTTCTAAAAATAGTTCACAAAATCCCACTCCTTTTTCCCTTTCCTCTTTTATTTTCCCTTCATTCCTTTTCTTTTCTTTTCTTGTTTATCTTCTTGCTCCTCTGTCCTCTCTCCTCTCATCTCCCTCCTCTGTCACTCTCTGCGTCCAGCCGAGCTGCCCAGGCCGCTCCCCAGCCCAGCGCCGCCTCCCGCGCCCGACCTCGGCCCACGCCGCCGCCGGCCCAGCCAGCTCTCCCAGCCAGCGCCTGCGCCTCCTCTCCGCGCCTGCCGCCGCCGAATCCGCGCGCGCCGTCGCCCGTGCCGCCCCGGAATCCTCTCCCCTATAAGGCCAGCCGCCACGTGCTGTGCGTGCCCTAGCCGCCGCCGCCCTAGTCGCGCCGCCCCTCTGCTGCTCCCGTGCGCCGTCGCCGCTCTCCCCGCCAGCGCCGCGCCGCCGCTCCCGCTTCTGCACAGCGCCGCCTCGCCAGGCCGCCGTCGCCCCTGCACGCGCCCCTGCCCGCCGTGCCGCCGCCAGGCTGCTGCCGCCCCGAGGCAGAGCGCCGCCGCACCCCGTCGTGCCGCGCCGCCGTCTACGCCTGCCGCCGCGCTGGTGCCCTGCGCTGCTCCCAGCCGTCGCCGCCCTGCCTCTGCTGCCTCCGCCGGAGCCGCTGCCTCTTCCGCTCCTAGCGCCGTCGCCTGCGGAGCCGCCCCTGTTTCTCATCTGCCACCGTCGCTCCTGCTGTTGCCCCAGCGCCGCCGTCGCTCAGCCGCCGCTGCCCTGCAGCTGTGCGCCGCCGCCCAGGCCGTCGCCCCTGCTCCCGCCGCCGCGCCGGCGTCCTGCGCTGCCTCAGCCGCCGCCCTGCCGGCTGTCTCTGCCTAGCCGCCGGTGAGCATCCTCGTATCCGCTTCCTCCCTCCTCTGCCTGCTGTCGCCATGGTCGTCGTCATCCCCATCTGCCGTGCGTTGCCGGTGAGCATCTGCCCCGTCGCCTCCATCTTCTCTGCCAGGCGCCGTGCTGTTCCCCGCTCGGCCTCGTCGTCGCCGGCATCTACCTGTCCACCGGAGCCGCCCTCCTCCTCCTGCCCCTGCCTCCCGAAGCCGCCGCCCTGCTCTGACCTCCTGCGCCTGTTCGCCGTGGTCATCGCCGTCGGTTCCGTCATCGTCGCCTCCTTTCGGCCTCCGCCCTATGACATCAACCCGTCACCGTCGGTGCTGCATCGACGTCGCCTCTGCTCCTGTTCCTCGTCGTCTTTATTCGCCCGACGCCGGTCCTCATCCATCCCCAATCTGCGCCTCAGCTTGCTCCTCCCTGCGCACCGTGCCGCCACCCTGCTCTGCTCCCACGTCGCCGCCGTCATCGTCTTGTGACCAAAGCCCGACGCCGATGTGCCACCTGAGGTCGTCACCCTCGGCATGTCGCCATCCTCCTCTGCTGCACCGCCCAGCCTTCCTCCTCGTCGGCGCATCGCCACAGTTACGTACCCTGTGCCACCGTCCGTCATCGTCTTCCCTATGATGCTTAGAACCCGGCGATTCCCCTGCCTCGTCGCGCCATAGGAGCTCGGTTTGCCCCTCGGTGTCTCTGCCTTGTAGGCCAGCCGACAGCCTCTCCTCTTGTGTGATAGCCATGTGGACCTGTTAGTTTTCTCGATGTATGATATGTGAGCCTGGTGCACAGTAGCCCGAGCCATCTTGTCCATCCAACCCTTTTAATCAATCCTAGCCATCCGATCTATCCCGTTCAAATCCGAACTGTCGGATTCCAATAACTCAATTTGGATGCCACCTCAGCCCTAACAGTCATCTCATCGCCACGTGTTGTCAAGCCATCAGTCCTCCACAACCATTTGCTCTTCGGCCCCATAGACTTAGTCATCCAAAACCCAATCCATGACAGTGGGTCCTAGCTCAATTTCCCATACAATAGTAATTCCTACAATAATCAATTTCTGAGAGAATATTCTTGAGAATATTCTTTTCCAATTCTTTTCGGATTCATTCTGAATTCAATATTCCGAAAGCCGTATCTTTTCCGTTTGAAGTCCGAATCGACCCGTTATTCTTCCTAAATTCATTTAAAATCATAATTCACTTGTTTATGTATTTTTATGTATTGTTTATTTGGAGTTTCTTAGGGTTTGTTATCGTTTTACGTGTAGTTGCGTACTATCGTCGATTCGGAAGACTGCAGAGTCTGCGGAAGAGTTCGGAAGATTAATTGAAGACGTTTTGCGATTGCAAGGCAAGTCACACGACAATCTCCTTGAGCATGTTGATCCCATTTGTGAAAGTATTTTATTTTAAAGTTATTGCATGAAATGCTTTTGAATGTCATTATATGGGTATTTATTTACTATCCTATGATCCTTGACTATTATGGCCATGTCGATATTGATTCCTCCACCTTGATACCCCGGGTAATAATATTGACTAGCTAGATGTTTAATTATTTATCTGGCTAGATTATTTAGGATTTTGCTTAGCCATGCCTAGAAACTATAGTGTCATTTCATGTGGGTAATTAATGACCCATTTATGACTAATTATGGATTAATGGTTATATTTTCACGACCGTGAGTCGTGGTTGATTAAGTAACTATGTCAACTAAAACTTGATTGATGGTGGGTTGTGAGCACCAGGATTGTGGTTGTTGCTAGCGGTGCTCATGACAGTTAAGGACCGGTTCGCGGACTACTTGTTGCGAAGCAATACTCGTGCTAACCACAAGCCAGCATGGGTAATGGTAGGATCCAATGTGTAGTACGTTCAACCGGGGGTCCACCTGTGTGTTGTGGCTGTGTCAATAAGACCACCATGGCTGCGTCAATAAGTCCATGTCTTGGCGTTGGATCGTTTCCCAGACTCAGAACCCGATCAGTTCTGGCCGGAAACTGGTGGTCCAGCGGGTGGCTTCCTTGTTGTGCGGATTACATGGAGGGTCTTATCACAATCTCTATTCGGGTACTTTCGAGTATCGCGACGCATGGCTGACATGATGTTGAGATTGTGTCTTGTGGGTAAATTGGTACATCTCTGGCCAGAGTAAAACTATTCGAATAGCCGTGCTCGCGGTTAATGAGCGGCCTAGCAATGTTTCTGTGATTAGTCTCACACTACTCATTAATGGAAATAAGTGATGGAATATTGATAGCTCCTGGTTGGAGAGATATGGTTTGGGCCTGAACTGCGTTGGAGCGCTGTTCAGTGGTTGATTCAATACTGATATTAATTAAACTATATTGTTTTCAATGATTTCGAGTGCAAATGTTTTAAATGCGGTTTTATGCAAATAAGCCATATTATGCCTTTCCTTTCGTATCCTGTTGCATTACATTGCATTCCCTAGTGTGGCTTGTTGAGTACGGTGGGTGGTACTCAGTCTTGCATTATTGCAATCTTTAGAGTGAAGCTTTGCGTGGAGGAGAAGATGGTGTTTGGCTTATACCCCAGTTGAGCTGCCTGTGGCTTGGTGCTGAAGCTACGCTAGTTGCCGTTCCGCTGCTGTTTTCTTCTGTGTGAGGACTAAGTGCCTCTGTTGTAAGTATTTATCGTTATTTTGTTTTGGTTATGTTTATCAAATTGTCAATTTGTGTACCTCGGCTGATTCCTGGACGAGGATTTATTGCACAAATTAGCTTTGGAAATTCTGGTGAATTTCTGGGCGTGACAAACTATGCCGACTACGACTCTCAGTCGGACTACGACTCCCAGTCGGATTCCGACTCCAAGTCGGATACCAGCTCGGCAAGCTTCACTCCGCCGCGAGAAATTTTCATGGCATCCAGAGGCTCTACTCCTATTCAGGAATCATGCCGACGACACGAGCCACAAGAGGAGGAGGCCTGCCGACTGCAAGAACAACAGGAGGAAGAAGCAAGACGCCTGCACGCCCGCAACGACGATCTACGCAAGGCTGAGCAAACCGCTCAGCAGCAAATCCTCCAAACCCGAGTTGGCGACCACGATGTCTTCGTTACTCCCCAACAGAACATCGTGGCCGCTGCAACCCTACTGGACACAGTCCAGCTTGGGCCTGATCATCAGGCCACCCCGACGATCGCAAGGATAAAAGCCATGCTTACCGCTGCTGCATGTCAGCAGCACCAACAGTCGGGAGATACCCTCATATCGACCAACCGGTCGGCATCCCCAATGGCAGTCTCGTCTACCTCAAAGCGACGCCGAGTGGCCGGCTCTAGTCAGCTGCACACGGAGTCACGCCAAACGTCATTCGGCAACCCAAACAACAACCGGCAACGTCGAAGTGACCGTCAGGACAACCGGGATCTCCGAGGCCAACTATGGCGTGATCTTCGGCAGGACACCAATGCTCGGCGCCGCGAACGAGAAGAAGACGAGCAACGCCAACTGGAAGACGAGAACGAGCATTTCGGCCTCCACCAAGAGCGGTTTCACCGCCGTAGTCGGGGTTGGAGTCCTCGTGAAGACGAAGGCATACCGGCCTTCACCCAGGAGCTACAACAGGTCGACTGGCCGTCGGGTTTCAAGCCTACAAGCATCGAAAAATACGACGGCAAGACCGATCCCGAGTCCTGGCTCACAGCATACACTCTGGCAATCCAAGCTGCTGGAGGTGACCACAAAGTCATGGCTAACTACCTCCTAGTTGCTCTAGCCGACTCAGCGAGGACATGGCTAACAGGACTTCCCAAGCAATCAATCGGCTCTTGGGGAGAACTCCGGGAACGTTTCATCACCAACTTCCAGGGGACATACGAGAGGCCATCTTCCGAATATGACCTATATCAGTTGCGTCAAAGGAAGAATGAGTCTCTTCGTGACTTCATCAAGAGGTTTTCTGAGAAGAGGAACTCAATCCCGAAGATCAAGGACGAGGTCGTCATCGCCGCCTTTCGAAAAGGAGTCAAAGACATCTCGTTCATCGACAAATTCACGCGGAAGCCTCCCAACTCTGTCAAGGCCCTATTCGACATGGCAAACAAGTACGCCGACTCGGCCCACGCTGTTGCTGAGGCCCTCGATGACAACAAGTCACCCTGATAGAAGAAGCGGGACGACACCGACGACGCGGTCCCAACTAAAGCTGGGAATCGCAAACGCAAGTCAGACGGCTCCATTGTGGCAGTCGGTCACAACCGCCTTCGACCTTCAACAACTGAGGATTATCAGAACAACAAGTGACATGCTCGGGGGCTCACAAGCTCAAACACGAGGATGGCATCCCCACTCCCAAATACCGAACAGTTAAGTCGCTTTCTGATAAACATCTCCTCACTCGGCCTTGCTAGTGCCACAGCCGCTTACACCTAATAGGTGTATAAGCTGCGCATTTACTTTTTTCCGTTTTTTCTCTTAAATGATTACAAAAGTACTCGAGTAGCATAAATCTCGATCCGTGAAACTCTGCTCCATGTAAGACGAACTCAAGTCACCCAAAACGCGTGCCTGGGAAAGAGCCATGAGCCAACTCCCGACGCTAGGGGGCTATGACTAGTCGGGCAGAGTGCTTAAACGTAAGGGGTCAACTACTCGAGGAAATTAATATCAAAAAGAGGAAGAACACGTATTTGCATACATTGTAAAATACATTTTATTCGGGTGATTATTTTCATCATCAGATGCTACTCATCCGATATTTTTATATTGCAGGCCCAGCTTCGGATATGCGTGACAGGAACTCAGGGCTTCGAGCCTATCTCCTACGCTCGGGGGCTGGACAAGTCTGCCGAAATACACTCGAGATGCTCCATGAGGGCTACTTACCGAGTACTTGCGCCAGTCGGGACGTCATCTTCCCCGACTACTCTCCATGGGAGCTGACAATCGGCCCCCGGCGCCAGTCGGGGCTGTGTACCACTCGGCTAAGTAGGGTACGCCCCATGAGGGTCGCCAGCCGAGTCCTACGCTAATGCTAGGTTCGGGTACCTTATTTGGCCGCAACTCTGTCAGGTTGGGTACGCCCCATGAGGGTCGCCAGCCGAATCCTATGCTAATGCAAGATTCGGGTGCCTAGCTTGGCTATAACTCTGTTGGATAGGGTACGCCCCATGAGGGTCACCAGCCGAACCCTCTGCTAATGCAAGGTTCGGGTACCTTGTTCGGCTTTTCCCAAGTCAGAGAAGACTTACATCGTCAAAGCGCATCCGGAGTTCTCATGCACTGCGTCACACCTGAGGAGGGCAAGCAGATCCTGCAACATACCTACTCGGGTACATGTGGCAACCAGTTTGCATCCAGAACGTAAGTCGGAAAGGCTTGCGAATAAGGATTTCTCTGGCTGATTGCGGTTACCAACGCCGCCATACTCATCCTGACATGCGATGGATGATACTTCCCTAGAGCTATGCTGGATAGGTCGGCTCAGGCCGGCTTATTTGGTAGCAGCCACCAAGATATGAGTTCCTACGGTAGCATGCTCCATGTGGGCCGCCCGCAGGCTGAGTTGAAATTATAGCGCTGGTGCTACCAACAGGAGCCGATGAGGTAAACAGATATGCTTCATGAGAGCCTTATTGCTAAACATATATGTTTGGGTATCTGTCTTATCCACCAGGTCTCGAGGATACATCCTTACAGGGATCACAAGCTGGTCTTCATTAAAATTGAGATGCAGGTATTCTCTCGGTACACCTAACCACGTTAATGGATTTATTTTTCATACAGTGGTACTCGCCTACATGCGTGGCCACCAGTTGCCATGAGCAGCATTATTCCCGCTGACATGACGCGGATGAGTCTAACTTTCGAGTAGTACACTACTCGGGAGAGACTATAAAATTCTCATTCCCGCTGACATGACGCGGATGAGTCTAACCTTCGAGTAGTGCACTACTCGGGAAAGACTATAAACAATCTTCCAGCTGACGAGCTGAAGAGTCTAACTTCCGAATGGGACGCCACTCGGGAAAGACTATAAACCCTTTTCCAGCTGACATGATGCCGACGAGTCTAATTTTCGAGTAGTATACTACTCAGGAAAGACTATAAACACCCCCTTTCCAGCTGACATCACGCTGAAGAGTCCCATATACGAGTAGCATCCTACTCGGCAAGACTATAAACGCACATTCCGACTGACATGAAGTCGAAGAGTCCTATATACGAGTAGTTCCCTACTCGGCAAGACTATAAATCATATTCCGGTTGACATGATACCGAAGAGTCTCATGTACCAGTAGTAATCTACTCGGGAAAGACTACAAGGTTAAAGATCTTTGACTTCATGTTTAATTTGTTTTCACAATTAAGCACAAAGTCGGGGCTACACCTAATAGGTGCGCCTATTCGGCGCACACTATTCCAACATCTACATCGGACCTTCATAGCCTCGCTGCCAGCTGACATGAAGCAGGACTCGGAGAAGCAGCACTCAGACAAAGAGCACTCGGGAGCAATGCACTCGGGAAGACTTCACCGTGGAGGATGAACACTTGGCATCAGCTGTGACTCAACTATGAAGGTCTCGGGGCTACTGTGGTGCCATGAGCCCCGGTACCTCATGACAAGCATATGGGCCACTCGGATAGAGGATGGGCCTAGCTTGTAATTAGAGATATAGCTAAATTCGGCAGACTTCGCCTTGTATAGAAAGGAATATACAGTCCTAGTCGGGTGCGTTATATCTCTAAGGGGAGATCTCCTAGTCGTAATCTGATGGGGACTCCTACCTTGTAACCCGGTCCCCCAGTATATAAGGGGAGGCAGGGCGCCCCATGAGGGCAGAAGAGCTCATAGAAGCACACGGCCATACAGTTCATCAGAACTACCACCGTATATCCTCAAAGGAATACATACAAACTGGACGTAGGGTATTACCTCACATCGAGGGCCTGAACCAGTATAAAATTTCCTTGTGTTCCTTTGCAATCCACCGAGTTTCCATCCGCCGAGTAGCCCCATATATTTATTGCCGGTGTAAAACATCGACACCAGCCACGGACAACAATTAAATCACAAGCTCTAGCCGACTTCATGGCTGAGTGGACGGAAGTTCAACTGCCTACATCAACAGCAAAGCTAGAGTACTGGACAATGTACTTCGACGGTTCTCTACGGATCGGTGGTGCCGGGGCTAGAGTCATATTGACGTCCCCCACTGGCGAAAAACTAAAGTACGTTCTATAAATCCACTTCCCGGCTTCCCACAACGTCGCCGAGTACGAGGCACTTGTTCACGGGCTCCGCATCGCTATATCACTTGGCATACGTCGACTGGTTGTGCGCGGGGATTCTCAACTTGTGGTAAACCAAGTCATGAAAGACTGGACTTGTCTCGACGACACCATAGCGGCATACTGTCAGGAGGTCCGCAAGCTGGAAAACAAGTTCGATGGGCTGGAAATAACACATGTCCTGCGCCAATACAATGACGCGGCAGACGAGCTGGCAAACATGGGATCCAAGCGAGAAGCAGTTCCGACCGGAATCTTTGTCGAGCAACTCATGGAGCCATCAGTCAAGAAGAAACCGGCGCCGGAGTAGTCGGGAGGCGAACCTACCCCGACCACAAACGAGGTGCTGCACATATGTCAAGACTGGAGGACTCCTGTTGTCAAATATCTCCTGGACGATGAACTCCCAGAAGATCGCAGTCAAGCCGAGCAGATCAAGCGTCGAAGCAAAAGCTTCCTACTAGTCGGAGAAGACTTGTACTGAAGGAGCGCATCCGGTGTCCTCATGCGTTGCGTCACCACCGAGGAGGGCAAGCAGATTCTGCAGTCGATTCACTTGGGCATATGTGGCAACCATGCCGCATCCAGGACATTAGTCGAAAAGGCTTACCGGTAGAGATTTTTCTAGCCCACAGCAGTAACAGACGCCAAGGACATTGTTCGCAAGTGTGAGGGTTGCCAGTTCTACGCAAGACAAACAAATCTCCTAGCCCAGGAACTCCAAACCATCCCTATTTCTTGGCCATTCGCAGTATGGGGGCTCGACATGGTCGGGCCCTTCAAGAAAGCGCCAGGAGGGTTTACACATCTATTCGTCGCGGTGGATAAATTCATCAAGTGGATTGAGGCTAAACCCGTTGCAACAATTTCAGTGGCACGAGCGAAGGACTTCATCATGAGTATACTATACCGGTTCGGGGTCCCTAACCGCATCATTACCGACAATGGTACTCAGTTCACGGGCGGCGTATTCCAAGACTTCTGCCAAGATTTCGGCATCAAGATCTGCTACGCATCTGTGGTACACCCGCGGAGCAACGGGCAGGTCGAATGAGCCAACGGTATGGTCTTACAAGGCATCAAGGCCAGGATATTTGACCGACTAC
Organism: Oryza meyeriana var. granulata; assembly: GCA_003991445.1. NCBI lineage: Eukaryota > Viridiplantae > Streptophyta > Magnoliopsida > Poales > Poaceae > Oryza > Oryza meyeriana. The sequence continues at coordinate 23,199 of RYFJ01000342.1, read as the reverse complement.
AACCATATGCGGGCCGGTGGGTACAAGAGCTCCCATCAGTTCTCTGGTCTCTCAGAACCATGGTTAGTCGGGCAACAGGGCACTCCCCTTTCTTCCTGGTCTACGGTGCCGAGGCTATGCTACCGACAGAGTTACAGTTCGGCTCTCCGTGAGTCCGGGCTTACTCAGAAGACGTTTCAAACAATACCCGACTAGTCGAGTTAGATCAGTTGGAAGAAGCAAGAGACACCGCAACAATCTAGTCAGCAAGGTATCTTCAAGGCCTACGTCGCCACCACAATCGCAATGTACGTGGCCGCGCCTTTTTGGTTGGGGATCTCGTTCTGAGGAAAATACAAACCACCAAAGACAGGCACAAATTGTCCCTAATCTGGGAAGGGCCGTTCATTATAGCCGAGGTCATGCGGCTAGGCGCCTACCGACTGAAGACCGAAGACGGTGTCCTCATCAACAACTCATGGAACATAGAACAGCTACGTCCTTTCTATACCTGAGTTTTTTACTTTTTCATGTGTACAGTTTCTCTGACTCACTACGCCGCTAGCATCAACCGAGTAGTGAGTCGGGGGCTGCATGTATATATGTGCTGTCAATAATATACGAGCTCGTCCTACTCAGTCACGAAGCTTTACTACGACTGTCACCTTTGCCCGAGTACAGCTTCTTACTTTGAACATTTTTATTAAGTTCTAACAGAATAACTCGGCACAGACCGCACGATCAAGTAAAGCTAATGACGATTGAGTACATAAGCTTGGTGGTGTTGCACATATATTTACACATGTTTCTTCACAAAAGTATATACATACCGACTACATAATATGTTGCCCTTACAGACCCAGGTCTCGGGTAATTACCTCAGCAGTCGGCTTCGCTCGGGCAATTAGCTCCAGCGCCTCCTCGGGCATCGTCTCCTCGGCAAACCCCTCCCCAATGGCTTCAATGTCTGCCCTTGGGTAGATGGATTTGGTCATCGCCAGGGTTTGGGCCACGCCGGCAACAACATGCTCATCTGAGTACTTCTTCAAGGCACTCGGTGCATTCTCAATACGCGCCTCTATTTGGGGGATCTGCTGCAACTGGTTCCCACAGGGCTAGGATCTATGAGGTCAAGGAGCCCTTTCACGGACCCGACGAGGGCTTCCTGTGACTCCCTGATCACTCTTATCTCCTCTGTGTAAAACCGATACTGGGCCTGGACATTGGCTCTCATGTCTGCCCAGGTTCGGCGGCAAGTAAACTTGTCAGACTCGGCTACACACGGAATGACTAATGGATTGGCTAAGATCACGGTCAGGTTGAGGACTTACTTTCGTAGTCGGCCTCCCACCCGGCCACGGTCTTCTCCAGTTTAGCTTTTTCCTTACCGAGCTTGACGATGGCTGTCGATGTTTTACACCGGCAATTAATATATGGGGCTACTCGACGGATGGAAACTCGGTGGATTGCAAAGGAACACAGGGAGATTTTATACTGGTTCAGGCCCTCGATGTGAGGTAATACCCTACGTCCAGTTTATATGTATTCCTTTGAGGAATTATGGTGGCGATTCTGATGAACCATATGGCCGTTTGAGCTTATGAGTGCTCTTCTGCCCTCATGGGGCGCCCTGCCTCCCCTTATATACTGGGGGACAGGGTTACAAGGTAGGAGTCCCCATCGGATTACGACTAGGAGATCTCCCCTTAGAGATATAACGCACCCGACTAGACTGTATATTCCTTTCTATACAAGGCGAAGTCTGCCGAATCTAGCTATATCTCTAATTACAAGGCTAGGCCCATCCTCTATCCGAGTGGCCCATATGCTTGTCATGAGGTACCCGGGGCCCATGGCACCCACAGTAGCCCCCGAGACCTTCATAGTTGAGTCACAGCTGATGCCGAGTGCTCATCCTCCATGGTGAAGTATTCCCGAGTGCATTGCTCCAGAGTACTCTTTGTCCGAGTGCTTCTTCTCCCAAGTCCTGCTTCATGTCAGCTGGTAGCGAGGCTATGAAGGGCTCCATGTAGATGTAGGAATAGTGTGCGCCGAATAGGCGCACCTATTAGGTGTAGCCCCCGACTTTGTGCTTAATTGTGAAGACAATTAAACATAAAGTCAAAGATCTTTAACCTTGTAGTCTTTCCCGAGTAGGGAACTACTCGTATGTAGAACTCTTCGACTTCATGTCAGTCGGAATGTGTGTTTATAGTCTTGCCGAGTAGGATACTACTCGTATATGGGACCCTCCAGTGTCATGTCAGCTGGAAAGAAGAGGTGTTTATAGTCTTTCCTGAGTAGTATATTACTCGAAAATCAGACTCGTCGGCATCATGTCAGCCGGGATGATTATTTATAGTCTTTCCCAAGTAATATATTACTCGAAAATTAGACTCGTCAGCTTCATGTCAGCTGGAAAAGGTGTTTATAGTCTTTCCCGAGCGGCGTCCCTTTCGGAAGTTAGACTCTTCAGCTCGTCAGCTGGAAGAATGTTTATAGTCCTTCCCGAGTAGTATACTACTCGAAAGTTAGACTCCTCCGCATCATGTCAGCAGGAATGAGAAATTTATAGTCTCTCCCGAGTAGTGCACTACTCGAAAGTTAGACTCTTCCACATCATGTCAGTGGGAATAATGTTGCTTATGGCAACTGATGGCCACGCATGTAGGCCAAGTACCACTTTATGAAAATAAATCCACGGCGTGGTCAGGTGTACCCGAGAAAGATACCTGCATCCCCAATTTTAATGAAAACCAGCTTGTGATCCTTGTAAGGATATATCCTCGAGACCTGGTGGATAAAACAGATACCCAAACATATATGTTTAGCAATAAGGCTCTCATGAAGCATATCTGTTTACCTCATCGGCTCCTGTTGGTAGCACCAGCGCTATAATTTCAACTCAGCCTGCGGGCGGCCCACATGGAGCATGCTACTGTAGGAACTCATATCTTGGTAGCCCGTTACCGAGTACGACCGGTCTAAACGACCAACCCAATGTAGGCTCTATAAAATCACCATCCCTCGCATGTCAGGATGAGTTTTTGGTGTCGGTAACCGCAATCAGCCAGAGAAATCCTTATTCGCAAGCCTTTCCGACTTACATTCCGAATGCAACCTGGTTACCACAGAAGTCTGAGTAGGTATATTGCAGGATCTGCTTGCCCTCCTCAAGTGTGACGCGGTGCATGAGAACTCCAGATGCGCTTTGACGATATATGTCTTCTCTGACTTCAGGAGAGCCGAGCAGGGTACCCGAACCTTGCATTAGCATAGGATTCGGCTAGCGACCCTCATGGGGCATACCCTACCCAACAGAGTTATAGCCAAGCGAGGTACCCAAACCTTGCATTAGCATAAGATTCGGCTAGTGACCCTCATGGGGCGTACCTCACCCAGCCGAGTGATATACGACCCCTGACTAGTGCCGGAAGTCGGTTGTCAGCTCACATGGAGCATAGCCGAGGAAGATGACGTCCCGACTGGCGCAAGTACTCGGTAAGTAGCCCTCATGGAGCATCCCTAGTGTATTTTGGCAGACTTGTCCAGCCCCCGAGCGTAGGAGATAGGCTCGCAGCCCTGAGTTCCTGTCACGCGTATCCGGAGCTGGGCCTGCAATATAAAGATATCGGATGACTAGCATCTGATGATGGAAATAATCACCCGAATAAAAGGTATTTTACAATACATGTAAATACGAGTTTTTCCTCTTTTTGATATTAATTTCCCCGAGTAGTTGACCCCTTACGTTTAAACACTCTGCCCGACTAGTCATAGCCCCCTAGCGTCGGGAGTTGGCTCATGGCTCTTTCCCAGACACGCGTTTTGGGTGACTTGAGTTCGTCTTTCATGGAGCAAAGTTTCACGGATCAGGGTTTATGCTACTCAAGTACTTTTGCAATCATTTAAGAGCAAAAACAGAGAAGAGCGCAGCTTGTGCACCTATTAGGTGTAAGCGGCATTGGCAAGGCCGAGTGAAGAAATATTTATCAGGAAGCAACTTAGCTGTTCGGTATTTCGGAGTGGGGATGCCATCCTTGCGTTTGAGCTTGTGAGCCCCTGAGCATGTCACTTGTTGTTCTGATAATCTTTAGTTGTCGAAAGTTGAAGACGATTGTGACCGACTGCCACAATGAAGCCGTCTGACTTGCGTTTGCGATTCCCGGCTTTAGTCGGGACCGCGTCGTTGGTGCCCTCCCGCTTCTTCTGTCAGGATGCCTTTTTATCTTCAATGGCCTCAGCAACAGCGTGGGCTGAGTCGGCGTATTTGTTCGCTATGTCGAATAAAGCCTTGACAGAGTTGGGAGGCTTCCGTGTGAATTTGTCGATGAACGAGGTGTCTTTGACTCCTTTTCGAAAGGCGGCAATGACGACCTCATCCTTGACGTTAGGGATTGAGTTCTTCTTCTCAGAAAACCTCTTAATGAAGTCACGAAGAGACTCGTTCTTCCTTTGATGCAACTGATATAAGTCGTACTCGGAAGATGGCCTCTCGTATGTCCCCTGGAAGTCGGCGATGAAGCGTTCTCGGAGTTCTCCCCAGGAGCTGATTGATTGCTTGGGAAGTCCTGTTAGCCATGTCCTCGCTGAGTCGGCTAAAGCGACCGGGAGGTAGTTAGCCATGACTTTGTGATTTCCTCCAGCTGCTCGGATCGCCAGAGTGTAGACCGTGAGCCAGGACTCGGGATTGGTCTTGTCGTCATATTTGTCGATGCCTGTAGGCTTGAAACCCGACGGCCAGTCAACCTGTTGTAGCTCCTAGGTGAAGGCCGGTATGCCTTCGTCTTCATGAGGGCTTCGACTCCGAATACGGCGGCGAAACCGCTCGTGATGGAGGCCGAAACGCTTGTTCTTGTCTTCTAGTTGGCGTTGCTCATCTTCTTCTCGTTCACGGTGCCAAGCGATGATGTTTTGCCGAAGGTCGCGCCGTAGTCGGTCTCGGAGGTCCTGATCGTTCCCCCGCACGGTTTGCTTTGACATCGCCGGTTGTTGTTGGGGTTGCCGAGTGACGCCTGACGTGCCTCCATATGCGGCTGACTGGAGCCAGGCGCTCGGCGTCTCTTTGAGGTAGAGAGACTGCCGTTGGGGATGTCGACTGGTTGGTCGGTATGAGGGTATCGCCCGACTGTTGGTGCTGCTGACACGCAGCAGCAGTAAGCATGGCTTTTATCCTTGCGATCGTCGGGGTGGCCTGGTGATCAGGCCCAAGCTGGATCGTGTCTAGTAGGGTTGCGGCGGCCACGATATTCTGTTGAGGAGTAATGAAGACGTCGTGGTCGCTGACTCGAGTTTGGAGGATTCGTTGCTGAGCAGTCCGCCCAGCCCTACATAGGGCGTCATGTCGGCGTCTTGCTTCTTCCTCCTGTTGTTCTCGCAGTCGGCAGGCTTCCTCCTCCTGTTGCTCGTGTAGTCGGCGTGATTCCTGAGTAGGAGTAGAGCCTTTGGATGCCATGAAGATTTCTCGTGGCGGGGAGAAGCTTGCCAAACTGTTGTCCGACTTAGAGTCGGAATCCGACTGAGAGTCGTAGTCCGACTGAGAGTCGTAGTCGGTATAGTCGATGGGGGTTATTACAACTCCGACCTCCCTAGATCCGATCTCGAGCGGCTCGGGGCCGTATCCGAGTCGAACTCCAGAGGATCGGGTTTGCCGCGTCGGATGTAGATTATAGATATCCGCGGCGTCGCCGAGTCCGAACGGGAAATTGACGATCTCTTCCTTTTTTGGCCCGATCTCGGCCGGCTCAAAACCGAGTCCGAGTTGAACACCGAAAGAAAGAGTTGTCCCTGGAATCGGGCATATTGGAGGTTGCCGCAGCATGTCGTGAAAGATTGCTGCAGCATCGTGTAGGCCGACTGGCGTCGAGTCGGCTGGTTCCCTGGCAGATCGGATCGAGTCCGAGTCGGCCAAGGTGAGATTGCCGATCTGGTCGGCGACGAAGTCGAGGCTTCTAAATGCGATTGCATCTCCGGGGGAGAGTTTGCCACCGTCGACATCGGTTGCTGGATCCATCGAGCTTGTAGATGTAGATCGCGCCGAAGCCCCTACCTGGCGCGCCAACTGTCGATGTTTTACACCGGCAATTAATATAGGGGCTACTCGGCGGATGGAAACTCGGTGGATTGCAAAGGAACACAGGGAGATTTTATACTAGTTCAGGCCCTCGATGTGAGGTAATACCCTACGTCCAGTTTATATGTATTCCTTTGAGGAATTATGGTGGCGATTCTGATGAACCATATGGCCATTTGAGCTTATAAGTGCTGTTCTGCCCTCATGGGGCGCCTTGCCTCCCCTTATATACTGGGGGACAGGGTTACAAGGTAGGAATCCCCATCGGATTACGACTAGGAGATCTCCCCTTAGAGATATAACGCACCCGACTAGGACTGTATATTCCTTTCTATACAAGGCGAAGTCTGCCGAATCTAGCTATATCTCTAATTACAAGGCTAGGCCCATCCTCTATCCGAGTGGCCCATATGCTTGTCATGAGGTACCCGGGGCCCATGGCACCCACAACGGCCTCTTTCAGCTCGGCCTTCTCCCGATCAAGCTCGGCGTTGGCCTTTGTCAGGTCGGCCTTGACCTTCTCAAGCTCGGCCCTGGCTTCTTTGGCCTCCTTCAACTGCGATTCCCTCTCTGTTTGGGTCTTCAACTCTGCTTCGAGGGCTACACGACAGATTAGCCAAGAGCTCAATCGTGCAGTCATGACATAACTGGGCAGCCAGGAACAACGCAGCTGGATGAATACATCGATGGTTCAGTCGGGAAGGTGCATTCGGGGAGGTTACCTCTGATCTTTCCGGCTAGGGCCCAAGTCTCTTCCCTGAGCTGGTCAGCGCCACTCTTCAGCCAGGCTTCCCTCCCCGCATGACGCTCCTCCATCTCGGCCTTCAATGCCCAGAGCTGCTCCAATTCTGCGAGGTGGGGAGCCATTTCGACCAGGATCTCTGTCATCGCCTCATTGCGGTCGACAAGCTTCTGCTCAGGGTGAAAAACAAATCAAGGATGGAGTCAAACGTCAAAACGAGAAGATCACCACGACTCTGCCACAAGAATCATACCCCGACTCCCTAGGACCCGCTGATAGCGGCGCGAAGCAAGCTTTCGCGTTCCCTTCTCGCGACAACTTCATCAAGCCTAAAGCTCTTCACGGTCCCATCAGGCGCCGTCCAGGTGAATGTTTGGGGCATCCTACGCGGAGCAGCTTCAATCCGAGGCAGGTTTGGGATCTCTGGCATCGGCGGCGATGACGACGATGACCACGACAGTGACGGGGTCCCGGCCCCCATCCATCGTCCCCGTGGCCTCGGGGACGGCTCGGGGGCTCCGACAACGGCCTCCGCGACAGCGACGCTTCAGGGCTGGGGCCTCAACCTCAGCATCTACCTCTTGGTTTGGTGGCGGCGGCGACCCTGCAGTCGGGACCACCTCAGTCTCCGCGACTGGGCTGGCCACCGGCTTAGCGGGTGTGTTCGCGGTCCGCTGGCTCGGCTGGAGCAGGCTCTTCAAGGGGAGCGGTCGGATCGGTCTCCTTGAGATCGATATCGGCCCGCTTCCTGCATGACGAAACAAGACATCAAAACACTACAACAACATGCAAGGATTCCAGGAGATCCGGAGCAGCATACCTCTTGGAGAACTTCAGTTTCCTGCCGGGCGACCTGGGTCCTGGCGGAGCGCTATCTCCGGTCGTCAGCCCAGCCGGTGAATTGGTCGGCGCCACAGTCGGTGGTGGCATATCAGCTCGAGTCGGCCCCGGTTCTGGCGTGGCTGGTTTGGGAGCCCCCGTCCTCAGCGATGTCTGCTCTGGCCGGCCCCTCGACGGTGCTGTTGCCGGACTCGGCAATGTTGGGCTCAAACCCCCAGGTCTCAACCTTGGGCTTGATCGCCTGGGCGCCGCGGCGACGATGTCCTTTATCTTCAGGCTTCCTACCACGGCACGCGGCGTCATGGTCCCCTCTCCCCGATACAGAATCGGCTTCTTCCCCGCTCTCTTGGAGTCGGGCTGGGTAGCAGAGGGGCTCCTCGGCCTTTTCTTCGATGCAATGGCCGACAATGGGCATGAGTCTTCATCGAACTCTTCGTGCCACTACAAATGAGTCAACAAAATACATCACGCAGTGCTGAACAATCACAGTTCCCCAGGCATTCATCACAGAAGAAGATTAAAGGTTACCTTGGTCCGGGGCCGAATGAAGCTATAGGCCGCGACCTGGCGGTTATCGTCTTCGGTCACGACCACCCCTTCGGAGAAGTAACTGAATAGGGTCTCGGTCACTACGTCCTTACTGGCCGACTTGCTGCTTACTCGGTCAGGATCATTTTTTCCTTTAAAGGTCCAGCCAAATGCACTCCTCAGCTTCAACGGCTGGATGCGCCGAGTCAGGAAGCGACGAGCCACCCAAGGTCCTGTCAGGCCAGCCTTTTTGAGGTCATCTAACTTCACCAACAATTGATGTGCCTGGCCCATCTCCTCAAAGGATGGCTCTGCTGACCAATTTGGTGAAACCACGGGCGGCAAGCCGGTAAATGGGTGCAAGGAGGGAGCCAGATCTGTGCAATAGAACCATTCCTTGTGCCAGCCTTTCAGAGAAGATTTCAAGGGGAGATCAAGATATGTCTTCTTCCCATCGCTCCTCAGCTGGAGACCAGCCCCCCAATCACACTAATATTATTCTTGGAGGGTTGGGGTTTGATGTGGAATAGATGTCGGAAGAGGATAAAATAGGGTTCAACACCCAAGAAGCACTCACAGAGAGTAACAAATATGGAGATTTGAAGAATCGAGTTGGGGTTCAAATGCACCAACTCTAGCCCGTAGAAGTCAAGGACGCGACGGAAGAAATCGGAAGATGGAAGGCACAAAGCCCCGATCGAAAAAAGAGGCGAAAACTACTGTTTCACCAGGTTGGGGATTTGGGACCGACTCACCTTTAGCCGGCCGCCAGCGAATCACGTCTTGGCTGGGCAACTTCAGTTGACTCTCCAGCAGCTTTAGCTTCACCAAGCCACAATCTAAGATCGGCCAAGCACTCTCCGGCGCACCCGCAAGATCCGAAGCTTTTGGCATGGCTGGAAGCGGCAAGATTTGGGGAAAAATGAATCGGGGGCTTGGAACAAACGAAGAGGATTGGAATCGCCCGAGTTCAGGTGGGGAAAGCAGCAGCTAACAGCAACAGCGAAAAGTTGGGCGCGAAGGTGGAAGATGAAGCGATTGGATGATTTGGGGAAGATGAAGGAATCTTTTTCTCTCTCCCTGCCTTTATAGAGCCGATTGCCGACTAGATGGGCTTGGGCCTACACAGTCAGCACTGGGCCATCAAGATATGTGTTCCTACAGTAGCATGCTCCATGTGGGCCGCCTGCAGGCTGAGTTGAAATTATAGCGCTGGTGCTACTAATAGGAGCCGATGAGGTAAACAAATATGCTTCATGACAGCCTTATTGCTAAACATATATGTTTGGGTATCTGTTTTATCCACCAGGTCTCGAGGATATATCCTTACAAGGATCACAAGCTGGTCTTCATTAAAATTGGGGATGAGGTATCTCTCTCAAGTACACCTGATGCTGTGGATTTATTTCATGCAGTGGTACTCGGCCTACATGCGTGCAGCCCACCAGTTGCCATGAGCAACGTCATTCCCGACTGACATGATGCGGAAGAGTCTAACTTTCAGTAGTGCACTACTCGGGAGAGACTATAAATATCTTTTCCCTTGACATGATGCAGAGGAGTCTAACTTCTGAGTGGGACGCCACTCGAAAAGACTATAACCCCTTTTCCAGCTGACATGACGTGAGAGTCCCATATACGAGTAGCATCCTACTCGGCAAGACTATAAACACATATTCCGACTGATATGAAGTTGAAGAGTCCTACATACGAGTAGTTCCCTACTCGGCAAGACTATAAAGTTTATTCTGGTTGACATGATACCGAAGAGTCTCGTATACCAGTAGTAATCTACTCAGGAAAGACTTCCAGGTTAAAGATCTTTTGACTTTATGTTTAATTGTCTTCACAATTAAGCACAAAGTCGGGGGCTGCACCTAATAGGTGCGCCTATTCGGTGCACATTATTCATATATCTCCATGAAGCCCTTCATAGCCTCGTTGCCAGCTGACATGAAGCAGGACTCGGGAAGAAGACTTACTCGGACAAAGAGTACTCGGGAGCATCGCACTCGGGAAATCTTCACCATGGAGGATGAGCACTCGGCATCAGCTATGACTCGACTATGAAGGTCTCAGGGGCTACTATGGAGGCCATGGGCCATGGGTACCTCATTACCAGCATATGGGCCACTCGGATAGAGGATGGGCTGAATCATGTAATTAGAGATAAGATAGCAACTGGCAGACTTTACCTTGTACGATAAGGAATAACAGTCTTAGTCAGATAGGTTTCTATCTCTAAGAAGGAAATCCCTTGGCCGTATCCGGCTAGGATCCTTATCATGTACCCCTGTCCCCTAGTATATAAAGGGAGGCAGGGCGCTCCATGAGGGCACGGAAGATCATTGATCACAAACCACCTCAGAGGAATAACACCTCAACTGGACGTAGGGTATTACCTCACATCGAGGGCCTAAACCAGTATAAATCTTCTTTGTGTTCCTCTGCAATCCACCGAATCCACCTTTGCCGAGTAGCCCTATAGTTTTATTGCCGGTGCAAAGCATCGACACTCCTCCGCATCATGTCAGCGGGAATAATGTTGCTCATGGCAACTGATGGCCATGCATGTAGGCCGAGTTTACCACTTTATGAAAATAAATCCACGCGTGGTCAGGTGTACTGAGAAAGATACCTGCATAACCCCAATTTTAATGAAGACCAGCTTGTGATCCTTGTAAGATATATCCTCGAGACCTGGTGGATAAAACAATACCCAAACATATATGTTTAGCAATAAGGCTCTCATGAAGCATATCTGTTTACCTCATTGGCTCCTGTTGGTAGCACCAGCGCTATAATTTCAACCTCAGCCTGCAGGCCCCACATGCAGCATGCTACTGTAGGAACTCATATCTTGGTGGTTGCTACCAAATAAGCCAGCCTGAACCGACCTACCCAGCATAGCTCGATAGAAGTATCATCCATCGCATGTCAGGATGAGTTTTTCGGTGTCGGTAACCGCAATCAGCCAGAGAAATCCTTATTTGCAAGCGCCTTTCCGACTTCGTTCTGGATGCAACCTGGTTGCCACATAAGCCTGAGTAGGTATATTGATCTTCTTGAACCCTCCTCAGGTGTGAGCGGTGCATGAGAACCCCAGGATGCGCTTTGACGAGAGTAAGTCTTCTCTGACTTGGGTAAAGACCGAATAAGGTACCCGAACCTTGCATTAGCGTAGGATTCGGCTGCGACCCTCATGGGTGTACCCTATCCAACAGAGTTATACCCGAGCTTCGACAGGCGCCGGAGTCGGTTATTAGCCGAATAAAGTACCCGAACCTACGCGATAGCGTAGGATTCGGCTAGCGACCCACATGGGCGTACTTTACCCAGCGAAGTTGTGACCGGATGAAGGTACAAAAAACCGAACCTAGCATTAGCGAATAGGATCGGCTGTCACCCTCATGGGCGTACCCCACCCAGCCAAGTGGTATCCGAGCTCTGACTGTCACCGGAGGTTGGTTATTGGCCCACATGGGGCGTAGCCGGGGAAGATGAACATCCTGACTGGCGTGATACCCGGTCAATAGCCCTCATGAGCATTCCGAGGATCCTTGGCAGACTGTCCAGCCCCTGAGCATAGGAGATGGGCTCGTAAGCCTTGAGTTTTCCTGTCACCTATCTGGAAACTGGCCCTGCATTATAAGATATCGAATGAGTAGCATCTGATGATGAAAACAATCACCCGAATAAAAATGTATTTTACAATATATGTAAATACGTTTCTTCCTCTTTTTGATATTAATTTCCTCAAGTAGTTGACCTTACGTTTAAACACTCTGTCCCGACTAGTCATAGCCTCCTAGCGTCGGGAGTTGCTCGTGGCTCTTTCCCAGACAACGCGTTTGGGTGACTTGAGTTCGTCTTTCATGTAGCAAAAGTTTTCACAGATGGAATTTATGCCTACTCGAGTACTTTTGCAACCATTAAGAGGAAAAACTAAAAAAAAGTGCAGCCTTGTACAACCTTATTAGCGTGTAAGTGGCTGCCGGCATTGGCAAAGCCCAAATGACGGAAATTTATTATCAAAAAGGAGCGATTAGCTGTTGGTACTTTGGAGTGGGGATGCCATCCTTGCGTTTGGGCTTTGAGCCCCCGAGCATGTCACTTTGTGTTCTGATAAATCTCAGTTGTTGAAGGTCGAAGGACGGTTAGTGACCGACTGCCACAATGAAGCCGTCTATTGCGTTTGTGATTCCCCAGCTTTAGTCGGGACCGCGTCGTCGTGCCCTCCCCCTTCTTCTATTCAGGTGCCTTTTATCTTAAGGGCCTCAGCAACAGCGTGGGCCTGAGTCCGGTGATTTGTTCGCCATGTCGAATAGAGCCCTGACAGATTGGAGGCTTCCGATGAATTTGGCGATTAACGAAGTTGTCTTTGACTCCTTTTCGAAAGGCGGTGATGATGACCTCGTCCTTGATCTTTGGATTGAATTTTTCTTTTCAGAGAACCTCTGATGATGGCACGAAGAGAACTCGTTCTTCCTTTGATGCAAACTAGTAGTAGGTCGTTCTTGGAAGATGGCCCTCTCATATGTTCCCTGAAAGTGGAGATGAGGCTCCACAATTATACCTAGGCCGATTGATAATGCTTGGAAGTACCCATATAAGCCAATGTACCTCTGAAGTTGAATGTAAAGCGACTGGAGGTAGTTAAGCCGTGATGACTTTAGTGATTTCCTCCGAGACACTGTCGAATCAGCCATGTAGATCTGTGAGCAGACTCGGTTCGTCTGCCTCGTATTTTCGTCGATGCCTGTAGGCTTGAAACTTGATGGACCAGTCGACCTGTTGTAGCATCCTGCGCGTAAGATTGTATGCCTCATCGTCCATGAGCTACCGACCTCCGAATACGGGCGCGAAACCGCATCAGTGTGGAGGCCGAAGCGCTCGTTCTTGTCTATCCAAGTTAGGTGTTGCTTGATATCTTCCTCCTTGGTTCGCAAACAAGGTACCAAGCACTGATGTTTTGATTGAAGGTCACGTCGTGCTTGGCCTCGGAGCCAGCCAGTCATCGTTAGGGGTTGACTCAGAGTGACGTTTGGTGTCGACTCCGTGTGTGGCTGACACGATAAGACCGGCCGCTCGGGGTGCTTCGAGAGCTGGACGCAGGACTGCCGTTAGGATGCCGGACCGGTTGGTCGACGTATGACGGGATCACACCGAACTGTTGGTGCCTGCTGACATAGCGAGCAGCAAAGTAAACATGGACTTTTAGCCTTACGCGAACGTCGGGCTGCCGTGGTGATCAAGCCCGAACTGAAGCTGATCCAGTTAGAGTTTGCAGCGGGCCACGATGTTTAGCTAGTTAGGAGTAACGAAGACGTCGTGGTCCACTGACTAGGGTTTTGGAGGATTTGTTGACTGAGCGGTTGCCAGCCCTACGTTAGATCATCGTTGTGGGCGTGTAGGCGTCTTGCTTCTTCCTCCCGTTGTTCTTGCAGTCGGCAGGCCTCCTCCTCTTGTTGCTCATGTGTAACAGCGTGATTCCCTAGTAGGAGTGCCGAGGCCCTTTGGATGCCTGAAGATTTCTCGTGGGTGGGAGAGAACCGCTGCCCCGAACTTACCTGTCGAACTGAGATCGTAGTCACTGAGAGTCGTAAGTCCGAAATAATGATGGGGGTGAATTATAAACCCAAACCCTCCTAATCCGATACTCGAAGCGGCTCTGAAACAGGTATCCGGAGATCAATTCTAGCGGATCGGACTTAGGCCACGTCGGATGTTGTCTGAAGATATCCACGGCGTAGCCGAATCTATAACAGACGCAGCATTTCCGACGATCTCCTTCCCTTCTTAGCTCGATCTTGGCTTGCTCAAGGCCGAGTCTGGAGTTGAACACCAAGGAAACATTATGATCGAGACCCGGAACAACCGTGCAAGATTGCCGCAGCAGTCGACCAGGTTACATGTAGCATTCTGTGGGCCAACCTGGCCGCGGAGACTGCCGGTTCCTAGCAGATCGGATCCGAGATCCGAGCTCGGCCAAGGCTCAGATGACCCGCTCTGAGTCCGGCGACAAGTCAGAGGCTTACCGAATGAAAAATTTGTATCTCCGGCGGGAGAGTAATTGCCCCGAATCGACTCGAGTTGCTGCGATCCATCCGAGCTTGTAGATGTACGACTCGCGCCGAGCCCTACATGGCATGCCCAACTGTCGATGTTTACCACCGCAATATGATATGGCTACTCAGGTGGATGCAACAGGAACACAAGAGATTATACTGGTTCAGGCCCCGAGAGAATTACCCTACGTCTAGTGGATGGGTATTCCTTTAGGATTTGTGTCAATCAATGATCTCTCTCCCCCCAGGGAGGCGCACCTGCCTTCCCTCATATATACCTGGGTGACAGGTCACAAGGTAGGAGCCCAGCCGGATACGGCCAAGGGATCTCTTCTTAGAGAGTACATTTACCCGACTAGGACTGCTATATTCCTTATCGAATACAGCAGGCTGCCGGAGTGCTATATATCTCTAAATTAACAAGTCATCGGCCCATCCTCTATACCGAATCGTGGCACCCATATGCTTGTGATTGAGGCTACCCGGCAAGCCACATGGCCTCCACAGTAGCCCCTGGAGACCTTCATATGAAGTCACAGCTTGACTGCGAGTGACTCAGCTCCACGAGTGAGATCGCCGAAATGCATTGCTCCGAGCTACTACTCTGTTCTGAGTGTTACTTCTTCACCGAGTCCTGCTTCATGTCAGTAAGTGAGCAAGGCTATGCCGGGGCTTACATGTAGATGTGTATGAATACGTGTGGCGAATAGGCGCACCATTAGGTGTATGTAGCTCCGAAACTTGTGCTATTGATGAAGCACAATAAAACATAAAGTCAAAATCTTAACCTGTAGTCTTACACCGCATTTAGAATACTAACTGGTATAATGAGACTCATCGAAGATCAATGTCAACCGAATGATTATAGTCCTTGACACGAAGTAGCATGCACTCGTATAATGGGACTCTTCACGCTTCAATGTCACGCTCGGAACAGGAGGTTATAGTCTTCACCGAGTGGCGTCCCACTAGAAAGTAGACTCTCTTAAACTCAGCTTCATGTCAGCTTGGAAAGAAGGTTGTATAGTCTCTTTCGGAGTAGTGCACTACTCAAAAGTTAGACTTCTTCAGCCGTCATGTCGGCTGGAATAATGTTGCTCATGGCAAACTGTTGGCAAGACATGTAGGCTGAGTACCACTTGATGAATGTAAATCCAATATGCAGTGTCAACTCGAGAAAGATACCCTGCATCCCAACTTTAATGAAGACCAGCTATGATCCTTGATAAGGCTAATCTCGATCACTAAGGTGGATAAGACAGATATCCCTAAACAACCAAATGTTTGAGCAATTAGGCCTTCAAATTGAAGGCATAATCTGTTACACTCACGTTCCTGTAGGTAAGCAATGCGCACTGCAAATTTTATAACCCAGCCCGCGACGCGCCATATTGAAGCACTGCTACATGGAGGAAACCTCAAACATGGTGCCCAATACGACTTGGCCGAGCCAAAGGCCACGAAGTTGGAAACGGCTTCTATAAAAAGCAGGGCAGAGAGAGAAAAGATTGCTTCATCTATCTCCATCACGACGAATCAAGCGTTTCGTCTTCGCTTACCGCACGCCGAAATATTTGCCTCCCCACTCCGCTGGTCTCGCTATTGCTCTCTTCCCCACCAAAACTAGTTGGGCGATTCGCTCATCTCTGTTCACATCCAAACCATTCCACCGACAGCATTTCCCCAAATCTCCTCAACCCCGAACCACTGCCGAGGGATGCTCGCACCTTCAAGTCGAAAGCATCGGAATGATGTCTGCCGACATCAAAGACTGTGTTGACGAGTTGAAGCTTCTGGAGAAGCAGCTGAAGTTGCAAAGCCAGGAGATTATCCACTGGCTCTGCAAAGATGAATCAGCTCCGGAGCCCCAGGATGGTGAGATCGTCGTCTTTTGCCTCTTTTGCCACCGCGGGTCTTTCTCTAGCTCATCTTCCGGTCTCCGCCAGCTCCTTTCTTTATGACTCGAGTTGGTGAATTTGAATCCCAACTCGATCTCTTCAAATCTCCATTTTGTGACTCTTTGTGAGTGCTCTTGGGTGTGGAACCCAATACTGAATCCTATTCAGGTATTCTGTTCCATATCAAGCCCCAACCCTCCAAGAATAAAATCCAAGTGATTGGGCGGGCTGGTGTCCAACTTAGGAACGAGATGAAGAAGATCCTATTTGGATATCCTTTGAAATCTCTCTCAAGCTGGCATAAGAATGCGTTTTACTGTTTCGATCTGGAAGCCATCCTCCCCCCTTGTATGGTTTGCCCCCGGTGATTCGCCAAGTGGTCGTCTCTGCCACCTCTGAAGAAATGGGCAGGTTAACACTCTAGGTCGACCAAAATCAGCAAGCTGAAAGAAAGCGGGGTTGACTGGCCAGGGTGGACCAGACGCCTTCTTTGACTGGGGCCTCAGGTTCTAAAGTTGAGGTGCCATTTCAGCTAGCACTACAAGGGCAAAGGTGATCCTAGGCCGGGATTCTTTGCCTGATAGACAAGTATAGGGGGTTAAAAAACCGACAAATCTAACTCGGATTTCTTCGCTATGGGGTGTCGAAACGAGACATAGATCGTCCATGGTGGCTACAGGCGAGCAAAGGCCGCCCGAGAGGTACCTTTTGCTGATGTTTATCTTGTAAATTCATCTGTGGTGAATGCTTGTAGATATGTGCCTAGATTGGCTCCACATGCATAACTTGTATTGTTGAAACTGCTTGCAGTCAATGTAAGGATTTTGATTGACGACTTCCTGTAAATTGTCGGCCTGAATCGAAGAAGAGCCGAGAAGTCTTCTGGCTGCCCAACCCACTCCAAAGGGTGGGGAAAGACCCTGTTGTAGATCAGGGGAAGAGGTGTTATGAGGCTGAGTGCGCGCCTGGGAGTTTGAATATAAAGGACAACCGCGTGCCCGCCCTAGGCATTGAGTCCATAGACTAGGACTGTGCAGTCGAACTCAGCGTCATCTGAGCCGCAACCAAGTGCACCTCGAGCACTAAGGCCAGACTCCAGCGCACCAAAGGACTCCGCAACATTGAGCCCAAGAGTGGGCACTGCGAGTCGGGCAACCCCTACCAGCCACACAAGGAGTGGGGCCATCAAATAACAGATAACACCTGCCCACTCCGACTGGCCCACCGCCGGCCACAGCCACAGCCGGTATTAGATTTCCGGCAAAATCTAGTCCAAGAGGTAGGTTGCTTGATTTTTTCCGAAAAACAGTTTTCCCCTTTTTGTTTGTCCCGTGGGTAACACCCCCCCCCCCGTCTTGAGTTGACTTCGTCGCAGGAAGCGGCCGACATTGATCCATGGCGACGCACCTAAGCCACTCCCCTGGCCGCATGAGCAGCCCAGCCGAGCAGACCCAGCGAGCACACCTGCGAGCCGGCGAACGGTCCCAGTTGCAGAAATTGAGTCGTCTCGACTACAGGGGCCGCCAACACCGGCCGAACCAGGGTGATCATTGAAGCTGCTGCTCCACCCCTGAGCGCCCCTCCAGGCCCGGAGATTGCGAGTTGGGGGCCAGGACCTCATCGCTGTCCTTGTCGCGTCGTCGCGTCGTCGCTCGTCCCCGTTCCTTCGCAAACAGACTAGGTTTCCCTAGGATGGAGGCTCCTCCGCGCAAGTTCCCGCGGACGTTCCGCTTGGATCACGCGCCCGACTGAACTGCGAGAGCTTATCAAGCATGATGAAGGCTATACGGCAGAAACGGAACGTGAAGACTTGCTTTAGGCCACCAATCGCGCATCCTAGGGATTTAAGGTATGTTTCGTTATTAATTGGAGTCTGGTATCTTCTATGCTTGACTCTGCTTTGACTTGGTTCTCCTGAGCAGAAGCTTGTTGATTGCTCAGAAGAAGATGCACGAGTCCTGCCCGGGTCGCCCCGCTCCAAGAATTTGGACCAGCTCCGGGCCTTAAAGACCGTATTGGAGGAGCCCATCCGGAAGGGAAACTGCTGAAGGACGCCGTCACCAGCTCAGGGTACGAGAATTGGACCAACCAAGAAGATGAGAGGTCGCCTCCAAAAATCCTCTTTCTTTGACCAATCCTTAGTAATTTACCAGCTATGTGTTGCCACTGACTTGCCAAGTTGTGTCTTGACGGCAACGTTGAGTTCTGATATCTGTCGTGCCAGCCCTTCGAAGCCGAGCTGAAGACCCAAACAGAGGGAAAATCTAGCTGAAGGAGGTGAGGAAGCCAGGCGGGCTGAAACAGAGACAAAGCCACTGACAAGGCACGCCAAGCTTGAGCAAGAGAAGGCCGAGGTGAGAGGCCAATGCAAGCCGAGAAGGAAAAATGCTGGCTGGAGAAGACCATAGCAGTGGGAGGCGCTACAGTATGTAAGTCTCGCCCTGACATTGATCTTAACCTCCATTAATTATCACTGCCAGTTTTTTCTACAAGTTTTTCTTATCGGATGAACCGCCGGGTAGCTGCTAGAGCCAATCCCAATCCGTTTTAGGCTTTTGCGAGGAATAAAGGTCGTAAGCGAGTCCACGGGATGATCCTTGCGAGTCTGTGAAAGGGCTCCTTGACGGATGACCCTCGCTTGTGGGACCATGCCTCCAACACGGTTTGGGGGGTCTCAGGTGCAATTAGGCGCACCTAACGACCGTCACCGAGTATCCTGAAGAGGTACTCGGATGAGCGTACTGTTGTCTGGCATGGCCCAAACCCTGGCGATGACCAGTCCTCTGTACCCTAGGACCGATATTGAAGCATTGGGGGAGGGATTCGCCGGGAGTACGACACCTGAAAGGCGCTGGAGCTTGAATAGCCAGAAGAGGCCAACTGCAGAAAATATCACCACCGAGACCTGGGTATGGTAGAAAATATATCATCGCAGTCGGTGTTATTGCGGATTTTTGTAAAGACATGTGTACAATTATTGCAATGGCGCCAAGCTTGATTGTTATCAGTCGTCATTATTATAACCCGCTGTATAGTCTATGCTGAGTCAGTCTATAGGAAACTTAATAAAATCAATCACCGCAGAGGTCTGTACTCAGGCCACCTGATAAAGTCGTAGTAAAACTTCATAACTAAGTGAGACAGCTCGTATATTATTGACAAACGCACATATAATACATGGAGGCCCCTGACTCACTACTAACGGTTGAAACAACGCGTAGTGAGTTAGAGAAAAACTGTAACACATGAGAAAGTAATAAAACTCAAGTATGGAAGGACATAGCTGTTCTATATTCATGAGTTGCTGATGAGCCGCACATCTTTGGTCTTCAGTCGTAAGGCACATGCCGACTGTAACCTCAGTGATAATGAACGCCCTTCCCAGATGGGATAGTTTATGCCGTCTTTGTGGTTTGTTTTTTCTCACAATGAAGATCTCCGACCAAAATGCGGGCCACAAACATTGCGATTGTGATAACCACGCAAGGCCTTAGAAGATACCTTGCTGACTGAGTGTCTGCGATATTCCTCGCTTCTTCCAACTGAATCTAGTTTGAACCCATCGGGTATTGGTCGAGATGTCTTCTGAGTAAGCCGAACCATGGAGGCCAACTTAAGCTCGTTGTAGCATGGCCCTCAGCACGTAGACAGAGAAAGACAGGGATTGCCCATGCCCGACTAACGTCGGTTCTTAGGGAACCAAAGTATAGGCTTGAGAAGTTGCTTATACCCGCCCGCGTATGGTGGTGTTGGTCAATCTCTGGCTGATACCTTTTAGACCATAACCGTTGCTCGTTCAACCTACCGATTGCTCTGCAGGGTGTTGCCACAGGACGCCTAGCAAATCTTGATGCCGAAGTATCATAGCAATTTTGAAATACGCCCCTTGTGAAACTCGAGTACGTTGTCGGTGATGATGCGGTTGGGGACCCAGAATCGGCAACAGTATACTCATGAATGAAGTCTTTGCTTTGGGCGCTGTTTATGTTGCACGGGTTGGTTATCCACTTGGTAATTTATCCACTGCGACAACAATGTGTGACTCCTGGCGCTTTCTTGAAGGGCCCGACCATGTTGAGCCCCCATATAAAAGGGCCAAAAGATTGGGTTGTTTAGAGTTTTTTGGCTGGGCGGTTGGTTTGCTGGCATAGAACTGGCACCCTCGTAGTGCGAACAGTGTCTTTGGCATCTGTTACTGCTTAGTTGGCTGAAAAATCCTGTACGGTAACCTTTCCGACTAACGTTCCTGGATTGGCGTGGTTCCACATATGCCCGCAGTGGTCGACTATAGAATCTGCTTGCCTCCTTGTGTGATGTAGCGCATAAGGACACTAGAATGCACTTCTTCGTATAGGGTCTTCTTCGACGACTAGGAAACTCTTGCTTAGACGTTTGATTTTGTTCAGCTTGGCTGGTGATCTCTGGGGTTCCATCGTCAGGAGGATTTGAGAACAGGAGTCCCCAATCTTGACATATGAGCAGCACTCATCTGTCGTCGGGTAGGTTCGCGCTCCCGAACTGCTCTGGCGCTAGTTCTTCTTGCCTGATGGCTGCCATAAGTTTGCTCAACAAAGATCCTATTGGACTGCCTTCTCGCTTGGATCCCATGTTTGCCAGTTCATCTGCATGTTCATGGTCTTGTCGTAGGACATGTGTTCTCTCATGCCCGTGATACATCGAACTTGTTTCCACTTGCGGACCTCTTGACAGTAATGCCGCCATGGTAATCAGTCGAGACATGTCTAGTCTTTCATACCTTGGTTCGACCACGGTTGAGAGCTCCATGCACACCAGTCGACGAATGCCGGTGATATAGCGATGCAGAGCCCGTGGTGAGTGCCTCGTACTCGGTGACGTTGGGAAGCCGGGAAGTGGATTTGTTGAACCGTACTTGAATTTTTTCGCTGGTGGGGGACGTCACTACGACGCTAGCCCGGCGCCGCCGATCATAGAGAACCGTCGAAGACATTGTCCAATACTCTAGCTTCACTGTTGACTGTAGGCATTTGAAAACTACGTCCACTAAGCCACGAGTCGGCTAGAAGCTGTGATTTGGATTTGCTGTCCGTGGCTGATAAGTGATATCAAAAAACGCCATCACTCGAGGCGCCCATTTAGCGATTCAGTCGATGCTCGTGGTTGTGTAGGACATCTTGAGTGGAACAATGTGACCACCGTGACTTGATGTGCTGGAAATAGTGCACCAGCTTCCGGACCATGATGAGTAGGCCGTAAGCAGCTTTTGACCGTGATATCTTGTTTTTCGAGTCGGCAAGGACCTCGTAATAAATCGTAGACTGCGCCGTTGAAACTTTTTGATGTGACTCCGTCGGATCGCTCGAGAACCACCAGCACCGTGCTGATTGCCTGAGTAGTTGCCGCCAGATATAGCATTAATGGTTCTTGGGGCATTGGTGGACACCAACACGGGTGGTGATGTGAAGAAATTTTTGCAGTCTTCGAAGGATTTGCTGGGCTTCGGGAGCCCATTGGAAATTGTTGCTTTCTCTTCATAGCTTGAAGGGCATGCCATTTGCCAGTCGGGAAATAAACCGCTGAGTGCCGCCATGCAGCCCTGTCAGCTTCTGGACATCCCTTTCTGTTAGTTCAAGGGTGCCAGTTCAATGATTGCGTTGACTTTCTCCAGTTGGCCTCGATGCTGCGATGCGAGATGATGAGCCGAGTAACTTGCGGATGGCCCACCGAAGGTGCATTTTCCAGGGTTAATCATCTTGAATCTTCAAATTTTTATGGTTTCTTCAGGTCAGCGATGAGTCTTCTTTGATTGGTCTTGATCACACATCATCGATTCGGCTCACATTGTGCTTGATCTGAGTGTCGAACACCGCTGATTGCGCGTTGATATGGTTGCTCCAGCGTTTTCAAACCGAACGGATATTGTGATGTAGCGTAGCTCCAAACGGCGTGATGACAGTGTCTTAGGCGTCTCCTCTTCAGGCTGATTTGATGGTATCTCAGTAAAGTCGCAGAAGCTGAGAAGTTCGCACCCTATAGTTGAATCCACCACATGGTCTATTCTCGGTAAATCAATGGATTTTGGGCACGCATTGTTGAGATCGTGTAGTCACGCCCATGCGCCATTTACAGTTTTTCTTTCGGACCGAACTGGGTTTCCAGCCCAATCCGGGTGATAGCCCTCTTTGAGAACCGGCCCCGCCTACGAAAAGGGGAGCTGGTTATCTCCTCCGAATAGCAATCTTTGCGGTCCCTAGGGCAAAGCGCCGTAGCGTTGCTTGCCTGGTTGGCAATCTCTCTGATGTTTGTGGGCTGCTCGATCACCTCCTTGGTACGCCTGGCATGTCGGCTGTTCAGCTAAAGATGTTTTGTTGGCTGGAGGAAGGTGACGAGCGCGTCTTCCTATTTGGGGTCGAGTCCGGCCTGACTAGGAGCAGTCTTGGAGGGGCGGAAGGGTCCAGGGGGTCTTCTTCTGTGTCAGAGTCCGCTAAAATTCCCAACTTCGCTGCTTTTTTGGCCAGAATTGGTCTTCTCGACTATCATGTATGGCTTGCCGAATGCTGTTGCACTCCGACTTGCCGCCTCTTGTGTTTGAGCCAATTCGCAAACTCTCCTGTCGAGGTGAAGGCTTGCTTGACGTGGCTGCGGAGGAGAGACTCTACTGGCCCGGGATCCTGAGACCATGTAAAGTATAGTGCGGGCCGTCCGCGTTTCGCGTGGTACGGCAGTCTCGAAGGTCGCGACTTTCAAAGCCGATTTTTTGTGCGAAAGTTATCCGTGTGCCGAAAGTTGACTGGCAAAGGTTATCTGCCCGATGGGGTTGAAGATAGGTGGGAATTATCCTGTGGAAGGGACACGTACTCGAGGCCACGCAGATTTGAACGAGGGATCTCATCTCATCCAGGGTTTGGCGAAGAGGTATTGAGCGCGCGTTGCCTGTCCGTCATGAAGAATTTCTCAACTTGATGTTCTTGACGACCGGCCGTCAGGACGAGTGGATAGCGTTCGGGTGCGAACCCCGATCTGGATGATCTGCGCGGGGTGAACGTGATGGAGGTTTCCTGACACCGCGAGCAAATATTGGGGGGCGCTCTG
>RYFJ01002675.1:0-129412 GCA_003991445.1 Oryza meyeriana var. granulata | reverse complement strand
AAGAGAGAGATGGTCATTTTGTGAGTGTTTTGGTGGACTCATTTCACTTCTTAGGATTTCACATTAAGCCACCTAAATAATCAGCGTATTGTGGGGAGTCTCAGTGCAGGACGTAGAAAAAGTCATATTTGACTCTTCTTGAAACCCTTGAAGGGCGGACAAGGAGTGTTTTATTGGCAGATCTGGCTCCCTCTTGCGGCGTTCACACAGTCGCCCATGGTTTTGCCGAAATTGGTCGGTAGACCACATAGAAGAATGGTCAAGTACCACTGCTGAGGCGGGGATATTAGAGGCGGATTGATGGTTGGTGGCAGGGTTCTGACCCCTTCTAGCCCTGAAGTGAGGAGCGCTTCGCTGGATTAAAAAGCATGACCTGACGGATCCGCCGGAAAGTTTGCCCAAATTGAAAGCGGAAGGAGGAGACCTGTTGGATACTTCGCCAGCGGGGTATTGGAAACCGAGACAGAAGAGACGCATTGAGTCTTACAGGCGGCGGCCGTCCGGAGGTAATGTCTTTTCTTGTAGCGATGCCTGTGACTCAGAGTTAATCCGCGTGTATGATTATCTGCTTAATCCTTAGTAGTGGTGTGTGGATTTGATGAGATCCCGCCGTTGTCGGCACGTCGAAGAGAGGCGAGGTCCTTTGAACCGACTCCAGAAGCGGGGAAAGCCGATTTGTATCGGCGAGGCTGAAGGCCGCATGTAGAATCTGAAATAAGGAGCGTGCCTGGGCGCCCAATCGATCACGCCCCAGGTTGCAGACGCGGGTATGACGACGTTTGGTCCGGTGTAGTGCACTGAGGGCCGCCTAGAGAACGCCACGCAGGGACGGAGCGCCAGCGACCACGAAATAGCGAGCTGACTCGGGCTGATCACCACGACTTTGACGCCGACGCGCCAAATAGGAGCCTAGCGCTCGTCGGGGACGGGGTCGCGCAGAAGTGAAGTTTCCATGTAGGTGCGCGCTCGGGTCTTCTGAAATTCTTGTGTATGATAGTGTCTTGATGTATTTCGTCGTGGCGGAAGCGGCCGTATAATCTCAAGGAGCTCTCGACGTCCCTTGAGAGCCCGCCACGGCCAGCGGCCGGTGGAATCACTGCTTAGCCGGTGGCAGCCCGGTGTGGAGACCAAGGTGGTCGACTAAGGTCGTGGCACCACCCGACAAGAGCGGTGCTGAGGTTGCTAGCCCCGAAGCGTCGCTGTCGCGGACCGCAGGCACGAGCACTGAGCCATCCTGGGGGTCGCGGGGACGGCGGTCGCTGAGGCCGGACCATTGCCCGTTGTGGTCATCATCGTCCGTCGTCGCCACGGCGGAGTCCACTGCCTCGGATCGAAGCTCCTCAGTGTGATGCCCGGACTTCACATGGAGGCTCCTGACGGGACAAGTGCAGAGCTTCAGCCTTGTGAAGTCGTCGCGAGGAGAGCGCGAAAGCCTGCTTCGCGGTTATCACGGGTCCAAGGGAGTGCGGTATGATTCTTCGTGGGTAGTTTGGCAATCTTCTTGTTTGATCGTCTGGACTCCGTCTTTGATTTGTTCTTTTGACAAAGCTTGTGACAGCAATTGAGGCGATGGGAAATCTTGTGGTCGGGTGGCCCTACTCACAGAATTTGAGCAGCTCTGGGCATTGAAGGCCGAGATGGAGGAGCGTCATGTAGGGAGGGAGCCCTGGTGAAGAGTGGCACTGATCAGCTCAGGGCGGAACATGGCCCTAGCCAGAAAGATAGAGGTAAAATCCCGAATATGATCTTCCTGACGAACCGTTGATAAATTCATCCTGCTGCGTTGTTCCGACTGCCTAGTTATGTTCATGACTGCACTTGACTTTGGCTAATCTGTGGGGTAGCCTCGAAGCGGAGTTTAAAGACCCGAACAGAGAGGGAATCGCAGCTGAAAGAGGCGAGGAAGCCAGGGCCGAGCTTGAGAAGGTCAAGGCCGACTGACAAAGGCCAACACGAGCTTGACGGGAGAAGGCCGAGTTGAAGGAGGCTGTCGTCAAGCTCGGAAGGAAAAAGCTGAATTGGATTTAAATAGAACCCTGGTGGCCAAGTGGGAGGCCGACTACGAAAGTAAGTCACTACCTGGACTGTGATCTTAGCCAATCCATTAGTTGTTCGTCTGTAGCCAAATCTGACAGGTTTTACTTGCGGCAGACCTGGGCAGATATGAGAACCAATGTCCAGGCTAGTATGGTTCTACACAGAGGAGATAATAAGATCTGATCAGGGAGTCACGGGAGGCCCTTGTCGGGTCCGTGAAAGGGCTCCTTGACCTCATAGATCCCGCCCCGTGGGAACCAGTTGCAGCAGAATACCCAGATAGAGCGCGTCTCGAGGATGCACCGAGTGCCTTGAAAAGTACTCGATGAGCATGTTGTGCCGGCGTGGCCTAGACCCTGGCGATGACCAAGTCCATCTACCAAGGGCAGATATTGAAGCACTCGGGGAGGGGTTTGCCAAGAGACGACGAGCCGAGGAGGCGCTGGAGCTGATTGCCCGGGCCAAGCCGACTGCTAAAATAATTACCGAGACTGGGTCTGTAAGGGAACAGTTATGTAGTCAGGTGTATATAAACTTTTGTTAAACATAGCATGTGTAAATATGTGTGCAGTACCGCCAAGCTCATTACTCAGTCGTCATTAGCTTTACTCGATCGTGTAGTATGCGCCGAGTTAGTCTGTCAGAACTTAATAAAAACGTTCAAAGTAAGAAGTTGTACTCGGGCAAACGTGACAGTCATAGTAAGGCTTCATAACCAGAGAAGATAAGCTCGTATGTTATTGACAGAACACATATATCATGCAGCCCCCGACCACTCACTCGGTTGATATAAGCGCGTACTGAGTGAGAAAGAACTGTACACATGAAAATTATAGAACTCAGGCATAGAAAGGACGTAGCTGTTCTATGTTCCATGAGTTGCTGATGAGAAAAACCCACTTCGGCTTCATCGGTAGGCGCTTGGCCGCGTGACCTCGTCTATAATGAACGGCCTTCCAGATTGGGGATAATTTATACTGTCTTTGGTGGTTTGTATTTTCCTCAGAACGAGATCCCGACCAAAAAGGCACGGCCACGGACATTGCGATTGTGCTTAGCACATAGGCCTTGAAGATACCTTGCCGACTGGATTGTTGCGGTGTCTCTTGCTTCTTCCAGCTGATCTAGCTCGACCAGTCGGGTATTGTTGGAGTCATCTTCCGAGTAAGCCCGGAATCGCGGAGAGCCGAACTATAACTCTATGGGTAGCATAGCCTCGGCACCGTAGACCAGAAAGAAAGGGGATTGCCCTGTTGCCTGACTAACCGTGGTTCTGAGAGACCAGAGAACGAATGGGAGTTCTTGTACCCACCGGCCTGCATATGGTTGTCGGTCAAAATATCTGGCCTTGATGCCTTGTAAGACCATACCGTTGGCTCGTTCGACCTGTCCGTTGCTCCGTGGGTGTGCACAGATGCATAGCAGATCTTGATGCCGAAATCGTCGCAGAAGTCTTGGAATCCACCGGCCGCGAACTGAGTACCGTTGTCGGTGATGATGCAGTTAGGGACCCCAAACCGGTATAGTATACTCATGATGAAGTCCTTTGCTCTTGCCGCTGTAATTGTTGCAACGGGGTTAGCCTCAATCCACTTGGTGAATTTATCCACCGCGATGAATAAATGTGTGAACCCTCCTGGCGCCTTCTTGAAAGGCTCGACTATGTCAAGCCCCCATACTGCGAATGGCTAGGAAATGGGGATAGTTTGGAGTTCCTGGGCTAGGAGATTTGTTTGTTGTGCGTAGAACTGGCAACCCTCGCACTTGCGAACGATGTCTTTGGTGTCTGTTATTGCTGTGGGCCAGAAAAATCCCTGTCGGTAAGCCTTTCCGACTAATGTCCTGGATGCGGCGTGGTTGCCACATATGCCCGAGTGAATCGAATGCACAATCGGCTTGCCCTCCTCGGTGGTGACGCAGCGCATGAGGACACCGGAAGCACTTCTTCGGTACAGGTCTTCTCCAACTAGTAGGAAGCTTTTGCTTCGACGCTTTATCTGCTCGGCTTGACTGCGATCTTCTGGGAGTTCATCGTCCAGGAGAAATTGGACAACAGGAGTCCTCCAGTCTTGACATATGTGCAGCACCTCATCTTTGGCCGGGGTAGGCTCGCCTCTCGACTGCTCCGGCGCCGGTTTCTTCTTGACTGATGGCTCCACAAGTTGCTCGACAAAGATTCCAGTTGGAATTGCTTCTCGCTTGGATCCCATGTTTGGCAGCTCGTCTGCCGCTTCGTTGTATTGACGCAGGATGTGTGTGATTTCCAGCCCGTCGAACTTGTTTTGCAACTTGCGGACCTCCTGACAGTATGCCGCCATGGTATCGTCGAGACAGGTCCAGTCTTTCATGACTTGGTTTACCACGAGTTGAGAATCCCCGCGCACAACCAGTCGACGTATGCCGAGTGATATGGCGATGCGGAGCTGGTGAACAAGTGCCTCGTACTCGGCGACGTTGTGGGAAGCCGGGAAGTGGATTTGTAGGATGTACTTCAGTTTTTCGCCAGTGGGGGACGTCAATATGACTCCCGGCCACAGCGCCGCCGATCCGTAGAGAACCGTCGAAGTACATTGTCCAGTACTCTAGCTTTGCTGTTGGTGTTGGGAGTTGAACTTCTGTCCACTCGGCCACGAAGTCGGTTAGAGCTTGAGATTTAATTGCTGTCCGTGGCTGAAAGGTGATGTCAAACGCCATCAATTCGAGTGCCCATTTAGCGCTTCGGCCGGTGGCCTCGCGATTATGAAGGACATCCCCGAGTGGAAACGTTGTGACCACCGTGACTTGGTGTGCTTGAAAATAATGCACCAGCTTCCGGACTGTGATGAGTAGGCCATATAGCAGCTTCTGGACCTGCGGATATCTCGTCTTCGAGTCGGCAAGGACCTCGCTGACAAAGTAGACCGGCCGTTGTATTTTTTGAATATGACCCTGTTCGGATCACTCAAACACCAGCACCGTGCTGACTACCTGTGTTGTTGCTGCTAGATATAGCATTAGCGGTTCTTGGGGCAGAGGTGACACCAACACGGGGGGTGATGTGAGGAATTGTTTGAAATCTTCGAAGGTTTGTTGGGCTTCCGGAGTCCATTGGAAGTTGTCCGCCTTTTTGAGTAGCTTGAAGAAGGGTATGCCCCGTTTGCCCAGTCAGGAAATAAACGGGCTGAGTGCCGCCGTGCAGCCTGTCAGCTTCTGGACATCTTTGAGGTTAGTCAGGGGTGCCATGTTCTTGATGGCGTTGACTTTCTCCGGGTTGGCCTCGATGCCACGATGCGAGATGATGAAGCCGTGTAACGTTCCGGATGGCACACCGAAGGCGCATTTCTCCGGGTTCAACTTCATCTTGAATCTTAGAAGGTTTTGGAAGGTTTCTTCCAAGTCAGCGATGAGGTCTTCTTTGGACTTGGTCTTGATCACCACGTCGTCAACGTAGGCTTCCACGTTGCGCCCGATCTGAGTGTGCAGACACTGCTGAATAGCCGTTGATAGGTTGCGCCTGTGTTCTTCAGACCGAACGGCATTGTGATGTAGCAATACGCTCCAAACGGCGTGATGAAAGATGTCTTCAACCAGTCTTCCTCCCTCAGGCTGATTTGATGGTATCCCGAGTAGCAGTTGAGAAAGCTGAGTAGGTCACACCCGGCTGTGGAGTCGACCACCTGATCTATCCTGGGAAGACCAAATGGGTCCTTGGGGCACGCCTTGTTGAGATCGGTGTAGTCGACGCACATGCGCCATTTACCTTTTTCTTCCAGACCAGAACTGGGTTTGCCAGCCAATCCGAGTGATAGACCTCTTTGATGAACCCGGCTACAAGGAGCTTGGTAATCTCCTCCCGAATCGCATCCTTGCGGTCTTGTGCGAAGCGCCGCAGCTGTTGCTTGACTGGCTTGGCGTCTGTCTTCACGTTTAGGGCGTGCTCGATCACCTCCCTTGGTACGCCCGACATGTCGGACGGTTTCCACGCGAAGATATCCTTGTTGGCTTGGAGGAAGGTGACGAGCGCGTCTTCCTATTTGGGGTCGAGTCCGGCCCCGACTAGAGCAGTCTTGGAGGGGTCGGAAGGGTTCAGGGGGATCTTCTTCGTGTCAGAGTCCGCTGAAATTCCCGACTTCGCTGCTTTTTTCGCCGGAACTTGCTCTTGCTCGACTTCAGTTGTGACGGCTTGCCAAATGCTATCGTGCCCGACTGTCGTCTCTTGTGATTGAGCAAGTTCGCAGCTCTCCTTGTCGTAGGTGAAGGCTTGCTTGATGTCACTGCGGAGGGAGAGGACTCCTGCTGGCCCAGGCATCTTCAGCACCACGTATGTATAGTGCGGTATCGCCATGAATTTGGCGAGTGCCGGTCATCCGAGTATCGCGTGGTACGCGGTCTTGAAGTCGGCGACCTCGAAGCAGACGTTTTCCATGCGGAAATTATCCCGCGTGCCGAAGGTTACCGGCAAGGTTATCTGCCCGAGTGGAGTTGAAGACAAGCCAGGAATTATCCCGTGGAAGGGCGCAGTGCTCGGCCGTAGTTCTAAATGAGGAATCTTCATCTCATCCAAAGTCTTGGCGAACAGGATATTGAGCGCGCTACCTCTGTCGATGAGGGTTTTCTTCAGCCTTATGTTTCTGATGACCGGGTCCAGGACGAGTGCATAGCGTCCCAGGTGGGAAACCCGATCTAGGTGATCTGCGCGATTGAAGGTGATGGCCATCTCTGACCAGTGCAGGTATTGGGGGGTGTCCGCCGTGGAGACCGTGTTGATGTCGCGCGCTGAAAGCTTCTATTTGCGCTTGGACTAGTACGCGAATGGCCCCCTCAATGATATGGTTAAGCTCGGCTTGAGGATCTTGGAAATCATCAGCCGGACCCGAGTCTGGCTTGTCTTGTCCTTGTCGGCGCCAGACTTCTTGAGCATGTAGCAATCTTTGGCCACGTGCTTGCCCTTGGGGTGAAAGGGGCATGGCCCACTCATGACTTTCTGGTAGTCGTTGTTCCGCTAGGGCCGCGACCGACTGCGCTCCATGTTGGCCACCTCGTTGTCTGACTTCCGCTTGTGGCTGCCAGACTTATTTTGAGACGGCTCGTTGTCGGCTTTCGCCTTCTGGTCTTTCTGTCGGGGCTCCTTCTTCTCGTCGAGGGCCTCAGCGACCGCCTTGGCCGAGTCGGCATATTTGTTGGCCATGTCGAAGAGAGCCCGGACCGTGGATGGTGGCTTCCAAGTGAATTTTGCAATAAGCGGGGCGTCTTTTACCCCCTTGCGAAAGGCGGTGATGACGGCCTCGTCTTTGACAGTTGGAATTTTGTTGCGCTTCTCGGAAAACCTTTTGATGAATTCATGCAAAGACTCATTTTTCTTCTGGTGCAGCTGATAAAGATCATGCTCCGAAGCGGGTCTATCGTAGATCCCCTGGAAATTAGCGATGAACCGCTCCCTGAGTTGTCCCTAGGAACTGATCGACCGCCTCGGGAGGCCTGTCAGCCATGTCCTTGCCATGTCGGCTAGCTCGACTGGGAGGTAGTTAGCCATGACTCTGCTGTCACCCCCAGCAGCTCGAACTGCTAGGGTGTAAACGGTGAGCCAGGACTCGGGGTTTCTCTTGCCGTCGTACTTTTCAATCCCGGTGGGCTTAAAGCCAGTTGGCCAAAAGACGTCCTGTAGCTCCCGAGTGAAGGCTGGGATGCCTTCGTCTTCGTGAGGGCTTCGACTCCGATCTTGGCGGTGCAGCCGCTCGTGGTGGAGACCGAAGCGCTCGTTTTCGTCCTCCAGTCGGCGGTGTTCATCTTCTTCGCATTCTTCGCGTCGAGCGTTTAAGGTGTGGCGAAGGTCACGGTGTAGTCGCACTCGGAGGTCTTGATTGGGTCGGCGATCGTACTGGCGACGGCACCGGTTGTCATTGTTAGTATTGCTGAGCGTTGTTTGCCGGGACTCTTCGCGTTGCGAACTAGAGCCGGCCGCGCAGCGTCGCGTTGATGCAGATGAGCCTGCCGTCGGAGAACCCGACCGGTTGGTCGGTATAACTGTGTCACCCGACTGCTGTTGCTGCTGATAGGCAGCAGCTGTGATCATCGCCTTGATCTTGGCGATAGTCGGGTGGCCTGGTGATCAGGCCCGAGCTGGAGTGTGTCCAGCAAAGTTGCTGCGGCCACAACGTTTTGTTGTGGCGTGACGAAGACGTCGTGGTCGCCAATTTTGGTTTGGAGGATCTGTTGCTGAGCGACTCACCTAGCCTGGCGTAGCTCATTATTGCGGGCCTCATGGTTGGCCTCCTCTTGTCGTAGTCGGCGTACCTCCTCCTGTTGCTCCTCTTGTAGTCGGCGTACCTCAGAAGGTGGTGTTGAAGCCATGAAGATCTCGCGGGAGAGGCGGAAGCTTGCCGAATTAGAGTCCGAACTGGCGCTCGAACCGCTGTCCGACTTGGTGTCGGACTCCGAATAGTTTATCGGAGTAAGAACGACTCCGACCTCTCTAGATCCAATCTAAAACGGCGCTTGGCCGTGTCCAAACTGAATTGCTGGAGATCGGGTCTGCTACGCGGGATATAGATGCGCAGCATCGCCGGAGCTGTGAGGGAGATTGATGACCTCTCCCCTTCTCGGCCCAACCCGGGCTAGCTCAAGGCCTAGCGCAAGTCGGACACCGAAGGAGAGGGTTGTCCCGATGCTCGGCGATGTGAAGGACTGCCGCAGTAAGTCGTTGAAGGAGATGCCGGTGTGCTGCGGACCGACTGGCGCATTGTCGGCTAGTTCCTCGGCAGGCAAGATTGGATCTACCTCAGCCAAGGTGAGATTGCCGAGTTGATCGGCAATGAAATCAAAGCTCCCGAAGGTTATTGCGTCTCCGGGGGAGAACTTGTTGCTGTTGACTCCGTTGATTGAATCCATCGAATCTTCTGATGAGGAATTCACCGGAGCCCCTACCTGGCGCGCCAACTGTCAATGCTTTGCACCGGCAATAAAACTATAGGGCTACTCGGCGAAGGTGAATTCGGTGGATTGCAGAGGAACACAGAAGGTTTATACTGGTTCAGGCCCTCGATGTGAGGTAATACCCTATGTCCAGTTGAGGTGTTATTCCTCTGAGGTGTTTGATGATCGGTGATCTTGTTGTTCTTGCCCTAAGGGGCACCCTGCCTCCCTTTATATACTAGGGGACAGGGGTACATGATAAGGATCCCAGCCGGATATGACCAAGGGATTTCCTTCTTAGAGATAGAGTCCTATCCGACTAAGACTATGTTTCCTTATTATACAAGACACAGCCTGCTGGGTGCTATCTTATCTCTAATCAGATGGTTCGGCCCATCCTCTATCCGAGTGGCTCATGTACTAGTAATGAGGTACCTGGGGCCCATGGCCTCCACACCTGTCGACTTGTTGAAGCTCGTGGGTGAAAGCCAGTACACCTTCATCTTCATGAGGACTCCAACTCCGCCTATGATGGTGAAACCGCTCGTCGTGGAGGCCGAAGCGCTTGTTCTCGTCTTCCAATTGGCGTTGTTCGCCTTCCTCTCGTTCGCGGCACCTAGCGTTGATGTCCTGCCGAAGATCACATCGTAGTCAGCCTCGGAGATCCCGGTTGTCCCGATGGTCATCTTGATGTCAATGCCGCCAGTGGCCTTTGGGGTTGCCGAGTGACATCTGGCGGGACTCCGTGTGCAGCCGACTGGAGCCGGCCACTCGGTGTTGTGTTGAGGTGGATGAGACTGCCGTTGGAGATGTCAACCGGTTGGTCGGTATGAGGGTATCACCCGACTGTTGGTGCTGCTGACATGCAGCAGCGGTAAGCATGGCTTTTATCCTAGCGATCGTTGGGGTGGCCTAGTGATCAGGCCCAAACTGGAGTGTATCCAATAGAGTTGTAGCGGCCACGATGTTCTGTTGAGGAGTAACGAAGACGTCGTGGTCGTTGACTCGAGTTTGGAGGATTTGTTGCCGAGCGGTTCGCCCAGCCCTACGTAGATCGTCGTTGCGGGCGTGCAGGCGTCTTGTTTCTTCCTCCTGTTGTTCTCACAGTCGGCAAGCCTCCTCCTCTTGTTGCTCCTCTTGTAGTTGGCATGATTCCTGAGTAGGAGTTGAGCCTTTGGATGCCATGAAGATTTCTCGTGGCGGAGAGAAGCTTGCTGAGCTGCTGTCCGACTTAGAGTCGAAGTCCGACTGAGAGTCGGAATTCAACTGAGAGTCGAAGTCGGAATAATTGATGGGGTTGATTATAACTCTGACCTCCCTAGATCCGATCCCAAGCGGCTCTGGGCCGTATCCGAGTCGAACACCAGAGGATCGGGTTAGCCACGTCGGATGTTGTTCGAAGATATCCGCAGCGTTGCCGAGTCCGAATGGGAGATTGACGATCTCCTCCACGGTGAGTCACAGCTGATGCCGAGTGCTCGTCCTCCACGGTGAAGGTTGTCCGAGTGCAGTGCCCCCGAGTACTCTTTGTCCGAGTAAGTCTTCTTCCGAGTCCTGCTTCATATCAGCTGGCAGCGAGGCTATGAAGGGCTTCATAAAGATATATGAATAGTATGCGCCAAATAGGTGCACCTATTAGGTGTAGCCCCCGACTTTGTGCTTAATTGTTGAAGACAATTAAACATAAAGTCAAAGATCTTTAACCTGGAAGTCTTTCCCGAGTAGATTACTACTGGTATACGAGACTCTTCGGTATCATGTCAACCAGAATAAACTTTATAGTCTTGCCGAGTAGGAGACTAATCGTATGTAGGACTCTTCGACTTCATGTCAGTCGGAATATGTATTTATAGTCTTGCCGAGTAGAATGCTACTTGTATATGGGACTCTTCAGCGTCATGTCCCACTCAGAAGTTAGACTCCTCTGCATCATGTCAGCGGGAAAAGATATTTATAGTCTCTCCCGAGTAGTGCACTACTCAAAAGTTAGACTCTTCCGCATCATGTCAGCTGGTAAAATGTTGCTCATGGCAACTGATGGCCATGCATGTAGGCCGACTACCACTTTATGGAAATAAATCCACGGCGTGGTCAGGTGTTCCCCAGAAAGATACCTGTATCTCAAATTTTAATGAAGACCAGCTTGTGATCCTTGTAAGGATATATCCTCGAGACCTGGTGATTAAAACAGATACCCAAACATATATGTTTAGCAATAAGGCTCTCATGAAGCATATCTGTTTACCTCATCGGCTCCTGTCAGTAGCACCAGCACTATAATTTCAACTCAGCCTACGTGCGGCCCAAATGGAGCATGCTACTGTAGGAACTCATATCTTGGTGGCCCAATGATGACTGTGTAGGCCCAAGCCCATCTAGTCAGCATCGGCCCTATAAAAGCGGGGAGAGAGAAAAGATTCCCTCATCTTCCCCAAATCAGCCAACCACTTCGTCTTCCGCCTTCGCGCCCAACTTTTCGCCTCCCGCCCAGCTAGGGTTAGCTGCTTGCATTCCCCACCCGAACTCGGGTGATTCCAATCCTCTTCGTATGATCCAAGCCCCTGATTTGCTTTTCCCCAAATCTCACCGCCTCCAGTCATGCCGAAAGCCTTGGATCTTGCGGGGGCGCCGGGGAGTTCTTGGCCGATTTCGGATTGTAGCTCGGTGAAGCTACGGCAGCTAGAGAGCGAGCTGAAGTTGCCCAGTCAGGAGGTGATTCACTGGCGGTCGGCTAGGGATGAGTCGAGCCCAAATCCCCGACCTAGTGAAATGGTAGTTTTCGGCTCTTTTTTCGATCGAGGCTTGTGCCTTCCGTCTTCTGATTTCTTCCGCCGCATCCTTGACTTCTATAAGCTAGAGTTGGTGCATTTAAATCCCAACTAGATTCTTCAGATCTCTATCTTTGTCACCCTGTGCGAGTGCTATTTCGGTGTGGAACCCCATTTCAACTTCTTTAGGCATTTGTTCCATATTAAACCTCAGCCCTCCAAAAATAGCATCAATGTAATCAGGGGGGCTGGTCTTCAATTGAGGAGTGATAGGAAAAAGTCATATCTTGATCTTCCCTTGAAATCCTCCTTGAAGGGCTGGCACAAGGAGTGGTTTTGTTGCGCAGATCTTGCTCCCTCCTTGCGGGCCATTCACCGGCTCACCACCGGTAGTTTTGCCGAGTTGGTCGGCGGACCCGACCTATGAAGAGATGGGTCAAGTGCACCAACTGCTGACGAAGCTGGATAATTTCAAGAAGGCCGGCCTGATTGGTCCCTGGGTGGCCAGGCGGTTCCTGACTCGGCGCTTCCAGCCCCTGAAGCTGAGGAGCGCGTTTGGCTGGGATTACTAGGGAAAACATGACCCTGACCGAGTCAGCCAGGAATCGGCCGATGAGCCGAAGGTGACAGAGACCCTGTTCGGATACTTCTCCAACGGGGTAATTGAGACCGAGGACAAGAAGAGACGCATTGCGTCTTATAGGCGCAGCTGGCCCCGGTCCGAGGTAACATCCGTCTTCCCTTCGTACCGCATGCTCGTGGACTCGGATGTCTAAGTCCCCGGCAGTATATGATGTATCTTGTTGAATTTCTTGTAGTGGTGCATGGAATTCGATGAGGACTCCCGCCCGTTGTCGGCCGTCGTGTCGAAGAAGAGGCCGAGAAGTCCCTCAACTGCCCAACCCGACTCCAAGAGAGCAGGGAAGAAGCCGATATTATATCGGGGCGAGGGGGCCATGACGGCGCGCGCCGTGGCCGGGAGCCTGAAGATAAAGGACGCCGTCGCCGCGACGCCCAAGCGGTCATGTCTCAGGTTGAGACCTGAAGGTTTGAGCCCGACATTGACGAGCCTGGCCGCGGCGCCACCGGGGGGCCGGCTAGAGCAGACGCCGCCAGGGGCGGAGGCGCCCAAGCCGACCACACCGGAGTGGGAGCCAGCTCGGGTTGATGCGCCGCTGCCGACTGTGATGCCGACCGGGCCGACTGCTGGAGCTAGCGCTCCGCCGGGGACCGGGTCGCCCGGCAAGAAGCTGAAGTTGTCCAAGAGGTGCACTGCTCCGAGTCTTCTGAAATCCTTGTGTGTTGAAGCAGTGTCGTGATGCATTGTTTCGTCGTGCAGGAAGCGGGCCGATATCGATCTCAAGGAGATCAATCCGACCGCTCCCCTTGATGATCCTGCCCCAGCCGAGCCGGGGGCGGTGAACACACCTGCTGAGCCAGTGGCTAGCCTGGTCACGGAGACCGAGGTGGTCTCGACTGCAGGGTTGTTGCCACAGCCCTACCAGGAGGCGGCTGCTGAGGCTGAGGCCCCAGCCCCTGAAGCTTCGCCCGTTGCGGAGGCCGCGGCCGGAGCCCCTGAGCCGATTCCTGAGGTTGCGGGGGACGGCGGCGCTGAGGCCAGGACCCCGTCGCCGTTGTGGTCGTCGTCGTTGTCGTCGCCGCCACCGCCGGAGATCCCGCATCTTCCCCGGATCGAAGCTCCTCCACGTGTGATGCCCCGGACATTCACGTGGACGGCTCCTGATGGGACAGGGAAGAGCTTCAGGCTTGATGAAGTCGTCGCGAGGAGAGAGGACGAAAGCTTGCTTCGCGCTGCCATCAGCTGGTCCCAGGGGGTCGCGGTATGATTCTTGTGGTAGAGCCTTGGCGATCTTCTTGTTTTGACGTCTGACTCCGTCCTTGGTTTGTCTCTTATCCTGAGTAGAAGCTTGTCGACCGTAATGAGGTGATGATGGAAATCTTGGTCGAGGTGGCTCCCCACCTCACAGAACTGGAGCAGCTCCGGGCTTTGAAAGCCAAAATGGAGGAGCGTCATGCGGGGAGGGAGGCCTAGCTGAAGAGCAGCGCCGATCAGCTCAGGGCGGAGACATGGGTCCTAGCCAGAAAGATCAGAGGTAAGATCCCCGAATATATCTTCCCGACCGAACTGTTAATGTATTAATCCAGCCAGGTTGTTCCCGACTGCCCAGTTATGTCATAACTGCACGGTTGAGCTCTTGGCTAATCTGTGGTGCAGCCCTCGAAGTGGAGTTGAAGACCCGAATAGAGAGGGAATCACAGCTGAAGGAAGCTGAAGAAGCCAGGGCCGAGCTCGAGAAAGTCAAGGCCGACCTGACAAGGGCCAACACCGAGCTTGACCGTGAGAAGGCCAAGTTGAAGGAGGCCGTCGCCAAGCTCGGTAAGGAAAAAGCTGAACTAGAGAAGACCGTGGCCGGGTGGGAGGCCGACTACGAAAGTAAGTCCTCAACCCGATAGCGATCTTAGCCAATCTATTAGTCATTCCGACTGTATCCGAATCTGACAAGTTTACTTGCCGGCGGACCTGGGCAGCCATGAGAGCCAATGTCCGGGCCTAGTATCGGTTCTACACAGAGGAGATAACAGTGATCAGGGAGTCACGAGAGGCCCTCGTCGGGTCCGTGAATGGGCTCCTTGACCTCATAGATCCCCGCCCTATGGGGACCAGTTGCAGTAGAATCCCCCAGATAGAGGCACGTCTCGAGGATGCACCGAGTGCCTTGAAAAAGTACTCGGATGAGCGTCTTGTCGCCGGCGTGGCCCAGACCCTGGCGATGACCAAGTCCATCTACCCAAGGGCAGATATTGAAGCCATCGGGGAGGGGTTTGCCGAAGAGACGATGCTCGAGGAGGCGCTGGAGCTGATCGCCCGGGCGAAGCCGACTGCTGAAATAATTACCCGAGACCTGGGTCTGTAAGGGCAACATGTTATGTAGTCGGTGTATATAAACTTTTGTTATACAAGCATGTGTAAATATGTGTGTAGTGTCGCCAAGCTCATTACTCAGTCGTCATTAGCTTTACTCAACCGCGTAGTATGCACCGAGTTAGTCTGTTAGAACTTACTAAAAACGTTCAAAATAAGAAACTGTACTTGGGCAAACGTGACAGTCGTAGTAAGGCTTCATAACCGAAGTAAGATAAGCTCGTATGTTATTGACAGGACACATATATACATGCAGCCCCCGACTCACTACTCGGTTGATACAAGCGGCGTAGTGAGTTAGAAGAACTGTGCACATGAAAATTATAGAACTCCGGTATAGAAAGGACATAGCTGTTCTATGTTCCATGAGTTGCTGATGAGAACGCCGTCTTCGGTCTTCAGTCGGTAGGCGCCTGGCCGCGTGACCTCGGCTATAATGAACGGCCCTTCCCAGATTGGGGATAATTTATGCCTGTCATTGGGGGTTTGTATTTTCCTCAGAATGAGATCCCTGACCAAAAAGGCGCGGCCATGGACATTGCGATTGTGGTAGCGACGTAGGCCTTGAAGATACCTTGCTGACTGGATTGTTGCGGTGTCTCTTTCTTCTTCCAGTTGATCTAGCTCGACCAGTCGGGTATTGTTGGAGTCATCTTCTGAGTAAGCCCGAACTCGCGGAGAGCCGAACTGTAACTCTGTAGGTAGCATAGCCTCGGCACCGTAGACCAGAAAGAAAGGGGATTGCCCTGTTGCCCGACTAACCGTGGTTCTGAGAGACCAGAGAACAGATGGGAGTTCTTGTACCCACAGGCCCGCGTATGGTTGTAGTCGGTCGAAAATCCTGGCCTTGATGCCTTGTAAGACCAGACCATTGGCTCGTTCGACCTGCCTGTTGCTCCGCGGGTGTGCCACGGATGCATAGCAGATCTTGATGCCGAAATCTTCGCAGAAGTCTTAGAATACGCTGCCCATGAACTCAGTGCCGTTGTTGGTGATGATGCGGTTAGGAACCTCGAATCTGTATAGTATATTCATGATGAAGTCCTTTGCTCGTGCCACTGTTATAGTTGCAACGGGTTTTGCCTCAATCCACTTGGTGAATTTATCCACCGCGACGAATAGATGTGTGAACCCTCCTGGCACTTTCTTGAAAGGCCCGACCATGTCGAGCCCCCATACTACGAATGGCCAAGAAATAGGGATAGTTTGGAGTTCTTGGGCTAGGAGATTTGTTTGTCTTGCATAGAACTGGCAACCCTCGCACTTGAGAATGATTTCTTTTGCGTCTGTTACTGCCGTGGGCCAGAAAAATCCCTGCCGGTAAGCCTCTCTGACTAACGTCTTGGATGCGGCATGGTTGCCACATATACCCAAGTGGATCGACTGCAGTATCTACTTGCTTTCCTCAGTGGTGACGCAACGCATGAGGACACCGGATGCGCTCCTTTGGTACAGGTCTTCTCCGACTAGTAGGAAGCTTTTGCTTCGACGCTTAATTTGTTTGGCCTGACTGCGATCGTCTGGGAGTTCATCGTCCAGGAGAAATTTGATGACAGGGGCTCGCCAGTCTTGACATATGTGCAGCACCTCGTTTGTAGCCGGGGTAGGTTCGCTTCACGACTGCTTCGGCGTCGGTTTCTTTTTGAATGATGGCTCCATGAGTTGCTCGACAAAGATTCCAATCGGAACCGCTTCTCGCTTGGATTCCATATTTGCCAGCTTGTCTGCCGCGTCATTGTATTGGTGCAGGACATGTGTTATTTCTAGCCCGTCGAACGTGTTTTCCAGCTTGTGGACCTCCTGATAGTATGACGCCATGGTATCATCGAGACAAGTCCAGTCTTTCATGACTTGGTTCACCATGAGTTGAGAATCCCCGCGCACAACTAGTTGACGTATGCTGAGTGATATAGCGATCCAAAGCTCATGGATATGTGCCTCGTACTCAACGATGTTGTGGGAAGCCGGGAAGTGGATTTGTAGGACGTACTTGAGTGGGGGATGTTAATATGACTCCAGCCCCGGTGCCGCCGATCCGTAGAGAACCGTCGAAGTACATTGTCCGGTACTCTAGCTTCGCTGTTGATGTAAGCAGTTGAACTTCTGTCCACTCGGCTATGAGGTCACTAGAGCTTGTGATTTACTTGCTGTCCGTGGCTGAAAGGTGATATCGAACACCATCAGCTCGAGTGCCCATTTAGCGATTCGGCCGGTGGCCTCGCGTTTATGAAGGACATCCCCGAGTGGAAACGATGTAACCACCGTGACTTGATGTGCTTCGAAGTAGTGCACCAGCTTCCGGACTGCGATGAGTAGGCCATATAACAGCTTCTGGACCTGCGGATATCTCGTCTTCGAGTTGGCAAGTACCTCGCTGACAAAGTAAACTAGCCATTCTATTTTCTGGATGTGACCCTGTTCGGATCGCTCGACCACCAGCACCGTGCTGACTACCTGAGTGGTTGCTGCTAGATATAGCATTAGTGGTTCTTGGGGCATAGGTGACGCCAACACGGGAGGTGATGTGAGAAATTGTTTAAAGTCTTCGAAGGCTTGTTGGGCATCCGGAGTCCATTGGAAATTGTCCGCCTTTTTGAGTAGCCTGAAGAAGGGTATACCCTGCTCGCCCAGTCAGGAAAAAAATCGGATGAGTGCCGCCATGCAGCCTGTCAGCTTCTGGACGTCCTTTTGGTTAGTTGGGGGAGCCATGTTCATTATGGCGTTGACTTTCTCCGGGTTTGCCTCGATGCGAGACGATGAAGCCGAGTAACTTCTCGAATGGCACACCGAAGGCGCATTCTTCCGGGTTCAACTTCATCTTGAATCGTCGAAGATTTTGGAAGGTTTCTTCTAGGTCAGCGATGAGGTCTTCTTTGGACTTGGTCTTGATCACCACGTCATCTACGTAGGCTTCCACGTTGCACCCGATCTGAGTGTGCAGACACCGCTGAATTGCCCGTTGATAGGTTGCTCCAGCATTTTTTAGACCGAACGGCATTGTGATGTAGCAGTACTCTCCAAACGGCGTGATGAAAGATGTCTTTAAGCAGTCTTCCTTCCTCAGGCCAATTTAATGGTATCCCGAGTAGCAGTCGAGAAAGCTGAGTAGGTCGCACTCGGCCGTGGAATCTACCACCTGATCTATCCTGGGAAGACCAAATGGGTCCTTGGGGCACACCTTGTTGAGATCGGTGTAGTCGATGCACATGCGCCATTTACCATTTTTCTTTCGGACCAAAACTGGGTTTGCCAGCTAGTCTGGGTGATAGACCTCCTTGATGAACCCGGCTGCGAGGAGCTTGGTGATCTCCTCCCAAATAGCATCCTTGTGGTCTTGAGCGAAGCACCGCAGCCGTTGCTTGACTAGCTTGGCGTCTGTCTTCACATTAAGGGCGTGCTCGATCACCTCCCTTGGTACGCCCGGCATGTCGGACGGTTTCCATGCGAAGATATCCTTGTTAGCTTGGAGGAAGGTGACGAGCGCGTCTTCCTATTTGGGGTCGAGTCCGGTCCCGACTAGAGCAGTCTTGGAGGGGTCGGAAGGGTCCAGGGGGATCTTCTTCGTGTCAGAGTCCGCTGAAATTTCCGACTTCGCCGCCTTTTTTGCCGGAACTGGATCTTGCTCGACTTCAGTTGTGGCAGCTTGCCGGATGCTGTTGCGCCCGACGGCCGCCTCTTATGATTGAGCCAATTCGCAGCTCTCCTTGTCACAGGTGAAGGCTTGCTTGACGTCGTTGCGGAGGGAGAGGACTCCTGCTGGCCCGGGCATCTTGAGCACCATATATGTATAGTGCGGTATCGCCATGAATTTGGCGAGTGCCGGTCGTCCGAGTATCGCGTGGTACGCGGTCTCGAAGTCGGCAGCCTCGAAGCAGACGTTTTTCGTGCAGAAGTTATCTCGCGTGCCGAAAGTTACTGGCAGTGTGATCTGCCCGAGTGGAGTTGATGACAAGTCGGGAATTATCCCATGGAAGGGCGCAGTGCTCGGCCGTAATTCTGAACGAGGAATCCTCATCTCGTCCAAAGTCTTGGCGAATAAGATGTTGAGCGCGCTGCCTCTGTCGATGAGGGTTTTCTTCAACCTAATATTTCTAACGACCGGGTCCAGGACAAGTGGGTAGCGTCCCGCGTGTGAAACCCGATCTAGGTGATCTGCGCGGTTGAAGGTAATGGCCATCTCTGACCAGCGCAGGTACTTGGGGGTGTCCGTTGTAGAACCCGTGTTGATGTCGTGCACTGATAGCTTCTACTTGCGCTTGGACTCATAGGCAGACGGCCCTCCGAAGATATGGTTGGGCTCGGCTTGAGGATCTTGGAAATCGTCGGCCGAGCCCTGATTTGGCTTGTCTTTGTCCTTGTCAGCACCAGATGATGAAGCCTGCTCGGAGGCAAACTTCTTGAGCATGTAGCAGTCTTTGGCCGTGAGCTTGCCCTTGGGGTGGAAGGGGCATGGCCCGCTCATGAATTTTTGGTAGTCGTTATTCCACTCGGGCCGCGCCGAGTGCGCTCCATGTTGGCCACCTCATTGTCCGACTTCCGCTTGCGGCTGCCAGACTTGTTCTGAGACGGCTCGTTATCGGCTTTCACCTTCTGGTCTTTCTGTTAGGACTCCTTCTTCTCATCAAGGGCCTCTGTGACCGCTTCAGCCGAGTCGGCATATTTGTTGGCCATG
Organism: Oryza meyeriana var. granulata; assembly: GCA_003991445.1. NCBI lineage: Eukaryota > Viridiplantae > Streptophyta > Magnoliopsida > Poales > Poaceae > Oryza > Oryza meyeriana. The sequence goes on along the minus strand of RYFJ01002675.1, from coordinate 110,100 downwards.
TCGAAAAGAGCCCGGACAGAGGGTGGTGGCTTCCGAGTGAATTTTGCGATGAATGGGGCGTCCTTTACTCCCTTGTGGAAGGCGGCGATGACGGCCTCGTCTCGGATCATTGGGATCTTGTTGCGCTTCATGGAAAATCTCTTGATGAAATCTCGTAGAGACTCGTTCTTCTTCTGGTGTAGTTAATACAAATCGTGCTCAGAAGATGGCCTCTCATAGGTTCCCTGAAAGTTGGCGATGAACCGCTCCCTGAGTTCTCCCCAGGAACCGATCGACCGCCTCGGGAAACCTATCAGCCATGTCCTCGCCGAGTCGGCTAGGGCGACCGGGAGGTAGTTAGCCATGGCTTTGCTGTCGCCCCCCAGCAGCTTGAACTACCAGGGTATATATGGTGAGCCAGGACTCGGGATTTGTTTTGCTGTCGTACTTTTCAATCCCTGTGGGCTTAAAACCAGTTGGCCAGTCGACGTCCTGTAGCTCCCGTGTGAAAGCTAGGATGCCTTCATCATCATGAGGGCTCAGGCTTCGACCACGGTAGATAAACAGCTCGTGATGGAGACCGAAGCGCTCGTTTTCGTCCTCCAGTCGGCGGCGCTCGTCCTCTTCTCGTTCGTGGCGCCGGCATTGATGGTATGGCAGAGGTCATGTTGTAGGGGTACTCGGAGGTCCTGGTTGGGCCGGCGGTCATACTGGTGATGTCACAGCCCCAAATCAAATCCCAGGTAATTAGTGCTATGACCCACTGCCATTAGAGTGCACAAATTTAATTCTTGCAATGTCGCTTCATGCGAAATTAATTTGTGGGAAGAATTTCAAACTCCCGATAATTAAACCCCAATCAGTAACAACCAAACTTTTCCAAATAGTGCAGCAAGTTGAACAGAAATGTATGTGGGAAATATTTTATTCAAATACTAGTTTGTTTATCATGAATTAATATAATTTTTCCAGAATTTATTTCATTAGTTTAGACCCCTTAAAAATTCAAACAAGTTTCAGCCTGGGTCTTCTTTGTTGATTTTCTGTGAGCAAACCATTTTGAATTTTTGTGTGAAACTTTCGAAAATGGAACCTAGGCAGTCTAGGCTAGCTACACAAAAATCCCCATATTTTTGACACCAGTTTTACTTCCTCAATTTGATTTGTAAAGAGAGAGGAAGGGAAAAATCCGGAAAATCTCTCAAAAATAGTGTTCACCAGTTTTCTACCCAAACCTCTATGATATTCCTAAACCTCCACGCCCTGGACCCACCTGGTAGCGTCCCTAGCTCGCCGAGCCCTCTGTCCAGCTATCCCACGAAGCAGAGAGCTCGTCAACCTGGATTGCCGATCGGCCGACACGTGTGCCATGCATGCGGACGTGTCCAGCCGCTCCTATCGCCCTATACCTCCCTCAGCTGTATCGACCGATCACCATTGACGCCCTAGAGTGCAGAACACCGAGAGGGAGAGCCTACCTCGGCCAGCTTGTCATCGATCTCGTCGCCGGAAGAAGCAAAACCGTCGCCGCTGTCGAACTTTCCTCCGGTGAAGTCTTCCTCTTATCCATGTTCCAAGCTCCTCTCAGCATGCCAAAGCTCCTGACCTGGTTTTGTCCCCTATCACGTAGCCGACCCCCGGGAACGCGAGCTTCGCCATCCGAGCGCAGAGATCGGCCGTCGTCTTCTCTGTCTCTAGCCGAGCTCCACCACGCGGGATTTCGACTCAACCGGTGAGTCGTTCGTCGATTCTTTGCACTGGTAGTATCCTCGTGACTTGATTAACCTCCTGGATGTTTTGTTTCCTCCGCGCACGCCACAGATCGAGTCAGCCACGGTGAACCCGAAGGTTTTGCCGCCACCGGGAGTTCTCCGCCATCGCCGGGCCGCACGCGAGCTCGTCCAACCTTTTTCCGGAGCACGGTGAGCATCCTGAGAATCCCTACCACCCGTTCCATGCATCACCTGGCTCGGCTTGTGGTCGCTTTGGCACATCCACATGTGACCCGAATGTAGCCGCTGCTGGAGCTCGCCGCCGGCGAGATTCCGGTCACCCGAGGTGTCAAGAAGACCACCCTTAGCTCCGCCGTCAACTTCTCTATCTTTTCTCTTTGGGGCCCGACTACACCTGACGCCGCCATCGCCGTCGCCGCCGCCGAGAAGCCCGCCGGCTCTATCTGCCGGCGCCCTCGCGCCCGCGCCCTGCTCTCGCGCACTTTGCCTCACTGGCCTGCGGGCCCGGGCTATAAGGGAAATCAGAAAAGAAGAAAGAAGAAAGAAATAGGAAAAGTAATTAAAAGATTTATCTTACAACAGAAAAATGGCTAAACTTTGCAAATCCATAACTTCTCCATTTTGACTCCAAATTGAGTTAAACCAATTTTGTTAGCTCTGTAAATTTGTGAACTTTATTACTGTAAAATAAAATAGGACAACTTCTGTACAGAAAATATCCATCAAATAATATGAAGCAAAATTGACTTATTTTGGGCTTAATAAATTGAAATATTCCCATAAAATTCATCCTATTTGCTAAAAATGTGAAACCACTTCTGTTAAACTCAGAAAAATTGTAACCTTACTGTGGAAAATTTGTATTTGATAAAAATACCTCCCAAAATAGGCCTTATTAATTTGTTTACCTTTTCGTTTGTTAAACTTGTAAAATCTATATCTAAATCATTTTAAATCCAATTTCAGTGAACTCAATTTTGTTAGAACCAGTAGGTTATACACTTTCATCTAAAAATCTTCACACAAATAGAACCTTAATGGGAAATGCAAGTTACCCCTAATACACTAGGGTGAAACACAAATAATTCCAAATCTGCCATTTTCAGCGTATATGGCTTGCTATTTTTGTATCTCACAAACCAGAGATGCAAATGACTTGGTTCTTTTTCCTAAAATATTATTAGGACATGCCCTATCTTCTGTATTTATCTCATAATTATTTCATCATGTTGCATAGACACGTTTAATTGCTTCTTATTTGAATATTGCTTCTTATCGATAGATTCTGAGGATACGGAGTACGTGGAAGTTCATCCAGAGCATGAGTGTGACCCCTCGCTGCAGCAAGGCAAGCGTCTAAGCATATTGAACCTATGTTTTCAATAAATTGATTTGTTTGCGAAAACAATATCTATATGCATGCTTCAGTCTATTTAAAATGGGAAAACGGGTAGAGTCAATATTACCCAATTGTATGCATTTCCATTCCTTGGTTATTGATGCCATGTTTATACATTGTCACCACCGGTTAAGGACTTTGGGATACTTTTATTTTACCAAATGCTTAGCCATGCTTATTCTAGACTTAGCAAAATCCGATAGATGGAGCTATCGGTTCAAAATTAGTTGAATGCGAATAGATGGGTTAAAATCTGACAAGAATAACTTCTAATTAATATTTGAGAATATGTTTGACTTGGATGGATGATAGGGCGATGAAGGGATGGTGTTTCCTTGATGCACGTAGCTCCGTCTGGGTCGTGAAGGACCGAACATGTTAACATCTATTCAAGCACCCTACGTACTTCCACACGCCGGGAGTGGGACGGCTTAACTCAGTAGCACGGGAGGCTGCGACCATCTATGCCCGTCCGTCAGTCATGAGGATGGATTTCCGTTGGAGGACCTCAAGCGCGCCTGGCTATGGCCGGAGGTGCCTCCCACGACGGTAAGCCCGCCTTAGTCATCACACACGCACGACTAAGTCACCGGGGGCCCAGACGTGGTTTTGGTGGTTGGGGCTAAGCGTGCAAAAGGTTCTGTTGTGACCTCTAGTCCGTACTCAATGTGTAGAGTGTGGGTACCGGCAGGTACGAATCAAACTAGAGTGTAGCCGTTTGGCTTCTATCACATCATGTGGGTAAAGATGTACACCTCTGATCAGAGTAAGAACTATTCGAATAGCCGTGTCCATGGTTACAGGACGACCGCTTGATGTGTTAGTTACTCATGTTAGCATCCAATTTTGGGTTATGTGGTTACCATGACTTTGGATAGTCATGGATGGATGGGTTTATATAAAGGATTTTTGATGTTAAATAATGAATGGTTTTATATGAAAGACTTTATTATTAAATATGACTTGGTTTAGTCATAAAAGATGATATGCTTGTGTAGCATAATTGTTTGGGCAATGGTGGCTCATGAATGATATTAGAGCATGGGATTATGCTCATTTTCACTTCTATTTTAGAACTATATACTTGCAGTCCAAAACTTTCAGATTGTGTTACTTTGCAAACTGCTTGTAGTTTCAAGTATTACTTGCTCAATAAAATCAGATTTATGCAAAACCAAATCAACATAGCCTTTTTCCTTGATGTAGAGACCAGCATTTCTCCTTTGTACTATGAATATTGTGTAAGTCTTGCAAGTACCATTCGTACTCACGTTGCATTTTTCAGGTGAGGATATCGACGAAGATGGTGTGCTCTACTATTATCCCGCCGAGGGTGGCGAGGATAATATGTAGTCGAAGTTATGCTCTATCCCCAGTCGGTTGCCCTGGTTGGGTTTGGCACCACTGGTTCTTGTCTTTTGTGTTTATATTTTCCGCTGCTATGTTTTGTGTTACTATGTAATGAATTAGGGTGTGAATCCTCTAAGTAAAGTATGTAATCCTGCTGCATGTTTATCCATCTTCTGAGTACTTGTGATGCTTATCAATTGCTTGCGATGAAAGTGTGAGGCTAGTCGCTTTCCTGGGGACTAGCTGAACATGAGTATGAGTTGTGTATAATTGAGATGGTTGGGGATAGCTATTGTGGTTCGAGTCCTCTGGGGTACGTATTGTGTTTGGTCACCACCATCGAGTGGTTTGACGGGCGTATGACGGGGAGGACTGGCAAGCTATCCTTATGATTATCTCTTTTGTACACTTCTCGGTATTTTTGGATTTGTATTGTGAGTGGGTAAAGATTATGGCAAGTCTGCGATGAGGATGGATGGTTACCATATTTATTCGGGTTTTATTCGAGACCCCATCCATCTAGATGGTTCACGTTGCCGTAATAGTTACTCTTCATTATGCACTTCCGGGGTGCCCACAGCGGTTGGTATCAGAGGAGTACTGACTGTAGGCTAGAGCTTAGCTTGGTGATTGCAAAAGTATTTGCGAAAGGTTCAAAAAGAACTATTTATGAAAACACTTAGGATGTGTGATCCTTTTTGCTTCTCATCTCTTTCTAGTATTCCTCCTCATCTGAGTCTCATTTTATCTCCTCACCTTGCTGTGATTGTTATTTGTAAAATCAAGTCTATGCTTCCCTCATTCAAATATTAGTTCGATAAAAGAAGCCGGTATGTCGAGTGTAAGAAAAATTACTCTCACTTTACTAAATACAGTGTAAAATTTTATAAACCAGTGAACTAAATGGTGCTTTACTGTCCTCTGAGCCTACCCTAAATTTCCTACAAATTCTGGAAGCCAATCATTCAAGTTTCAAGCTCAACTATGCAAAGACCCGTGTTCTGGAATTCTGGACCAGCAACTGTTCAAGATTTTCTACAGAGAGTTCTACTTCTTATCTGACCTTGATAATTTTTCTGGAGGTTACCAACTACATCAGGAAGCATCACAGAAATTTTCAGAATTTTATCTCTTCTGTAGCTCCCTCTAAGAATTCATGAATTGGCTGCTGTCTGGCAGTCCTAAAAATTCCAGATTCTAGTCTTCTGAAAAATAAAATATGTAACCATGAAGAATACACCAAATAAATCGTTAAAGGTTACTCCCAGCTGAGAGACGCTTGCTATAAAAGTACTTAGATATCTATCATGGCCGTATGATTGTTGGTTTATTTGGATCTTCGATCTTTCTTTTATTCCAACGAGTAGTTTACGGTCCTAATTGCCCCTTCACAGGAACGTGTTTGTTTCTCGTTGACTTTTGAGGATCTTGTTCAGATTGTAGGAGTAGTGTGAGTTTACTTGATTCTTCGTTGGATCTTATTGAAATGCATCATGGCATACTAGGCTAACCATATCGTCATTTCAGTGCATTTGGCGATTTCGTTCATAATAGTAGTTCCGTAACTTAAATCCTGCCGATATGTTATCCTTCCCCTAGAGCTTACCACCTATTATAGTTCCTTTGCTAATAATCATTTTTCTGATCATATCCGTAGGATGTCTCGTCCTCACACCCGTTCTCAACCTCCTGAGACACCTGAAGGTTCTCGTCGTAATGACCAAGAACCACCACCTCCACCTACCATGGCCGATGTGTTGATGGCTGTGGAGCGTAACCGTCAAGCACAGAATGTCGCGCTCCAACAAATCGCAACAAGCACGGCTGCCACTGCCGCTCATTTCGCCCAAACTGCGGGTGAAGGTGGTCATCAAGCTGCTGGAGGACTTGCTGAATTTCAGGGTACTCAGCCTCCAATCTTCTCCCGCTCCGACGATCCGTTAGATGCGGACGATTGGCTCCGCACCATCGAGTGGAAGCTAAACCTTGCTCGCTGCCCGGAAGCCGACAAGGCGAACCTAGCGGCCGAGCAACTTCATGGAGCTGCGGGTGCATGGTGGGAGAACTTTCTCGCTATGCAATCTGCCGGCCACACCGTCACGTGGGCGGAGTTTCGCGAAGCTTTTCGCGCGGCACATGTCCCAAAGGGCATCATGGACCTCAAGCAACAAGAGTTCCTCAGTCTCACTCAAGACCGCAAGACCGTCTTGGAGTATCTGTATGAGTTCAATCACTTGGCTCGGTATGCTCCGGACGATGTATCCACCGACTCCCGCAAGCAGAATCGCTTTATGCGTGGGTTGTCAGCAGAGCTGCAACTCGAGCTTGCTGCACACATCTTCCACGACTTCCAGGACCTTGTCAACAGGGCCGTGGTCGTGGAAAGCAAGATGAAGAATCTCGAGAATGAGCGAAAGCGCAAGAGGATTGCACAGTCTCCAGCTTCAGGAGGTTCACCACGACCTCGGGTTTGGCTGTCTGCACCTCCGCGTTTTCAAGCTCCTCCACCTCCTCGTCAACAAGCGTTCAGGCCACGTCCACCACAGCAATGATTCCCACCTCCAGTGGGTAGATCTCAACAAGGCCTTCGTCCGTTGGTTGGTCCCAATGTCACTTGCTACAAATGTGGACAGCCAGGGCACATTTCAAATCAATGCCCGAATCGTGGCCAAGGTGCACCAGCAAATGCTCCAAGACCGGCATATGTACGTCCAAATGCACCACCAAGGCAAGCTCCTCGGGGCCAGCAGGTCCAGAAGAGGGGCAAGGTGAACCATGTCACCGCCGAAGAGGCAAGTCAGGCACCGGATGTTATGATCGGTAAGCTACTTGTTAACTCTCATCCAGTTGATGTGTTATTTGATTCCGGAGCTACACATTCCTTTGTTACAGAAAGTTTTGCTTCAGCCCATGATCTTTTTGTTAGCAAATTACAAGCACCTTTAATTATTGAAGCACCCGGCTCGGAAATGAGAGCCAAATATATATGCCGGGATGTAAAGATTGTTATTCAAGGGGTAGAATTTAGTGCTGACCTAATCATTCTCTACACCAAAGGATTAGATGTTATCTTAGGCATGGATTGGTTGCGCAAAAATCAGGGGGTCATTGATTGTGGCCGTCGTCTTATCTCTCTTGTAAATGATACCGGTGAATCGATCTCTTTTGCCCCAAACAATGCTTCAGCTCAACTCCATACTCTCAAAGGTGTCACAACCCCTGAGCTTGCTGATGTCCCAGTGGTGTGTGAATACCCGGATGTCTTTCCAGAGGAATTACCAGGTATGCCACCAAATCGGGAAGTCGAGTTTGTTATCGACTTACTGCCCGGAACGGCCCCGATATCAAAAAGACCTTATCGAATGGCTCCAAATGAATTAGAAGAATTGAAGAAGCAACTCTCGGAGTTATTAGCCAAGGGTTTCATTCGACCGAGTTCCTCACCTTGGGGATGCCCGGTTCTCTTCGTGGAAAAGAAAGGCAAGAGTTTACGGATGTGTGTTGATTATCGTCCGTTAAACGTAGTTACTATCAAGAACAAGTATCCACTTCCCCGAATTGATGATCTTTTTGATCAATTGACCGGAGCTCGTGTATTCTCTAAAATCGACTTGACATTAGGCTATCATCAAATCAAAATCAGAACTGAAGATATTCCAAAAATGGCTTTCTCTACTCGTTATGGCTTGTATGAGTATACAGTCATGTCTTTTGGGTTGACTAATGCTCCAGCTTACTTCATGAACTTGATGAATTAAACTTTCATGGAGTATCTCGATAAATTTGTGGTCATTTTAATTGATGACATTCTCATATTCTCCAAGTCCAAAGAAGAACATGAAGAACATCTTCGACTTGTCTTAGAAAAATTACGGGAGCATCGTCTTTATGCCAAATTTAGCAAATGTGAATTTTGGCTAAAAGAAGTAACCTTCCTTGGTCATGTGCTATCTAAAGAAGGAGTTGCTGTTCTTCCTAGCAAAGTACAAGATGTGCTGACTTGGAAACAGCCTAAGACTTCCACTGAAATCCGAAGTTTTCTCGGTCTAGCCGGTTACTACCGCCGGTTCATCGAGAATTTCTCTAAAATTGCTAAACCAATGACTCAACTCTTAAAGAAGAATGAGAAGTTCGTGTGGTCAGCGGAATGTGAAGCAAGTTTCCAAATATTAAAAGAGAAATTAACTACTGCTCCTATACTTGCCCTACCGGATGTTCACAAGAGCATTGACATTTATTGTGATGCATCTCGCCAAGGACTCGGTTGTGTGCTTATGCAAGAAGGCCGAGTTGTAGCGTATGCTTCATGTCAATTGAGACCTCATGAAGTGAATTATCCAACTCATGACTTAGAGCTAGCCGCAGTTGTACATGCTCTCAAAATATGGCGGCATTTTCTTATCGGCAACCGGTGTGAAATCTACACTGATCATAAAAGCCTCAAGTATATCTTCACCCAGTCAGATCTGAACCTTAGACAAAGAAGATGGTTGGAACTCATCAAAGATTATGACATGGGTCTACATTATCACCCTGCAAAGGCAAATGTTGTTGCCAATGCCTTGAGCCGAAAACCGCAATGCAATTGCTTGTCGGTAACTCCCCAATATGAGACTTTATGTTCTGAATTTCAGAAGCTTGGTTTGGAAATGGTTGAACATGGTTTCCTTGCTGATCTTGAAGTCAAACCAACCCTCTATGAACAAATCAAAGAAGCCCAGAAGAATGATAAGGGCATGGCACGAATTCGCGCCAAAATTTCCCAAGGCAAGGCCAATTGTTTCACAGAAGACACGAATGGTGTTCTATGGTTTGGGAAGTGATTGGTTGTGCCTAGAAACCGAAAGTTGAAGTAACTTATTCTTGATGAAGCTCACAACTCTCCTTTTTCTATCCATCCTGGTAGTACAAAAAATGTACCAAGACCTTCGCCAGAAACTTTGGTGGACCCGAATGAAGCGGGAAATCGCACGGTATGTCTCCGAGTGTGATAACTGCTGAAGGGTTAAAGCTGAACATTTAAGACCAGCGGGTACACTTCAACCTCTTCCTATTCCCGTATGGAAATGGGATGAAGTTGGTATGGATTTTATTGCCGGTTTACCGAAGTCACCCAAAGGAAATGATTGCATTTGGGTAATTGTTGATCGCCTCACCAAATCTGCCCACTTCCTCCCTATTAAATCTACCGATAAAACAAGCAAATTGGCGGAACTATATCTCTCACGTATCATTTGCCTCCATGGAGTCCCAACAAGGATTGTTTCAGACAGGGGCCCTCTTTTCACTTCTCATTTTTGGGAAAGCCTCAATGAAGCTATGGGTACAAAACTCTCTTTTAGTACCGCATATCATCCACAAACCGGAGGCCAAACCAAAAGATTAAACCAAATCCTAGAAGATATGTTGAGGGCATGTGCTCTCGATTATGGTAAAAATTGGGAAAGATGCCTTCCATATGCAGAATTCTCTTATAACAATAGTTATCAATCCAGCATTCAAATGTCTCCTTTTGAAGCCTTGTATGGAAGAAGATGTAGAACACCTCTCAATTGGTCTGAGTCCGGAGAAAGACCATTCTTTGGTCCAGATTTGATTGTGCAAGCCGAAGAACAAGTGCGAACTATTTGCGAACGCTTGCGAACAGCTCAATCCCAGCAAAAGAGCTATGCCGATCGTCGCCGACGTGAACTGAGCTTCAATGTTGGCGATCATGTATATCTCAAGGTCACTCCATTTAAAACCACACATCGGTTTGGAGTGAAAGGAAAATTAGCACCTCGCTATATCGGTCCTTTCCGCATTATTACAAAGCGAGGAGCTGTTGCTTACATGTTGGACCTCCCCTCGTCACTCTCAGCTTTTCACAATGTATTCCATGTCTCACAACTGAAGCAATGCTTATGGATTTCCCACCGAAGGAACCAAGTTGGAAGATTTAGACCTTCAACCCGATCTTTCCTATCGGGAGCACCCGATTTGCATTATTGATGAAGCTGAGCGTATCACTCGGAATCGTGCCATAAAATTCTTCAAGGTTCAGTGGAGTAATCACTCCGAGGATGAAGCCACGTGGGAACGCGAAGATCACCTACGCAGTGCCTACCCCTACCTTTTCTCCAACCCATCACAATCTCGGGGACGAGATTCTTTTTAGGGGGGGAGAGCTGTCACAGCCCCAAATCAAATCCCAGGTAATTAGTGCTATGACCCACTGCCATTAGAGTGCACAAATTTAATTCTTGCAATGTCGCTTCATGCGAAATTAATTTGTGTGAAGAATTTCAAACTCCCGATAATTAAACCCCAATCAGTAACAACCAAACTTTTCCAAATAGTGCAGCAAGTTGAACAGAAATGTATGTGGGAAATATTTTATTCAAATACTAGTTTGTTTATCATGAATTAATATAATTTTTCCAGAATTTATTTCATTAGTTTAAACCCCTTAAAAATTCAAACAAGTTTCAGCCTGGGTCTTCTTTGTTGATTTTCTGTGAGCAAACCATTTTGAATTTTTGTGTGAAACTTTCGAAAATGGAACCTAGGCAGTCTAGGCTAGCTACACAAAAATCCCCATATTTTTGACACCAGTTTTACTTGCTCAATTTGATTTGTAAAGAGAGAGGAAGGGAAAAATCCAGAAAATCTCTCAAAAATAGTGTTCACCAGTTTTCTACCCAAACCTCTCTGATATTCCTAAACCTCCATGCCCTGGCCCCACCTGGCAGCGTCCCTAGCTCACCCAGCCCTCTGTCCAGCTATCCCACGAAGCAGAGAGCTCGTCAACCTGGATTGCCGATCAGCCGACGCGTGTGCCATGCATGCCGACGTGTCCAGCCGCTCCTATCGCCCTATACCTCCCTCAGCTGTATCGACCGATCACCATTGACGCCCTAGAGTGCAGAACACCGAGAGGGAGAGCCTACCTCGGCCAGCTCGTCATCGATCTCATCGACGGAAGAAGCAAAACCGTCGTCGCTGTCGAACTTTCCTCCGGTGAAGTCTTCCTCTTATCCACGTTCCAAGTTCCTCTCAGCATGCCATAGCTCCTGACCTAGTTTTGTCCCCTATCACGTAGCCAACCCCCGGGAACGCGAGCTTCGCCATCCGAGCGCAAAGATCGGCCATCGTCTTCTCTGTCTCCGGCCGAGCTCCACCGCGCGGGATTTCGACTCAACCGGTGAGCCGTTCGTCGATTCTTTGCACTAGTAGTATCCTCGTGACTTGCTTAACCTCCTGGATGTTTTGTTTCCTCCGCGCACGCCACAGATCGAGTCAGCCACGGTGAACCCGAAGGTTTTGCCGCCGCCGGGAGTTCTCCGCCATCGCCGGGCCGCACGCGAGCTCGTCCAACCTTTTTCCGGAGCACGGTGAGCCTCCTGAGAATCCCTAACACCCATTCCATGCATCACCTGGCTCGGCTGGTGGTCGCTTTGGCACATCCACATGCGACCCAAACGTAGCCGCCGCTGGAGCTTGCCGCCGGCGAGATTCTGGTCACCCGAGGTGTCAAGAAGACCACCCTTAGCTCCGCCGTGAACTCCTCTATCTTTTCTCTTTGGGGCCCGACTACAGCCGACGCCGCCATCGCTGTCGCCGCCGCCGAGAAGCCCGCCGGCTCTGTCTGCCCGCGCCCGCGCCCTCTCGCCCGCGCCCTGCTCTCGTGCACTTTGCCTCACTGGCCTGTGGGCCCGGGCTGTAAGGGAAATCAGAAAAGAAGAAAGAAGAAAGAAATAGGAAAAGTAATTAAAAGATTTATCTTACAACAGAAAAATGGCTAAACTTTGCAAATCCATAACTTCTCCATTTTGTCTCCAAATTGAGTGAAACCAATTTTGTTAGCTCTGTAAATTTGTGAACTTTATTACTGTAAAATAAAATAGGACAACTTCTGTACAGAAAATATCCATCAAATAATATGAAGCAAAATTGACTTATTTTGGGCTTAATAACTTGAAATATTCCCATAAAAATTCATCCTATTTGCTAAAAATGTGAAACTACTTCTGTTAAACTCAGAAAAATTGTAACCTTACTGTGGAAAATTTGTATTTGATAAAAATACCTCCCAAAATAGGACTAATTAATTTGTTTACCTTTCCTTTTGTTAAACTTGTAAAATCTATATCTAAATCATTTTAAATCCAATTTCAATGAACTCAATTTTGTTAGAACCAGTAGGTTATACACTTTCATCTAAAAATGATCACACAAATAGAACCTTAATGGGAAATGCAAGTTACCCCTAATACACTAGGGTGATACACCAATAATTCCAAATCTGCCATTTTCAGTGTATATGGCTTGCTATTTTTGTATCTCACAAACCAGAGATGCAAATGACTTGGTTCTTTTTCCTAAAATCTTATTAGGACATGCCCTATCTTCTGTATTTATCTCATAATTATTTCATCATGTTGCATAGACATGTTTAATTGCTTCTTATTTGCATATTGCTTCTTATCGATAGATTCTGAGGATACGGAGTACGTGGAAGTTCATCCAGAGCCTGAGTGTGACCCCTCGCTGCAGCAAGGCAAGCGTCTAAGCATATTGAACCTATGTTTTCAATAAATTGATTTGTTTGTGAAAACAAAATCTATATGCATGCTTCAGTCTATTTAAAATGGGAAAACGGGTAGAGTCAATATTACCCAATTGTATGCATTTCCATTCCTTGGTTATTGATGCCATGTTTATACATTGTCACCACTGGTTAAGGACTTCGGGATACTTTTATTTTACCGAATGCTTAGCCATGCTTATTCTAGACTTAGCAAAATCCGATAGATGGAGCTATCGGTTCAAAATTAGTTGAATGCGAATAGATGGGTTAAAATCTGACAAGAATAACTTCTAATTAATATTTGAGAATATGTTTGACTTGGACGGATGATAGGGCGATGAAGGGATGGTGTTTCCCCGATGCACGTAGCTCCGTCTGGGTCGTGAACGACCGAACATGTTAACATCTATTCAAGCACCCTACGTACTTCCACACGCCGGGAGTGGGACGGCTTAACTCAGTAGCACGGGAGGCTGTGACCATCTATGCCCGTCCGTCAGTCGTGAGGATGGATTTCCGTTGGAGGACCTCGAGCGCGCCTGGCTGTGGCCGGAGGTGCCTCCCACGACGGTAAGCCCGCCTTAGTCATCACACACACACGACTAAGTCACCGGGGGCCCAAACGTGGTTTAGGTGGTTGGGGCTAAGCGTGCAAAAGGTTCTGTTGTGACCTCTAGTCCGCACTCAATGTGTAGAGTGTGGGTACCGGCAGGTACGAATCAAACTAGAGTGTAGCCGTTTGGCTTCTATCACATGGTGTGGGTAAAGATGTACACCTCTGATCAGAGTAAGAACTATTCGAATAGCCATGTCCACGGTTACAGGACGACCGCTTGATGTGTTAGTTACTCATGTTAGCATCCAATTTTGGGTTATGTGGTTACCATGACTTAGGATAGTCATGGATGGATGGGTTTATATAAAGGATTTTTGATGTTAAATAATGAATGGTTTTATATGAAAGACTTTATTATTAAATATGACTTGGTTTAGTCATAAAAGATGATATGCTTGTGTAGCATAATTGTTTGGGCAATGGTGGCCCATGAATGATATTAGAGCATGGGATTATGCTCATTTTCACTTCTATTTCAGAACTATATACTTGCTGTCCAAAACTTTCAGATTGTGTTACTTTACAAACTGCTTATAGTTTCAAGTATTACTTGCTCAATAAAATCAGCTTTATGCAAAACCAAATCAACATAGCCTTTTTCCTTGATGTAGAGACCAGCATTTCTCCTTTGTACTATGAATATTGTGTAAGTCTTGCGAGTACCATTCGTACTCACGTTGCATTTTTCAGGTGAGGATATCGACAAAGATGGTGTGCTCTACTATTATCCCGCTGAGGGTGGCGAGGATAATATGTAGTCGAAGTTATGCTCTATCCCCAGTCGGTTGCCCTGGTTGGGTTTGGCACCACTTGTTCTTGTCTTTTGTGTTTATATTTTCCGCTGCTATGTTTTGTGTTACTATGTGATGAATTAGGGTGTGAACCCTCTATGTAAAGTATGTAATCCTGCTGCATGTTTATCCATCTTCTGAGTACTTGTGATGCTTATCAATTGCTTGCGATGAAAGTGTGAGGCTAGTCGCTTTCCTGGGGACTAGCTGAACATGAGTATGAGTTGTGTATAATTGAGATGGTTGGGGGATAGCTATTGTGGTTCGAGTCCTCCGGGGTACGTATCGTGTTTGGTCGCCACCATCGAGTGGTTTGACGGGCTTATGACGGGGAGGACTGGCAAGCTATCCTTATGATTATCTCTTTTGTACACTTCTCGGCATTTTTGGATTTGTATTGTGAGTGGGTAAAGATTATGGCAAGTCTGCGATGAGGATGGATGGTTACCGTATTTATTCGGGTTTTATTCGAGACCCAATCCATCTAGATGGTTCGCGTTGCCGTAATAGTTACTCTTCATAATGCACTTCCGGGCTGCCCACAAGTGACGCCGCCGGTTGTCATTGCCGAGTGACGTTTGCCTGGACTCCTTGTGTGGCCGACTTGAGCCGGCCACCCGACGCCGTGCTAACGTGGATGAGCCCGCTGCTAGAGATCCTGGCCGGTTAGTCGGTACCACGGTATCGCTCAACTGCTATTGTTATTGCTGGCAGGCTGCAGCCGTGATCATCGCCTTGATCTTGGCGATAGTTGGGGTGGCCTTGTGATCAGGCCCGAGCTGGAGCGTGTCCAGCAAGGTTGCGGCGGCCACAACATTCTGTTGTGGCGTGACGAAGACGTCGTGATCGCCGACCTTGGTCTGGAGAATCTGCCGCAGGAGATCGTTGAAGGAGATCGCGGCGTCCTGTGGGCCGACTAGCGCAACGTCGGCTGGTTCCTCGGTTGGCTGGATTGAATCTGCTTCGGCCAAGGTGAGGTTGCCGATCTGGTCGGCAACGAAGTCAAGGCTTCTAAAGGAAATTGTGTCTCCAGGAGAGAACTTGTCGCCGTCGACTCCGCTTGTTGGATCCATCGAGCTTGTAGATGTGAAACTCGCCGGAGCCCCTACCTGGCGCGCCAACTGTCGATGTTTTACACTGGCAATAGAACTATAGAGCTACTCGGCAAGGGGAAACTCGGTGGATTGCAGAGGAACACAAAGAGATTTTATACTGGTTCAGGCCCTTGATGTGAGGTAATACCCTACGTCCAGTTGTGGTGTTATTCCTCTGAGAGGTTATGTCGATCAATGATCTTCCCGTGCCCTCATGGGGCACCCTGCCTCCCTTTATATACTAGGGGACAGGGGTACAAGATGAGGATCCCAGCCGGATACGGCCAAGGGATTTCCTTTAGAGATAGAAACTTATCCGACTAAGACTCTGTTTTCCTTATCGTACAAGGCAAAGCCTGCCGGGTGCTATCTTATCTCTAATTACATAATTCGGCCCATCCTCTATCCGAGTGGCCCATATGCTGGTGGTGAGGTACCCGGGGCCCATGGCCTCCACAACAGTCCTAGTTGGGTGCGTTATATCTCTAAGAGGAGATCCCTTGGCTGTAATCCAGTTGGGACTCCTACCATGTAACCCTGTCCCCCAGTATATAAGGGGAGGCAGGGCGCCCCCTGAGGGCAGGTTGAGTCGGTTCATCAGAATCGCCACCATAATTCCTCAAAGGAATACACCCCAAACTGGACGTAGGGTATTACCTCACATCAAGGGCCTGAACCAATATAAAATCTCCCTGTGTTCCTTTGCAATCCATCGAGTTTCCATCCGCTGAGTAGCCCCATATTCATATTGCCGGTGTAAAACATCGACACTATATCACTCGGCATTCGTCGACTGGTTGTGCGTGGAGACTCTCAACTCGTGGTGAACCAAGTCATGAAAGATTGGACATGTCTCGACGATACCATGGCAGCATACTGTCAGGAGGTCCACAAGCTGGAAAACAAGTTCAACGGGCTGGAGATAACACATGTCCTACGACAATACAATGATGCTGCAGATGAATTGGCAAACATGGGATCCAAGCGAGAAGCGGTCCCGATAGGGATCTTTGTCGAGCAACTCATGGAGCTGTCAGTCAAGAAGAAACCAGTACCAGAGCAGTTGGGAGGCGAACCTACCCCGGCAATAGACGAAGTACTGAACATATGTCAAAGACTGGCGGACTCCTGTTCTCAAATTCCTTTTGGACAACGAACTCCCAGCAGACCGCAGTCAAGCCGAACAAATCAAACGTTGAAGCAAGAGTTTCCTAGTCGTCAGAGATGACCTGTACCGTAGAAGTGCATCCGGTATCCTCATGCGTTGCGTCACCACCGAGGAGGGTAAGCAAATTCTACAATCGATCCACTCGGGCATATGTGGCAACCATGCCACATCCAGGATGTTAGTCGAAGAGGCTTACTGACCGGGATTTTTCTGGCCAATAGCAGTAACAGATGCAAAAGACATAGTTCGCACATGTGAGGGTTGCCAGTTCTACACACGACAAACAAATCTCCTAGCCCAAGAACTCCAAACAATCCCATTCTCTTGGCCCTTTGTAGTATGGGGGCCTAACATGGTCGGGCCTTTCAAGGAAGCTCCAGGAGGGTTCACACACTTGTTCATTGCAGTGGATAAATTCACCAAGTGGATTGAGGCAAAACCCGTTTCTACCATAACAGCGGCATGAGCAAAGGACTTCATCATGAGTATTATACCGATTCAGGGTCCCTAACCACATCATCATTGACAACGGTACTCAATTCACAGGCGGCGTCTTTCAAGATTTATGTGACGACTTCGGCATCAAGATATGTTATGCTTCTGTGGCACACCTGTGGAGCAATGGGCAGGTTGAGCGTGCCAACGGCATGGTCTTACAAGGCATCAAGGCAAGGATATTCGACCGACTACAACCATTCGTGGGCCGGTGGGTACAAGAACTCCCATCTGTTCTCTGGTCTCTAAGAACCACGGTTAGTCGGGCGATAGGACAATCCCCTTTCTTTCTAGTCTATGGTGCTGAGACTGTGTTGCCAACCGAGTTAGAGTTTGGCTCACCACAAGTCCGGGCTTACTCAGAAGAAAAATCCAACAATACCCAATTGGTCGAACTAGATCAGTTGGAAGAAGCAAGGGATATCGTAACAATCCAGTCGGCAAGGTATCTTCAAGGCCTCCGTTGCTACCACAATCGCAATGTCCGTGGCCACGCCTTTTTGGTCGGAGATCTCGTCTTGAGAAAAATACAAACCACCAGAGACAAGCATAAACTATCCCCAATGTGGGAAGGGCCGTTCATTATAGCCAAGGTTATGCGGCTAGGTGTCTACTGACTGAAGACCAAAGACGGTGCCCTCAACAGCAACTCATGGAATATAGAACAGCTACGTCCATTCTATACCTGAGTTTTATATCTTCCCATGTGTACAGTTTTTCTTTGACTCACTACGCCGCTTGTTTCAACCGAGTAGTGAGTCGGGGATTGCATGTATTATATGTGCTAAATCAATAATATACGAGCCTATTTTGCTTAAGTTATGAAGTTTTGTAACGACTTTGTTATGTTTGCCTGAGTACAGCTCTCTGTGGTGAACGATTTTATTAAGTTCCTATAGACTAACCCGGGGTAGACTATATGTCACACCCTGATATTAGCCACACAAAAACTTTACCTGAGAAAATACCTAAGAAAAGGAATTTTAAAATGGCAACAGGAAAATAATTAAAGATGTAAAATGCAAGATAATAAATTATCATGGCCAGGAATATTTTTCTTGCATTCTCTATGCCAAAATACATTAACTGGATTTCTAGTGGAATTTTCAGAGCACAGGAACTAGTTTTAATAAATCAAAAATGCTTATCGAAATTTAAATCGTCCTGGAAAAACTTTTTCCATTTTCTTTTTTCTTTTTCTTTTGTTGGGCCGGCGGCCCGCTCCTGTGTCAGCCTCCCTCACCTCGCTCGTGCCCGCGCCCTCGCTCGCGCCTGCGCCCACGCGCCTCCCGTTGACAGGCCGGGCCCGCCTGTCAACATCGTCTTCCTCCTCCGTCCAAATTGGGCGGAGGGGAAATCCCCGGAGCCGTCCGATCCGGCGCCGCCTCCTGCCTCCTCCCACGCTCGCACTCGGTTCAAACGGGCGCGGACCGAGTCCGCCCCACCTCCCCGAAATCCCCGGCGTCCACGCCCCCTCACTCCCACGAATTGCGCGCACGATCTCCACGCCGCCACTCTCTCTCCCATGCGCGATTGGAGCCGTTCGGCCTCGATTTCTCCCGGCCGACTGCATAAAAAGGCCCTCCGCCCTCTCCTCCATTTTTTCCCCAATACACCGAGTTTCCCCGTGCTCTAGAACCCCCTCACCACCACGCACCCGAGCTCCCCCGTTTTTCGCCGACTCCGGCCACTGCTCGCCACCGTTCCGGACGCCGCCATGCCATACCGCCACCGCCATCACCTCCGCTGTGCCACACCGCACCTCGGCCGCCACTCCGTGGAAGCCAAAGCCCGCCGGACCGCCCCGCCCATGCGCACGATGAGTATCGGCCCTCCGCCTCCTCTCTGGCCGGTGATTCCCGCCGCGCCGTGTCTCCATTCTTCTCCCTAACTCCTCTTCCGTCCTCCTCATCCTCCAGGATGCCTCGGCAACCGCCTCTCGCCCGTTCCCCGATGTCGGAGCTTTGTCACCGATGTCATCCCGAAGCCGCCGCCGCTTTTTCGTCGCCACCGTCGTCTTCGCGCCGCCTCTCCCTCCGGTGACGTCATTAATTCAGTTTAATGCGCAATAAATCACCTGTTAATTATATTTACACTAAAAATAGCAGTAAAACTTCAATAAATCAAAACTAATTCATACGAACTCCGATTAAGTCCATTCAAATTTCATTAAATCCAGAAAAATGCCAAGAATCCATTAAAAATACTTTCAGCCCATGTTTGATTGCCCCATGTACTGTTTTTAATTGTTTATGCATTGTTTGTTGTAGAATCCGACGTCGGTAATTCTCCCGCGTATTTCGAGATCGTAGTAGCGTACCTTGGGCCGGAGCAAGGCAAGTCGCGCTGTTACTTTGATCACATTGTACCTATTTTTCGCTAAATTGCTTTGTTTACTCAAATAAACTGGATTATTTTAATATTTCATGTGGGTGGTTATTACCTATGCAATGTTAGGACTTAGCCAAAGTTTTGAAACCTGAACCCTTGTCACCTGGGTAATAATGTGATTAGATTACAGTTCTTAGGATGCTTAGCCATGCTTAGCAACCTAGCTCACATGGGAATTAAATATTATTTCTTTTATATGATTCGACTCCATGTCGCAAAAGTGAAACTTTGGATAGGCTGATGTTAAATTATTAAAACTTGACCTAAATGGTGGGTTGTGGGTGTATGGTTTTGCTTGTCACACCCATGGCAATTAAGGACCGGTTCGCGGGAACCACTCGGGCAACTTCCCGTACTTTCCACAAGCCAGCGTGGGCAACGGCTGGGCTTGAACCGTTTCTTCTCCCTCTCCTAGGCACCGAAGAAGAGGGTGAGCGGGATGGAGTTAGGTCGGCCCGGGGTAGGGTTGATCAGCTCCCGGATTCACCGTGGCGCAAGGGGGGTAGCCTGGCCAATATGGCGTGCCCTGTCGGCAGGTGCAACCTCAGCGTGGTGTGGATGGTTATGGAGGGGTTTCGTGAACGGTCCTATCATAGCCTCTCATGGGACATCGTGGTGACGTACTGGCACATGGGAACGTGTGTGGGGTTGTGTCTTGTGGGTACAGTTGTACACCTCTGATCAGAGTAAAACTATTCGAATAGCCGCACCTGCGGTTATGGGCACATTGGCCAAGACTCACCGTGATTACTCTCACCCTAGATAATTAATCCTGTTTTATCAAACTAGTGTTGTGGAAGGTGTTGAGTCCGGTTGACGTGGTTGAGTTGACCGGGGGTGACCGGTTAGCGTGGTGTAACACTAGTCAGTGGAGACTGGTGAGTGTGGTGTAACTCTCATCAGTGATGCCTAGTGGTCATGGTGTAACTTCCATCAGCACGGCCTGGTCAACCTAGTGTAGCGTTGATTGGGAAAAGCTGGTCAGCATGGTGTAACGTTGTTCGGTGGTGACTGGTTAACGTGGTGTAGCGTTAATCAGTGGAGTTTGGGTAACGTGGTGTAACGTTACCCGGAGGTGTCTGGTGAATGTGGTGTAGCGTTCATCAGTGGAGACTGGTTGACGTGGTGTAGCGTCAATCAGTTGGGAATGGTTGGGCCTGGTTAACGTGGTTTAACGTTAATCAGTGGAGAATTAATATTGTTAAATAAATCAACTTTTTACTGTTTGCGAACTACTACTGTTTGCAACTGCTTTTCCGCAAATAAACCCTATCCCATCTTTGTAGAGTACTGTGGGTGGTACTCAGCCTTGCTCCAATTTTCCCCCAGTATTGGAGAACGCATCAGATGAAGATCATTCTGAGGAATAGGTTGGCTCCGCCGTCAAGGTGCCTGTGGGATGGAAGCGGCTGCTTGGCCAGATGTTTATAGACTCCGTTTTACCTTTTTCCGCTACATTTATGTAATATACATTTTACTCTGTTTGTAAGACACTCTGTATGGCAACTTGGTTTGTGTACCCTGGCTTTCCTGGGCAGGGATTTATTACACATTAATGTTCAGAATTTCTGTGGTGAATTTCTAGGCATTACACTATATAGTCGGGTAAAGCTAATGATAATTAAGTTAGAACTTAGAGCTTGGTGGCATTGCACATATATTTACACATGTCCTTACAAAATGTTTATATACACTGACTGCATGATGTACTGTTCTTACATACCCAGGTCTCGAGTGATCACCTCTGCAGTCGGCCTCGCATGGGCTATCAACCCCAGCCCCTCCTCAGGTGTCGTCTCCTCGGCAAATCCCTCTCCGATGGCTTCGATATCTGCCCTGCAGTAGATTGACTTGGTCATCGCCAAGGTTTAGGCCACGCCGACAACAACATGCTCATCCGAGTACCTCTTCAGGGTACTCAGTGCTTCGTTAAGGCACGCCTACACTTGGGAGATTGTGTTGGAGCTGGTTCCCACGTAGTGAGGATCCATGATGTCAAGGAGGCCTTTCACGGACTCGGCAAGGATCTCCCGTGACTCCTTGACAACCTTCATCTCCTCTACAAAATCCTGAAACTGGATCTAGGCATTGGCTCTAGCAGCTACCCGGGTTCATCGACAAGTAAACTTGTTAGGCAAAATTGCAGACAGAGTATTTATTGGATTGGTTAGGATCATTATCAGAGCGGAGGCTTACTCTCATAGTCGGCCTTCCACTTGGCTTTGGCCTTCTCCAGTTCAGTTTTTTCCTTTTTGAGCTTGGCATTGGCCTTCTTCAAGTCGGCCTTCTCTTTTTCAAGCTCGGTTTTGGCCCTTGTCAAGTTGGCCTTGTCTTTTTCAAGACCAGCCTTGGCCCTCTCAGCCTCCTTCAGCTTGGCTTCCCCCTCTGTTCGGGTCTTCAACTCAGCTTCGAGGGCTGCATATCAGAATAGTCAAGTACTCAACATTGCAGTCAAGACACAACTAGACAGTTGGGAAACAGCATGGCTAGAGAAATATACTAAGGGCTCAGTTAGGAAGACATATTCGGGAGACTTACTTTCGATCTTCTTGGCTTGGTCCCAGTTTTCGTCCCTGAGCTGATTAACGGCTCCCTTCAGCCAAGACTCCCTCCCCTGGCTACGCCGCTCCAATTCGTCCTTTAAGGCCCAAGCTGGTCCAATTCTTGGAGCTGGGGGCAAGCTGGGTTAGGACCTCGTTCATCTGCTCTGAGTGGTCAATGATTTTCTGCTTAGAACAAAAGCAGAGCAAAGATAGAGCAAAGTAGAGTCAAGCATCAGAACGTCCAAACAAGGAAGACCGACAAGAGCCTGTCACGGCGTAAATCTTACCTGAATTCCCCAGGACGCAGCAATTGCTGCGCGAAGCCTTGCTTCGCGCTCCTTCTCGGCTACAGCTTCATCATGTACATACTTCTTCGTGTGGAGGCTGTGGGCACCCCGGAAGTGCATTATAAAGAGTAACTATTACGGCAACGCGAACTATCTAGATGGATGGGGTCTCAAATAAAACTCGAATAAATGTGGTAACCATCCATCCTCATCGCAGACTTGCCATAATCTTTACCCACTCACAATACAAATCCAAAAATGCCGAGAAGTGTACAAAAGAGATAATCATAAGGATAGCTTGCCAGTCCTCCTCGTCATACGCCCGTCAAACCACTCGATGGTGGCGACCAAACACGATACGTACCCCAGAGGACTCGAACCACAATAGCTATCCCCCAACCATCTCAATTATACACAACTCATACTCATGTTCAGCTAGTCCCCAGGAAAGCGACTAGCCTCACACTTTCATCGCAAGCAATTGATAAGCATCACAAGTACTCTAAAAATGGATAGACGAGCAGCAGAGTTACAACTATTACATAGAGGGTTCACACCCTAATTCATCACAAAATGACACAAAAGATTTGCAGCGGAATATAAACACAAAAGACAAGAACCAGTGGTGCCAAAACCCATACCACAGGGCAACCGACTGGGGATAGAACTTAACTACAATTACACATTATCCTCGCCACCCTCGGCGGGATAACAGTAGATCACACCATCTTCGTCGGTAACCTCACCTGAAAAGATGCAACGTGAGTACGAATGGTACTCCGCAAGACTTACACAATAATAATAGTACAAAGGAAGCATGCTGGTTTCTACATCAAGGGAGAAGGCTATATTGACTTGATTTTGCACAAAGCTGATTTTATTGAGCAAGTAATACTTGAAACTATATGCATTTTGTGAAATAACTCAATCTGAAATTTTAAGACAGCAAGTATATGGTTCTGAAAATGGAACATAAATGGGCATAAACCATGCTTTAAGCATCATCCATGGGCCACCCTTGCCCAAGCAATTGTGCTACACTAGCACACCATGTTTCATGACTAAAGCCAAGTCATATTTAATAATAAAACCTTTCATATAAATCCATTACTCATTAATCATCAAAAATTCCCTTGCATAGACCCATCCATCCATGACTATCCTAAGTCATGGTAACTACATAATCCCAAGTTGGATGCTAACATGACTAACTAACACATCAAGCGGTCGTCCGTAACCGTGGACACGGCTATTTGAATAGTTCTTACTCTGATCAGAGGTGTACATCTTTACCCACACGATGTGATAGAAGCCAAACGGCTACACTCTAGTTTGATCTGTACCCGTCGGTACCCACACTCTACACATTGAGTGCGGACTAGAGGTCACAACAGAACCTTTTGCACGCTTAGCCCCAACCACCTAAACCACGTCTGGGCCCCCGACGACTTAGCCGCGTGCGTGCATGGCAGCTAAGGCGGGCTCACCGTCGTGGGAGGCACCTCCGGCCATATGGATTCACCAAGTGCAGGCCCGCTCTGCGTACTCGCACGGAGGTCCTCCAAAGGTCTCCCCTCACGACTGACGGATGGGCGTAGATGGTCACAGCCTCCTGTGCTACTGAGTTAAGCCGTCCCACTCCCGGCGTGTGGAAGTACGTAAGGTGCTTGAATAGACGTCAACATGTTCGGTCCTTAACGACCCAGATGAAGCTACGTGCATCGGGGAAACACCATCCCTTCATCGCCCTATCATCCGTCCAAGTCAACATATTTTCAATTATTATTCAGAGGTTATTCTTGTCAGATTTTAACCCATCCATTCGTATTAAACTAGTTTTATACCAATAGCTCCATCTATCGGATTTTTCTAAGTCTAGAAATAAGCATGGCTAAGCATTCGGTAAAATAAAAGTATCCCAAAGTCCTTAACCAGGGGTGACAATGTATAAACATGGCATCAATAACCAAGGAATGGAAATGCATACAAATGGGGTAATATTGACTCTACCCATTTTCCCCATTTTAAACAGACTGAAGCATGCATATAGATATTGTTTTCATAAACAAATCAATTTATTGAAAACATAGGTTTAATATGCTTAGACGCTTACCTTGCTGCAGCGATAAGTCACACTCAAGCTCTGGGTTAATCTCCACGTACTCCGTATCCTCAGAATCTATCGATAAGAAGCAATATGCAAATAAGAAGCAATTAAACATGTCTATGCAACATGATGAAATAATTATGAGATAAATATAGAAGATAGGGCATGTCCTAATAAGATTTTAGGAAAAAGAACCAAGTCATTTGCATCTCTGGTTTGTGAGATACAAAAATGACAAGGTGGAAGGGCTGAAAACGGCAAAAGCCGAAACTATAGGAAAACTCTAAGTGGAAAATATGTGCTTGCCTTCTCTGGTAGGATTTTATGAGTGTGAGCATTTTCATGTGAAAATACATATCTTCTTGGTTCCGACAAAATTTGGTTTACTGAAATCCGATTTAAAATAATTTAGATATGAATTTTACAAGTTTAACAAAAAGAAAGGTTAGAAAATTACTTAGGCCTATTTTGGGAGGTATTTTTATCAAATACAACTTTTCCATAGTAAGTTTACAATTTTCTGAGTTTAACAGAAGTGGTTTCACATTTTTAGCAAATAGGATGAATTTTATGGGAATATTTCAAGTTATTAAGCCCAAAATAAGTCAATTTTGCTTCATATTATTTTATGGATATTTTCTGTACAGAAGTTGTCCTATTTTATTTTTACAGTAATAAAGTTCACAAATTTACAGAGCTAACAAAATTGGTTTCACTCAATTTGGAGTCAAAATGGAGAAGTTATGGATTTGCAAAGTTTAGCCATTTTTCTGTTGTAAGATGAATCTTTTAATTACTTTTCCTATTTCTTTCTTCTTTCTTCTTTTCTGATTTCCCTTGCAGCCCGGGCCCGCAGGCCAGCGAGGCAAAGTAGAGCAGGGCGCGGGAGCGCGAGGGCACGAGCAGATAGAGCCGGCGAGCTTCCCGGCGGCGGCGACGGCGAACGGCGGCTCGGCTGTGGTCGGGCCCAAAACAGAAAAGGTAGAGGAGTTCACGGCGGAGCTAAGGGTGGTCTTCTTGACACCTCGGGTCACCGGAATCTCGCCGGCGGCGAGCTCCAGCGGCGGAGTGGTTCGGGTTGGCTAGGCCGACTCGGCTACGGGCGGTTTCAGGCCAAAACAAAGCATGCCTTAGTGTCTAAAGGGTACCAAGATGCTCACTGAAGGTTGTGCTGGTCTCGGTGAAACGGAAACAGCAACGGCGACGACGAACTTGGCCCGGTGGCGACGGAAGCTTCGGGTTCCACGGCGGTGTCTCTCTTCGCTCGATCTGCGGCCGAGGTCAAGTGTCCACCAGGTTAGCGATCTCTTAAAGATAGTCTCAGTGCAAGGAATCGACGGATGGCTCACCCGATCAACGGGAATGGCAGTGGCGGAGCGATGACTGGAGTTGGGGAAGAACGTGTCGACCTCTAGCTTCGGGATACCACAGCTCGATTCTTTCGGTTGGTGGTCTTCTGGAGACAAGGCGATGCTGGAGGCGTGGTGGCTCGGGCTGGGATCACCTGAGCTCGCCGAAACAGCGACGATGTCGTGGCGGCGCTCACTGGACCAAAGGTGAGGACGACGGTGGCTTCGGCCGGCAATTCCTAGAGCGACCAAAGACAAAATGGATCGATCAGAAGATGGAGATCATGATCCCGAGGCTTAGAAGGGATGGAGCTCACCGGAGCTAGCTGGGTTTCTATCGAACACTGACGGTGCCGGGGAAGATGAAGTTGCCGACGGTGATTCTTGGGAGTTCCGTGGGTTTTCTCGGTGGGAACGTGGAGAGGATGAGGAGGAGGTTCTGATGGCGAGATTAGAGATGAAGTGGTCGATGCTGAGAGGAGGGAAGGAAGAAGGAGGCAGTGACACGTTGGCTCATGTAATGCTGAGTTGCTCCATCTCCACAGTGCCTCTGGTGGGTCCCACGTGTCAGGCAACAATGTTCTACTCATATTTAGCTAGATTTACTCTATGGCTTGTGGGTCCAAGTAGTGATGGTCTAGGAGGAGTGGAGGAGTATGGGTGAATTTCCTGGTGAAACACACTGTCACATGCTGCTATGAGGCTGACAAGTGGGCCAGGTCTTGTGGGGTCCACTGGTCAGTGTCTTGAGAGAGAAGAAACCTCTAGAGACTATTTTGTGAGCTGTCCAACATGCAGTTCTCTAAATTACTGTTTCACTAAGTAAATGAGGAGCATAAATTATGGGAAAATAATGGGAGGTAGAGGAAGATGTATTTAACATGCTGACCAAATTTCGTGGTTAGAAGTGTTCTGGTTTGCCTTTGGTGAAATTGCAAAGTAGGCACACAGACCCAGTTTTTCTGCAGCTTGATTTATTCCTCCAGTGCCTTGATCTCATTATTTTATGTGATTTCCTTGGGAATTAAATTGAGCCAAAAATACTGGTGGTAGGGTTCATGTTGGCACACACTTTGGAGAAAGGGCTCTGTCTAAATTAGTCCTCATTTTCATCTGGTGAATTTCAGAAGTGAACCAATTTATTTCAGCTAGCTTCCTAGTCTTGCTGACTTGAGGGACTTGGTTGAAGTATTTATTGAAGGGATAAAATTATGAAATTTTTACAGGGGCTTACTCACATCGCCTGACATGTTTAGGAATTTTTCTAGGATTTTTAGATACATAGAACTTGGGAAGTAACAACTAGCACAAGGCAAAGAATTAGCTAGGGCTTAACACTAATTACCTTAATTTAGATTTAGGGCTGTGACAGAGGCCATGGGCCCCGGGTACCTCATTATCAGCATATGGGCCACTCGGATAGAGGATGGGCCGAACCATGCAGTTAGAGATAAGATAGCACCCGGCAGATTTTTACCTTGTATAATAAGGAAACACAGTCTTAGTCGGATGAGTCTTTATCTCTAAGAAGGATATCCCTTGGCCGTATCCGGCTGGGATCCTTATCATGTACCCCTATCCCCTAGTATATAAAGGGAGGCAGGGCGCCCCATGAGGGCACGGAAGATCATTGATCACCAAACACCTCAGAGGAATAACACCTCAACTGGACGTAGGGTATTACCTCACATCGAGGGCCTGAACCAATATAAAACCGCTCTGTGTTCCTCTGCAATCCACCGAGTTTCCCTTCGCCAAGTAGCCCTATAGTTTTATTGCCGATGCAAAGCATCGATAGTTGGCACACCAGGTAGGGGCTCCAGCGAATTCTTTATCCGCAAATTCGATGGATCCAACAAATGGAGTCGATGGCAACAAGTTCTCCCTCGGAGACAAGATTTCCTTCAAAAGCCTCGATTTCATTGCCAACCAGATTGGCAACCTTACCTTGGCCAGAATAGATCCAATCTAGCCGGCCGAGGAGCCAGCTGATGTAGCGCCAGTCGGCCCATAGGACGCCGTGATCTCCTTCAACAACTTACTGCGGCAGTCCTTCACATCGCCAAGCATCGGGACAACTCTCTCCTTCGGCGTCCGACTTGCGCTAGGCCTTGAGCCAGCTCAGGTTGGGCCGAGAAGGGGAAAGATCATCAATCTCCCACACGGACTTGGTGACGCTGCGGATCCACATCCTGCACAACAGATCTGATCTCCTGCGATTCAGTTTGGACATGGCCAAGCGCCATTTCAGATTGGATCTAGAGAGGTTGGGGTCGTTCTCACTCCGATAAACTACTCGGAGTCTGACTCCAAGTCGGATAATGGTTCAAACGCCAGTTCGAACTCCAGTCTGGCGAGTTTTCTTGTCCCCCACGAGATCTTCATGGCCTCAACACCACCCTCCGAGGTGCGCCGACTACAAGAGGAGCAACAGGAGGAGGCGCGCCGACTACATCAACAGAAGGAGGATGATCGCGAGGCTCGCAATGACGGGCTGCGCAGAGCTGGGCAAGCCGCCCAGCAGCAGTTTCTCCAAACTAAAGTCAGCGATCATGACGTTTTCGTCACACCGCACAGAATGTTGTGGCCACCCCAACCTTGCTGGATATGCTCTAGCTCAGGCCTGATCACCAGGCCACTTCAACAATCGCCAAGATCAAGGCGATGATCACGGCTGCTGCCTGCCAACAACAACAACAGTAGTCGGGCGACACCTTTGTACTGACGTTAGGTCGGGATCTCCAGCAGCGGGCTCATCCATGTCAGCACGGCGTCGGGCGGCCAGCTCAAGTCGGCCACGCGAGGAGTCTAGGCAAACTACACTCGGCAATGACAACTGGCAGCGTCACCAGCATGACCGCCAGCCCAATCAAGACCTCCGAGAGCGTCTACAACATGACCTTCACCACACTATTAACGCCTGGCGCCACGAACGACGCGAAGACGAGCACCGCCGATTGGAAGATGAAAACGAGCGCTTTGGTCTCCATCACGAGTGGTTTAACCGCCGTGGTCGAAGCCCGAGCCCTCACGAAGACGAAGGCATCCTAGCTTTCACTCGGGAGCTACATGACGTCCATTGGCCGATTGGCTTTAAGCCCACTGGGATTGAAAAGTATGACGGCAAGACAAATCCCAAGTCCTAGCTCACCGTATATACCCTAGCAGTCCGAGCCGCTGGGGGTGACAACAAAGCCATGGCTAACTACCTCTCAGTCGTGCTAGCCGACTCGGTGAGGACTTGGCTGACAGGGCTCCCAAGGCGGTCAATCGATTCTTGGGGAGAACTCAGGGATCGGTTCATCGCTAACTTTCAGGGGACCTACGAGAGGCCGTCTTCAGAGCACGATCTTTATCAGCTGCACCAGAAGAAGAACGAGTCTCTACATGATTTCATAAAGAGATTCTCCGAGAAGCACAACAAGATCCCAATGATCAAAGACGAGGCCGTCATCACCGCCTTCCGCAAGGGAGTAAAGGACGCTCCGTTCATCGCGAAGTTCACTCGGAAACCACCCCCGTCTGTTCGGGCTCTGTTTGACATGGCCAATAAATACGCCAACTCAGCTGAAGCGGTCACAGAGGCCCTCGACGAGAAGGAGGAGTCCCGACAGAAGGACCAAATGGTGAAAGCCGACAACGAGCCGTCTCAAAACAAGTCTTGCAACCGCAAGCGGAAGTCGGACAACAAGGTGGCCAACATGGAGCATACTCGGTCACGGTCCCAGCGGAACAATGACTACCAGAAAGTCATGAGCGGGCCATGCCCCTTCCATCCCAAGGGCAAGCACACAGCCAAAGACTGCTACATGCTCAAGAAGTTTGCCTCCGAGCAGGCTTCATCGTCTGGTGCCGATAAGGACAAAGACAAGCCAGACTCGGGTCTAGCTAACAATTTTCAAGATCCTCAAGCCGAGCTCAATCACATTTTTGGGGGGCCGCTCGCGTACGAGTCCAAGCGCAAACAGAAGCTATCAGCACGCGACATCAACACAGTCTCTACAACGGATACCCCCCAGTACCTGCGCTGGTCAGAGATGGCCATTACCTTCAATCAACAGATCACCCAGATCGGGTTTCTCACCCGGGACGTTATCCACTCGTCCTGGAACCGGTCGTCAGAAACATCAGGCTGAAAAAACCCTCATCGATGGAGGTAGCGCGCTCAACATCTTATTCGCCAAGACTTTGGACGAGATGAAGATTCCTCGCTCAGAACTACGGCCGAGTACTATGCCCTTCCACGGGATAATTCCCGGCCTATCATCAACTCCACTCGGGCAGATAACCTTGCAGGTA
Organism: Oryza meyeriana var. granulata; assembly: GCA_003991445.1. Lineage (NCBI taxonomy): Eukaryota > Viridiplantae > Streptophyta > Magnoliopsida > Poales > Poaceae > Oryza > Oryza meyeriana. Next base: position 79,930 of record RYFJ01002675.1, on the reverse strand, counting down.
ACCTTCGGCACGTGGGATAACTTCCGCATGGAAAACGTCTGCTTCGAGGTTGCCGACTTAGAGACCGCGTACCACGCGATACTCGGACGACCGGCACTCGCCAAATTCATGGCGATACCGCACTACACATATATGGTGCTCAAGATGCCTAGGCCAGTAGGAGTCCTCTCCCTCCGCAGCGACATCAAGCAAGCCTTCACCTGCGACAAGGAGAGCTGTGAACTGGCTAAATCACAAGAGGCGGTAGTCGGGCGCGATAGCATTCGGCAAGCCATCACAACTGAAGTTGAGCAGGATCAAGTTCTGGCGAAAATGGCAGCGAAGTCGGGAATTTCAGCAAACTCTGACACGAAGAAGATCCCCCTGGACCCTTTCGACCCCTCCAAGACTGCTCTAGTCGGGACCGGACTCGACCCCAAATAGGAAGACGCGCTCGTCACCTTCCTACAAGCCAATAAAGATATCTTCGCATGGAAACCGTCCGACATGCCGGGCGTACCAAGGGAGGTGATCGAGCACGCCCTAAATGTGAAGACAGACGCCAAGCCAGTCAAGCAATGGCTGCGGCGCTTCACTCAAGACCGCAATGATGCTATTCGGGAGGAGATTACCAAGCTCCTCACAGTCGGGTTCATCAAGGAGGTCTATCACCCGGATTGGCTGGCAAACCCAGTTCTGGTTCGGAAGAAAAATGGTAAATGGCGCATGTGCGTCGACTACACCGATCTCAACAAGGCATGCCCCAAGGACCCATTTGGTCTTCCCAGGATAGATTAGGTGGTAGATTCCACGGCCGGGTGCGACCTACTCAGCTTTCTCAACTGCTACTTGGGATACCATCAAATTAGCCTGAGGGAGAAAGACTACTCAAAGACATCTTTCATCACACCGTTTGGAGCGTACTGCTATATCACAATGCCGTTTGGTTTGAAGAATGCTGGAGCAACCTATCAACGGGTAATTCAGCGGTGTCTGCACACTTAGATCAGGCGCAACGTGGAAGCCTACGTCGACGACATGGTGATCAAGACAAAGTCCAAAGAAGACCTCATTGCTGACTTGGAAGAAACCTTCCACAACCTTCGAAGATTCAAGATGAAGTTGAACCCGGAAAAGTGCGCCTTCGGTGTGCCATCCAGAAAGTTACTCGGCTTCATCGTCTCGCATCGCGGCATCGAGGCTAACCCGGAGAAAGTCAATGCCATAATGAACATGGCTCCCCCGACTAACCTCAAAGACGTCCAGAAGCTGACAGGCTGCATGGCGGCACTTAGCCGGTTTATTTCCCGACTGGGCAAATGGGGTATGTCCTTCTTCAAGCTGCTAAAAAAGGCAGACAACTTCCAATGGACTTCGGAAGCCCAACAAGCCTTCGAAGAATTCAAACAATTTCTCACATCACCTCCCGTGTTGGCATCACCTATGCCCCAAGAACCGCTAATGCTATATCTGGCGGCAACGACTCAGGTAGTCAGCACGGTGCTGGTGGTCGAGCGATTCGAATAGGGTCACATCCAGAAAATACAACGGCCAGTCTACTTTGTCAGCGAGGTCCTTGCCGACTCGAAGACAAGATATCCGCAGGTCCAGAAGCTGCTATATGGCCTACTTATCACAGTCCGGAAGCTGGTACATTATTTTCATGCACATCAAGTCACGGTGGTCACAGCGTTTCCACTCAGGGATGTCCTTCACAATCACGAGGCCACCGGCAGAATCGCTAAATGGGCACTCGAGTTGATGGCGTTTGATATCACCTTTCAGCCACGGACAACAATTAAATCACAAGCTCTAGCCGACTTCGTGGCCGAGTGGATAGGAGTCCAACTGCCTACATCAATAGCAAAGCTAGAGCAATGGACAATGTACTTTGACGGTTCTCTACGAATTGCCGGCGTCGGAGCCGGAGTCATATTGATGTCCCCCACAGGTGAAAAACTAAAGTACGTCTTACAAATCCACTTCCCGGCTTCCCACAACGTCACCGAGTACGAGGCACTCATCCATGGGCTCTGCATCGCTATATCACTCGGCATACGTCGACTGGTTGTGCGCGGGGATTCTCAACTCATGGTGAACCAAGTCATGAAAGACTAGACTTGTCTCGATGACACCATGGCGGCATACTGTCAGGAGGTTCGCAAGCTAGAAAACAAGTTCGACGGGCTGGAAATAACACATGTCCTGCGTCAATACAACGACACGGCAGACGAGATGGCAAATATGGGATCCAAGCGAGAAGCGGTTCCGACTGGAATCTTTGTCGAGCAACTCATGGAGCCATCAGTCAAGAAGAAACCGGCGCCGGAGCAGTCGGGAGGCGAACCTGCCTCGGCCACAAACGAGGTGCTGCACATATGTCAAGACTAGAGGACTCCTATTGTCAAATTTCTCCTGGACGATGAACTCCCAGAAGATCGCAGTCAAGCCGAGCAGATCAAGCGTCGAAGAAAAAGCTTCCTACTAGTCAGAGAAGACCTGTACCGAAGGAGCGCATCCGGTGTCCTCATGCGTTGCATCACCACCAAGGAGGGCAAGCAGATCCTGCAGTCGATTCACTTGGGCATATGTGGCAACCATGCCGTATCCAGGACATTAGTTGGAAAGGCTTACTGGCAGGGATTTTTCTGGCCCACAGCAGTAACAGACGCCAAGGACATTGTTCACAAGTGCAAGGGTTGCCAGTTCTACGCAAGACAAACAAATCTCCTAGCCCAGGAACTCCAAACTATCCCTATTTCTTGGCCATTCGCAGTATGGGGGCTCGACATGGTCAGGCCTTTCAAGAAAGCACCAGGAGGGTTTACACATCTATTCATCATAGTGGATAAATTCACCAAGTGGATTGAGGCTAAACCCGTTGCAACAATTACAGCGGCACGAGCAAAGGACTTCATCATGAGTATACTATACAGGTTCAGCGTCCCTAACCACATCATCACCGACAATGGTACTCAGTTCACGGGCGGTGTATTCCAAGACTTCTGCGAAGATCTCGGCATCAAGATCTACTACACATCTGTGGCACACCCGCGGAGCAACGGGCAGGTCGAACGAGCCAACGGTATGGTCCTACAAGGCATCAAGGCCAGGATATTTGACCGACTACAACCATATGCGGGCCGGTGGGTACAAGAACTCCCATCTATTCTCTGGTCTCTCAGAACCACGGTTAGTCGAGCAACAGGGCAATCCCCTTTCTTTCTGGTCTACGGTGCCGAGGCTATGCTATCGATAGAGTTACAGTTAGGCTCTCCGCGAGCCCGGGCTTACTCAGAAGATGACTCAAATAACACCCGACTGGTCGAGCTAGATCAGTTGGAAGAAGCAAGGGACACCGCAACAATCCAGTCGGCAAGGTATCTCCAAGGCATACGTCACTTCCACAATCGCAATGTCCGTGGCTGTGCCTTTTTGGTCGGGGATCTCGTCCTGAGGAAAATACAAACCACCAAAGACAGGCACAAACTATCCCCAATCTAGGAAGGGCCGTTCATTATAGCCGAGGTCGCGCGGCCAGGCGTCTACCGACTGAAGACCGAAGACGGTGTCCTCATCAGCAACTCATGGAACATAGAACAGCTACGTCCTTTCTATACTGAGTTTCATACTTTTTCATGTGTACAATTTCTCTGACTCACTACACCGCTTGTATCAACCGACTAGTGAGTCGGGGGCTACATGTATATATGTGCTATCAATAATATACGGGCTTGTCGTACTCAGTTACGAAGCTTCACCACAACTGTCACGTTTGCCCGAGTACAGTTCCCTACTTTGAACGATTTTATTAAGTTCTGACAGACTAACTCAGGGCAGACTACATGGTCAAGTGAAGCTAATGACGACTGAGCACACAAGCTTGGTGGCGTTGCCCATATATTTACACATGTTTTCCACAAAACTTTATACATCTCGACTACATAATATGTTGCCCTTATAGACCCAGGTCTCGGGTAATTACCTCAGCAGTCGGCTTCACCTGGGCAATCAGCTCCAGCGCCTCCTCGGGCATCGTCTCTTCGGCAAACCCCTCCCCGATGGCTTCAATGTCTGCCCTCGGGTAGATGGATTTGGTCATCGCCAGGGTTTGGGCCACACCGGCAATAACACGCTCATCCGAGTACTTCTTCAAGGCACTCAGTGCGTCCTCAAGACGTCCCTCTATTTGGGGGATCCTGCTGCAACTGGTTCCCACAGGGCTAGGATCTATGAGGTCAAGGAGCCCTTTCACGGACCCGACGAGGGCTTCTCGTGACTCCCTGATCACTCTTATCTCCTCTGTGTAAAACCGATACTGGGCCTGGACATTGGCTCTCATGTCTGCCCAGGTCCGCCGGCAAGTAAACTTGTCAGGCTCGGTTGCAGATAGAATGACTAATGGATTGGTTAAGATCACGGTCAGGTTGGGGACTTACTTTCGTAGTCGGCCTCCCACTTGGCTACAGTTTTCTCCAGTTCGGCTTTTTCTTCACCAAGCTTGACGGTGGCCTCCTTTAACTCGGCCTTCTCCTGTTCGAGCTCGGCGTTGGCCTTCGTCAGGTCGGCCTTGACCTTCTCAAGCTCGGCCTTGGCTTCTTCGGCCTCTTTCAGCTAGGATTCCCTCTCTGTTCGAGTCTTCAACTCTGCCTCGAGGGCTGCACAACAGATTAGCCAAGAGCTCAGCCGTGCGGTCAAGACACAACTGGGTAGTCGGGAACAACGCAGCTAGAGAAATACATCAACGGTTCAGTCGGGAAGATGCATTCGGGGAATTTACCTCTGATCTTTCTGGCTTGGGACCAAGTCTCTTCCTTGAGCTGGGTGGTGCTCTCCTTCAGCCAAGCTTCCCTCCCTGTGTGGCGCTCCTCCATCTCGGCCTTCAATGCCCGGAGCTGCTCTAACTCCGCAAGGTGGGGAGCCATCTCGACCAGAATTTCGGTCATCGCCTCGTTGCGGTCGACAAGCTTCTGCTCTGGGAAAGAACAAATCAAGAGTGGAGTCAAACGCCAAAGCAAGAAGAACACCATGACTCGGCCACAAGAATTATACGCCAACTCCCTAGGACCCGCTGATAGCAGCGCGAAGCAAGCTTTCGCGTTCCCTCCTCGCTGCAACTTCGTCAAGCTTGAAACTCTTCACGGTCTCGTCAGGCGCCGTCCAAGTGAATGTCCGAGGCAACCTACGGGGAGGAGCTTTGATCCGAGGAGGTTCGGGATCTCCGGCGGCGCCGACAACGATGACGACGACGACGACCATGACGGCGACGGGGTCCCCGTCCCCACACCGGCATCCCCTGCGGCTTCAGGGGTCGACTCGGGGGCTCCGGCGACGGCCTCTGCGGCAAGCGACAATTCAGGGGCTGGGGCATCAGCCTCTGTCACCGCTCCTTGGTCGGGCGGCACCTGCGGCCCCGCAGTCGGGACCACCTCAGTCTCCGTGACTAGAGTGGCCATCGGCTTTGCGGGTGTGCTCGCAGGCGCTGGCTCGGCTAGGGTGGGCCCTTCAAGGGGAGCAGTCAATGTGATCTCCTTGAGATCGATATCAGCACGCTTCCTGCATGGCGAAACACACATCAACGCACCACTCAAACAGGCAAAAATCTCAGAAGACCCAGAGCAGCTTACCTCTTGGAGAACTTGAGCCTCCTACCGAGTGATTTAGGCCCCGGCGCAATGCACCCAATAGTCGGGCTAGCTGGCGTCACAGTCGGTGGTGGCACATTAGCTCGAGTCGGCCCCGATTCCGGTGTGGCTGGCTCGGGCGCCCCCGTGCTCAGCGGTATCTGCTCTGGCCGGCCCCTCGGCGGTGCTGTTGCTGGACTCGGCAATGTTGGGCTCGAACCCACAGGTCTCAACCTGGGGCATGATCGCCTGGGCGTCGCGGCGGCAGTGTCCTTTATCTTCAGCCCTCCTGCCATGGCGTGCGGCGTCATGGCCCCCTCACCCCGATACAGAATGGGCTTCTTCCCCGTTCTCTTGGAGTCAGGCTAGGCAGTAGAGGGGCTCCTCGGCCTCTTCTTTGATTTGATGGCCAACAACAGGCGTGCGTCCTCATCAAACTATTCGTGCCACTACAGACAAGTCAACAAAATGCATCATATAATGCTGGACAAGCGCAGACACAAGCCCACCGGCATTCAGCATAGAAGAAGATTAAAGATTACCTTGGTCCGAGGCCGAATGAAGCTATAGGCCGCGACCCGGCGATTATCGTCTTCGGTCGCGATCACCCCTTCGGAGAAGTAACCGAACAGGGTCTCGGTCACTACGCGCTTGTTGGCTGAGTCGTTGCTTACTCGGTCAAGATCATTTTTGCCCTTAAAAGCCTAGCCAAATGCGCTCCTCAGCTTCAGCAGCTGGATGCGCCGAGTCAGGAAGCGACGAGTCACCCAAAGTCCTGTCAGGCCAGCCTTCTTGAGGTCATCTAACTTCACCAACAATTGATGCGCCTAGCCCATCTCCTCAAAGGATGGCTCTACTGACTAATTTGGTAAAACCACGGGTGGCAAGCCGGTGAATGGGCGCAAGGAGGGAGCCAGATCTGCGCAATAGAACCACTCCTTGTGTGGGCACCCCGAAAGTGCATTATGGAGAGTAATTATTATGACAACGCGAAATATCTAGATGGATGGGGTCTCGAACAAAAACCAAATAAGTACAGTAACCATCCATCCTCATCGCAGCCTTGCCAAAATCTTTACCCACTCAGAATACAAATCCAACGCGCTGAATTCAGAAATAAAGAGATATTTGGAGCGTTGATTCACCAGTCCCAAACGGCGAAGTGTGCCCGTCAAACCACACAAAGGTGGCGACCAAACACGATACACACTTCTAGGGACATGGTCTACGGTTGAACCAACATCCATGCATCTCATCATTTCTAAATTCATACTCATGTTCAGCTAGTCCCCAGGAAAGAGACTAACTTCACACTTTCATCGCAATCAATTGATAAACATCACAAGTACTCTAAATATGGACAAACGAGCAGCAGAGTTATATATATTACATAGAGGGCTCACACCCTAATTCATCACAAAGTAACCCAAAAGATAGCAGTGGAAAATATAAACATCAAAGATAAAACCAGTGGTGCCAAACCAAACCACAGGGCAACCGACTGGGGATAGAACTTAACTTCAACTACACATTATCCTCGCCACCCTCGGCAGGATAATAGTAGAACACATCAATGTCGTCGTTGTCCTCACCTGAAAATATGCAGCGTGAGTACAACAAGTACTCAGCTAGACTTATACAATAATAATAGTTCAAAAGAGTAATGCTAGTCTCTACATCAAGGAGTATGGCTATGTTGATCTGATTTTTCACAAAGCTGATTTTGTTCAGCAAGTAATACAATTAAAACATAAGCATTTGCGAAATAGCTCAATCTGAAAATTTAGGACAGCAAGCTTATGGTTCTGAAATGTAAGTAAAAATGAGCACAAACCATGCTCTACTCATCATCCATGGGCCACTATTGCCCCAAAATAATTATGCTACACAAGCATACCACTTTTCATGACTAAACCAAGTCATATTTAACATCAAAGCCTTTTATATAAACCCATCCATTCATGACTATCCTAAGTCATGGTATAACCACATAATCCCATAACTATATCTCCCAGGTTTGATGCTAACATACATTGACTAACACATCAAGCGGTCGTCCTGTAACCGTCGACACGGCTATTCGAATAGTTCTTACTTTGATCAGAGGTGTACATCTTTACCCACATGATGTGATAGAAGCCAAACGGCTACACTCTAGTTTGATCCGTACTTGCCGGTACCCACACTCTACACATTGAGTGCGGACTAGAGGTCACAACAAAACCTTTTGCATGCTTAGCCCCAACCACCTAAACCATGTCTGGGCCCCCGATGACTTAGTCGTGCGTGTGTGATGACTAAGGCGAGCTCACCATCGTGGGAGGCACCTCTAGCCAAGACCAGGCGCGCTCGAGGCCCTCCAAAGGAAATCCCTCCTCACGACTGACGGACGGGCGTAGATGGCCACAGCCTCCCGTGCTACTAAGTTAAACCGTCCCATTCCCAGCGTGTGGAAGTACGTAGGGTGCTTGAATAAATGTCAACATGTTCGGTCCTTCACAACCCAGATGGAGCTACGTGCATCGGGGAAACACCATCCCTTCATCGCCCTATCATCCGTCCAAGTCAAACATATTATCAATTATTATTCAGAAGTTATTCTTTTCAGATTTTAACCCATCCATTAGTTTAATTATTAAACTAGTTTTAAACCATAGCTCCACCTATCGGATTCTTCTAAGTCTAGAAATAAGCATGGCTAAGCGTTCGGTAAAATAAAAGTATCCCAAAGCCCTTAACCAGTGGTGACAAGGTAACAACATGAAGTCAATAGCCAAGGAATGGAAATGCATACAATTGGGTAATATAGACTCTACCCGTTTTTCCCATTTTAACAAGACCGAAACATGCATATAGATATTCCCTTCGCAAACAAATTGATTTATGTAAAATATAGGTTCAATATGCTTAGATGCTTGCCTTGCTGCAGCGATGGGTCACTCTCAAGCTCTAGGTTGGCCTCCACATACTCTGTATCCTCAGAATCTACCGATAAAAAGCGAATATGCAAATAAGAAGCAATTAAACATGTCTATGCAAAAATGATCAATAAATGCTGAGATAATTACAGTAGGTAGGCCATGTCCTAACAAGATTTTAGGAGAAAGAACCAAGTCATTTTCATCTCTGGATTGGGAGATACAAAAATAACAAGGTAGAAGGGCTGAAAATGGCAGTTTTGTAATTATTTATATTGTAACCTCAAGTTATTATAGTTAACTGACATTTTATATTAATATTTCATAAAGACATGTATTTTTATATAAAAGAGCATAACCTACTGGTTCCAACAAAATTTGGTTCACTGAAATTTGATTTAAAATGATTTAGTTGTGAAATTCTCAAGTTTGTCAAAAGAAAGGTTAGAATAATACTTAGGCCTATTTTGAGAGGTAGTTTTGTCAAATACAAATTATCCACAGTAAGTTTACAACTTTCTGAATTTAACAGAAGTGGTTTCACATTTTTAGCAATTAGGATGAATTTTCTAGAAATTTATAAACTTCTAGGTCACAAAGAGGTATATAAAAGATATTTCCATTTTTAGAGAAAAATCCCACACAGAAATTCTCACTTTTTATTTTACAAACTTATAGAGAACATTTTTATGAATCCATAGAAATTTGGTTCACCTCAAAAGAAGTTATAATGGATTTTATAGAAATATTCCAAGCTCCTAGGCACAAAATAAGTTATTATTGTTTCTTATTATTTTATGGATATTTTCTGTACATAAGTTGTCATATTTTATTTTATAGTATTAAAGTTCACAAATTTACAGAACTAACAAAATTGGTTTCACTCAAAAAGGAGTTAAAATGAGAAAGTTATGGATTTACAAAGTTTATATATTTTTCTGTTGTAAATTAAATCTTTTAATTATTTTCCTATTTCTTTCTTCTTTCTTCTTTTCCTCCAGCTCGGGCCCACATGACAGTGGCACAGAACAGGGCAGGCGTAGTCAGACTGGGGGCGGTGAGCTTCTCGGCGGCGGCGACGACGAACGGCGGCTCGGCTCAGGTAGTGACCAAAAGAGAAAGTGTAGAGGGGACCAAGGCGAAGCTATGGGTAGTGGTCTCGTCGCTGATGGTGGCCAGAGCTGGGCACAGCGGCGGCGCAAGCGGCGGAGTGTTTCGGGTCGTCGAGGCTGATCGAGCTACGATCAGTTTCTGGCCAATCCAAAGCATGTGGTTGCATCTAAGGGATTCCAGAAAGCTTACTGAGGGTTGTGTTGGCTCTGGCGAAGCTGGAATAGAAACGGCGATGGCGAACTTGGTCCAACGGCAGTGGAAATCTTCTGGACGACGACGGCAGCTCTCTTCAGTCAGCCTACGGCTAGGACACGGTCTCTACCATGTTATAGACTCCCTAAGGATGGTCCCTGTGAAATGAATCGAAGCGGGGCTCACCACAGGGGGAGTAATCGATGACGGCGGCAGGCGGCCGGATTTGGGGAAGACGATGCCGATCTCTAGCTTCACGGCGTCATACCGCGATTCCTTCGGCCAGCTAGCTTCTAGGGGTGAGGCGACGTTCTTGGTGCCGTGGCTCGGCCGACGGCGTCCTGGATCGGCCAGAACGGCGACAACGTCAAGGCGGCGGCGCTGCAGAGCAGAGAGCGAAGCACGGCGGCTTCAACCGGCGATCCTAGGGTGGCCAAGAACAAAAATGGAACGATTAAAACTTTTAGATCACGTTCCTGGGTTCAAAAAGGGATGGAACTCACCGGAGATAGCTCGGGCTCAACCAAACACCTTCGGCCAAGGAGGAGGTGAGCTTGCCGGCGGTGATCTGTGGAGGTTTTCTGGGTTTTCTCGGTGGGAACATGGAGAGAATGAGAGAAGGTTGCTGTTGGCGAGATTTGGAGCGAAAAGACCGAGGTTTCCAGTGCTATGCTCATATCTATGTCTCTGTGTGCTATGTGAGGGAGAGAAAGGAGTAGCTGACACGTTAGCTCATGCAAATTGAGGTGGCTCCAGCTCTACAGTGTCCAGGGTGGGTCCCACATGTAAGACAATACTTTTCTACACATGTTTGGCTAGGTTTAGTCTATGTCTTGTGGGCCCAAGTAGTGAAAACCTATGGAGAAGAGAGGAGTATGGGTAGGAATGTTGGTGAATCACACTGTCCCATGCTGTGCTATGGCTTACAGGTGGGCCAGGGGGCTGTGGAGTCCACCTGGAAGTGAAATAGAGAGGAGAAATCTCTAGAGACTAAGTGTTGTGAGTTGTATGGACAGCTGTCTTGCATCTGTGATTTCAGTAGGTTAATAAGAGATATAAATTATGGGAAAATTATTGGAGATAGGGAAAGATGTGTTTAACCTGCTGGCCAAATTTCGTGGTTAGAAGAGGTCTGGTTAATCTGTGGTGAAATTGCAAAGTAGGCATGCTGGTCCAGTTTTTCTGCAGTACATTTTATATCCCTAGGCCTTTGCTCTTATTATTTTATGTGGTTTCTTTGGGAATTAAATTGTGTCAAAATTACTGGTGGTAGGGTTTATGTTGGCACACACTTTAGCAAAAGGGCTCTGTCGAATTAGTCCTCATTTGTATTTGGTGGATTTTAGAAGTAAACCAAGTTATTTTAGCTAGCTTCCTAGTTTTGCTGTTTGAAGGATTTTATTGGGCTATTTACTGAAGTGATAAAATCATGTAACATTTACAGTGGATCAATTATGTGGGATAGTGTTTACAGGAATTTTTCTATGATTTTATGTGCAACCAAACATCTTTAGAAAATCCTTAGATTATAAAAGTGCATAGGTCAAAGAAAAGGTTCCAGGCTGAAACTTGTTTGAATTTTTAAGAGGTCTAAACTAATGAAATAAATTCTGGAAAAATTATATTGATTCATGATAATTAAGTTAGTATTTGAATAAATTATTTCCCACATATGCTTCTGTTCAATTTGATGCACTATTTGGTATGGTTTGTTTTTGCTGATTAGGGTTTAATATTGCCATCTTTAATTTACATGGAGTGAAAATGCAAGGATTTAAATTGTGCATTCTAATGACAGTAGGTCTTAACCCTAATTACCTGAAATTAGATTTAGGGCTGTGACAGTTCTCCCCCCCTAAAAAGAATCTCGTCCCCGAGATTCGGGTCCGACTGAGTAAAGGGGATGGAATGTTCTTTGGTCTTGGTTTACTAAACTTGTTCAAAAACTGGTAGATGTGGAGGCTACCTAAGGTTTCAACAATTATGCGGAAAGGATTTTCACATTCTAATCAGGCAGTTAAATTGAGCTAACTATTAGGTTCAGTACAAGGGATGTAAGTGACTGAAGTATTAAGGTTGGTTGACAGCTAGGTTCCACCCGACGGTAGGTTCAGTTGGTGGACCTCACGTTACATCGCACTACCCGGAACTTGGGTGCTACTACAAAGTTCTAAAATTTATGCGACTAGAGATCTAACTGACTTTCGTGTGCTTAGTTTCGTGTGGTGTTATTTTCTGGACAGCAAGTATTTAGGAGTGAAGACCCTAAATAAACGGGTACACGATTAGGGTCACGGTCCCTACGTAGGTTTAGACAAAAAGGGGTGCACAACAACCATCATATGCACTGACTTTACATAGAGTTATCGAGGATGAACCTAGGTGCTTTCTATTCATGGATCTACAAACCTAGGCAACATGGCTTAGGGACTTTGAAGCTAGACTTTTATGTGTAAAGTGATGGCAAGGCTAGGCACTAACAAGAGCTAAAAGATAGTCCGTCGTCACAAGGTAGTACTCAATGTAGAATCCGTCTAGAACGTCGAGTGAGCTTTATTGGTGGTAGCAGGGAATGCTATGGGTATGCTAAAGCTTTGGATTTATACATGGTACATGCTAACTTGGTATGCTACCCCCCTTAAAATTTTTAGGATATGAACTGGTGAGCGGAGGACAACTAATCTAGTAGGTTAGATCTGCCATAAATTTTCTTAGCAATACTATTTTCATTAAACTAATGATACCAGGATGACCAAATGGTTGGCTATACTATACTGTCAAGGAAGGTATACTGGTATCTAGTGAAGCAAATGTAGATCAATACACCTGATGTCTTATGTTAGATAACTTAAGATGAGAGCTAACTTAGGATAAGAGTTAGAGAACTGGATGTTTATAGTATCAAGGTGCGGGATCTTGGTAGTGTGATGAGGAAGGTGGTGAAGTCCCTCGGTTCGGCTTGCTCTCTATCGTCCGAAATGGCAATGGCCCTGGAAGCCGCACTCCCAGTCCCGGTGACGAGATCAGCGAACCTTCAACTTCTTCCGACCTATATGGTGAATGATGGAACAAGCTAGAATGAACTTAGGTTTTTGATATCTCAACCATAGTTTGAGTAACTAACAGAAATGTTGTAAATAGGTGGGGAATATGGAATAGTGGTGCTAGAAATCCTCTAACGTGAGTTGGGTAATCTAGAATAGGGTTAAACTGAGGTGAAGTGTCCTAGGTTGGCATGTATGGCTCCATGATGCAATTATGGATGATATGCTGAATAGTGCAATGCAGTTATGAATGACAAGATGCCATGCATAATGTGGTGCAACCATAATTTGATGCCATGATGGGTCATATGGTGCAATGCTTTGGATAGCGGATCATTTCCATGCACAAGATGGTGCGATGCATAGATGAAATGATACTGTGCAAATGCTCCATTGTATGATGCGAGTTGTGACATGGTGCAATGTTGCGGATGGTGCGTTAATGCTATGCACCAGATGACATGATGCATAGATGGAATGGTGCTATGCAATTGCTTGATGGTATGATGCAATTCATGATATGGTGCAATTACACATGCTTGCCATGATGCAAAATTGCTTGAATGCATTGTGCATTACCTGGCATGATGTAGTGCAGGACCATGAAGGCATGGTACAGTGCATGGTTGCAATATGATGACGCTCCCATGTCATGGTGCAATGCTGAGTATGGTGCAATGTGTGATTGCAATGAGATGATGCTCGCATGTTATGAGGTATTGCTCATGTGGTTTTATGATGATGCACATGCGTAACAGTGCAATATGTTGACGTAATGGTGCAAGGCACAGATAATGCAATAAGATGTTCAGGCTTATGGTAATAGGTTCCACTAATCCAGGGTCTGATCTCTGGGTAATAGGGTTTTGGGTACGAGATGCTATGGAGGTTCAAAGGTCAGAAGTTTATTATCTAATTCTGTTTTGGCTTCTAAAATTTTCATTCCCCTACCAAGGTCTCCTAGCTTACTCATGGAACTTCCTTGATAAGTATAAATATATCTACTAGAAATTTTCTACTGCACTGTTGGTGGTCGGCTACATGGTACTATCGGGAATGCATCCTATTGGTTTCGGTTTGTAGCTAGGTGCATCATTTGAATTTTCCTACTATGATAGACTCATCCTAATGTTGCAAATGGTAGATATACATGAGGTTTGTATTTAGGAACTAAATAGAGACCTTGGGTGAAGTTCCAAGATATAAACGCGGCGTAATATGTGGATGGGTTAGTTCTGTCCTGCGTATGTATCTGACGAAACTGAGCCTTAAAGTCATCCTAAAGATATGATAAGAGTTACAAAATTTCCTATTCTAGTTTTATGTAGAGTTCTATCGGCTCTGGGAAAGAATTGGAATTTTTATACAGGTAGATTTCTATAAAGAAAATAAACAAGGTGGGCAGTGCAGTGTTATGGTAGTTTATCAGGTGCAATTGTTCGAACTTTATCCCCTAAGTTACTAATTCAAAAATTCCCAGAAAATTCCCAAGGTTTCCTCACTAGGTTACTAAGTTACTGACCAAAAATGATTATTTTATCACTCATGGTTTGGGCTGTACAAATAACCTACAGATTCCAGATTCTGAACATATCTAATGTGTGGATTATGTGATCATGATACGGTCATCTAAAAATCCCAAAGAAATTCATGAAGCTTACTGGAGGAGTCTACGAGCTACTGGTAAAAGATCAGGATTTTATAACCTATGGTTTAACTTACGCAAAAATATGAAGTATGTCAATTATAGATTTCAGGACATGACCATGTATTCTATTTGAATTTTTATTCAATGATGTATTGGTCTAAAAACTCCAGGTTAATTCATGGTGCTCCCCATGTGAGTCTACAATCTACTGTCAAAATTACAGAACTACTATTACGAATAAAATCGCTAAATGCACTGAAATGGCGATATGGTTAGCCTAGCATGCCATGATGCATTTCAATAAGATCCAATGAAAAATCAAGTAAACTCACACTACTCCTGCAATCTGAACAAGAACTTAAAAATCAACAAGGACCAAACACGTTCCTGCGAGGGGATAGTTAGGATCGTGACCTACCCGTCAAAACAAAAAGAAGATCGAAGATCCAAATAAACCAACAATCATATGGCCATAGTAGATATCTAAGTAATTTCGTAGCAAGCGTCTCTCAGCTGGGAGTACCCTTTAACAATTTAGTTGATGTATTCTTCATGGTTACATATTTTATTTTTCAGAAGACTAGAATCTGAAATTTTTAGGACTGCCAGATAGCAGCTAATTCATGAATTTTTCAGAGGGGCTACCGAAGAGATACAATTCTGGAAATTTTTGTGAGGCTTTCTGGTATAGTTGAGAGTCCCCAGAAAAATTGGTCAGGTAAGATAAGAAGTAGAACTCTCTGTAGAAAATCTTGAACAGCTGCTAGTCCAGAATTCCAGAACACGGGTCTTCGCATGATTGAGCTTGAAACTTGAGTGGTAGGCTTCCAAAATTTATAGAAAATTTAGGGCAGGTTCAGAAGACAATAAAGCACCATTTAGTTCACTGGTTTACAAAATTTTACATTATTTTTAGTAAAGTGAGAGTAATTTCCTTACGTTCGACGTACTGGCTTTCATTTCGAACTATCATTTGAATGAGTCAAGCATAGAGTTGGTTTTATAAATAAAATCACAGCAAGGTGAGGAGATAAAATGAGACTAAGGTGAGGATGAATACTAGAAAGGGATGAGAAACAAAAAGGATCACACATCCTAATGGTTTTCGAAAAATGGTTCATTTTGAACCCTTCGCAAGTATTTTTGCAATCACCAAGCTAAGCTCTAGCCTACAGTCAGTATTGCTCTGATACCAACTGCTGTGGGCACCCCAAAAGTGCATTATGGAGAGTAATTATTATGACAACGCGAAATATCTAGATGGATGGTGTGGACACCCTGGAAGTGCATTATGGTAAGTAACTATTATGACAACGCGAAATATCTAGATGGATGGGGTCTCGAATGAAAACCAAATAAGTGCAGTAACCATCCGTCCTCATCGCAGCCTTGCCATAACATTTACTCATTCACAATACAAATCCAAAGCACCGAATTCAGAAATAAAGAGATATTCGGAGAGTTGATTCACCAATCTAAAACAGCGAAGTGTGCCCGTCAAACCACACGAAGGTGGCGACCAAACACGATACATACTTCTGGGGACATGGTCTACGGTTGAATCAACATCCATGCATCTCATCATTTCTAAATTCATACTCATGTTCAGCTAGTCCCCAGGAAAGCGACTAACTTCACACTGTCATCGCAAGCAATTGATAAACATCACAAGTACTCTAAATATGGATAAACGAGCAGCAGAGTTATATATATTACATAGAGGGCTCACACTCTAATTCATCACAAAGTAACCCAAAAGATAGCAGCGGAAAAATATAAACATAAAAGATAAAACCAGTGGTGCCATTACCAAACCACAGGGCAACCGACTGGGGATAGAGCATAACTTCAACTACACATTATCCTCGCCACCCTCGGTGGGATAACAGTAGACCACATCAATGTCGTTGTTGTCCTCACCTGAAAGATGCAGCGTGAGTACAACAAGTACACAGCTAGACTTATACAATAATAATAGTTCAAAGGAGTAATGCTAGTCTCTACATCAAGGAGTATGGCTATGTCAATCTGATTTTGCATAAAGCTGATTTTATTGAGCAAGTACTACATTTAAAACATAAGCATTTGCAAAATATAGCAATCTAAAATTCTAGTACAGCAAGTTTATAGTTCTGAAATGTAATTAAAAGTGAGCACAAAACATGCTCTAATCATCATCCATGGGCCACCATTGCCCAATTATATATGCTACACAAGCATAGTATCTTTCATGGCTAACCAAGCCATATTTAACATCAAAGTCTTTTATATAAATCCATCCATCCATGACTATCCTAAGTCATGATATAACCACATAATTCCCATAACCACATATCCCAAGTTTGATGCTAACATGACTGAGGAACATATCAAGCGGTCGTCCGTAACCGTGGACACGGCTATTCGAATAGTTCTTACTCTGATCAAAGGTGTACATCTTTACCCACACGATGTGATAGAAGCCAAACGGCTACACTCTAGTTTGATCCGTACATATCTGTACCCACACTCTACACAATGAGTGCGGACTAGAGGTCACAACACAACCTTTTGCACGCTTAGCCCCAATCACCTAAACCACGTCTGGGCCCCTAACGACTTAGTCGTGCGTGTGTGGTGACTAAGGCGGGCTCACCGTCGCGGGAGGCACCTCCGGCCAAAGCCAGGCGCGCTCGAGGTCCTCCAAAGGAAATCCCTCCTCACGACTGACAGACGGGCGTAGATGGCCACAGCCTCCTGTGCTACTGAGTTAAGCCGTCCCATACTGGCGTGTGAAAGTACGTAGGGTGCTTGAATAGACGTCAACATGTTCGGTCCTTAACGACCCAGACGGAGCTACTTGCATCAGGGAAACACCATCCCGTCATTGCCCTATCATCCGTCCAAGTCAAACATATTCTTAATTATAAATCAGAAGTTATTCCTTTCAGATTTTAACACATCCATTCGTATTAAACTAGTTTTGAACCGATAGCTCCATCTATCGGATTTTTCTAAGTATAGAAATAAGCATGGCTAAGCATTCGGTAAAATAAAAGTATCCCAAAGTCCTTAACCAGGGGTGACAAGGTATAAACATGGAATCAACAACCAAGGAATGGAAATGCATACAATTGGGTAATATAGACTCTACCCGTTTTTCCCATTTTAACAAGACTGAAACATGCATATAGATATTTCATTCGCAAACAAATCAATTTATTGAAAATATAGGTTCAATATGCTTAGATGCTTGCCTTGCTACTGCGATGGTTCACATTCAACTTCAGGTTCTTGCTCCACGTACTCCGAATTGTTTAAATCTACCGATAAAAGCGAATATGCAAATAAGAATCAATTAAATATGCTTATGCAAAAATGATCAATAAATGCTGAGATAAATACAGTAGGTAGACCACATTCTAAAGTGAATTTTAGTGAAAGAATCACCTCAAAATCTTTACGGTTTATGAGTTACAAAATAACAAGATGAAAAGGCTGAAAATGGCAGTTTTGTAATTATTTATATTGTAACTTTAAGTTATTATATTTGACTGACATGTTCTATTACGATTTCAAGAAGGAATGTATTTTTATATAAAAGAGCATAACCTACTGGTTGCAACAAAATTAGGTTTACTGGATTTTGATTTAATATGATTTAATTGTGAATTTTACAAGTTTGTCAAAAAGGAGGGTTAGAAATTATTTAGGTCTATTTTGGGCGATAGTTTTGTCAAAAACAATTTATCCACAAAAAAGATTACAATTTTCTGAGTTAAACAAAAGTGGTTTCACATTTTTAGCAGCTAGGATGAAATTTCTAGAAATTTATAAACTTCTATGTAATAAAGAGGTATATAATGGGTATTTCCATTTTTAGAGAAAAATCCTACACAGAAGTTCTCACTTTTTATTTTACAACATTAAAGAGAACATTTTTATGAATCCATAGAAATTTGGTTCACCTCAAAAGGAGTTATAATGGATTTTATAGAAATATTCCAAATTCCTAGGCACAAAATAAGTTACTTTTGCTTTATATTATTTTCTGGATATTTTCTGTACAGAAGTGGTCATATTTTATTTGATAGTATTAAAGTTCACAAATTTACAGAACTAAAAAAATTGGTTTCACACAAAAAGGAGTTAAAATGAAATAGTTATGGATTTTCAAATTTTGATTTTTCTGTTGGAAGTTAATTCAGTTTATCCTTTTCTTTCCTTTTCTTATTTCTCTCCAGCTCAGGCCCGCATGTCAGCGGCACAGAACAGGGCAGGCATAGTCAGAGCGGAGGCGGCGAGCTTCTCGGCGGCGGCGGCGGCGATGGCGGCGTCGGCTGCAGTCGGGGCCAAAAGAGAAAAGGAAGAGGAGTTCACGGCAAACACATCGGTGGTCTTCTCATCACCGGCGGTGGCCGGAATCGATGGCGACGACGGCGGAGGCAGTAAGCCGGCTCGGGTTGCATATGGATGTCACGTTACAGACTGAAACAAAGCAGGCACACGATGTTTGAGGGACCGGAGAGGCTCACCAAAGGTCCTGGGTTACTCGGCAGTGCTGGAACGGCGGCGGTTGCTCCAGGAAAGGTCCGGCGGCGGTGGCGTGCTTCGGGACTACGTCGCCGGCCTTCTCTTGGGGTTCTGTGACGAAGCCGAGTTGCCGAAATGGTTAGAGACCTCGTGGAGATGGGCTCAGTGCAAGGAATCGGATGGAGGCTCACCAAAGAGGACGAATCGGTGGTGGCGGAGCTCGGCCAGAGACAAGGAAGACGACGGCCGATCTCTGCGCTCGGTTGATGACTCTTGCGATTTCTTGGGGCGTCCTACTCCTGGTACTGAGGCAGCACTAGTGGCGCGGTGGTTCGGTGGGCGGTGTACTGGGTTGGCCGAAACGGCGACGACGTCGTGGCGGCGCTCACTGGGCTGAAAACGAGGACGGCAGCGACTTCGGTCGGCGGTTCCTAGGGCAAGGCAATACAAAAATGGAATGTTTAGGAGGTGCTCATCATGTTCCTGTGGTCAAGAATGAGCAAGGCTCACCGGGGTTGAGTTGGTTTGGATCGAACGGATGCCAGCGAAGATGAAGCTACGGCCGGTATTTCCGAGGTGGAGGTCTGGGGTCTCTGGAGAACATGATGTGGTCGAGGAGGAGATGTCCATGGCGAGTTTGGAGGTGAAATGGTCGAGGTTTCCTAGAGATATGCTGTCCAAGGTTGCTCTGTGTACTGTGAGAGAGAGGGAGAAGGAGGCAGTGACACGTCTGGCATGCACTTGCTGAGTTGCTCCATCTCCACAGTATCCTTGGTGGGTCCCACATGTAAGAGAATATTTTTCATACACTTTTGGCTAGGTTTAGTCTATGACTTGTGGGTCCAAATAGTTAATTCCTAGGTGACAATGAGGAGTGTGGTAGAATTTTGGGGTGAAACACTCTGTCCCATGCTGTAGTAAGGCTTACAGGTGGGCCATGGTCTTGTGGGGTCCACCTGGAAGTGAGAGATGAGAGGAGAATACTCTAGAGACTAAGTGTTGTGAGCTGTATGGACAGCTGTCTTGCATCTATGATTTCAGCAGGTTAATAAGGGATATAAATTATGGGAAAATTATTGGAAGTAGAGAAAGATGTGTTTAACCTGCTGGCCAAATTTCGTGGTTAGAAGAGGTCTGGTTAATCTGTGGTGAAATTGCAAAACAGGCATACTGATTCAGTTTTTCTGCAGTGTAATTTATGTCCCTAGGGCTTTGCTCCTATTATTTTATGCGACTTCTTAGGGAATTAAATTGAGCCAAAATTACTGGTAGTAGGGTTCATGTTGGTACACACTTTGGCAAGAGGGCTCTGTCTAATTAGTCTTCATTTTTATTTGGTGAATTTTAGAAGCAAACCAATTTATTTCAACTAGCTTCCTAGTTTTGCTGATTTGAGGGATTTCATTGAAGCATTTATTGAAGTGATAAAATCATGTAAAATTTACAGTGGGTTAATTATGTGGGATAGTGTTCACAGGAATTTTTCTATGATTTTATGTGCAACCAATAATTTTTTGAAAATCCTTAGACTCTACAAAAGCATATGTCGAGGAAAAGGACCCAGGCTGAAAATGGTTTGAAATTTTAAGGGGTCTAAGCTATTGAAATAAATTCTGGAAAAATTATGTTAATTCATGATAAATAATCTAGTATTTGTATAAATTATTTCCCACGCATGTTTCTGTTCAACTTGATGCACTTTTTAGAAGTGGTTTGTTTTTGCCGATTAGGGTTTGATTATTGAGGGTTTAAATATTCAAAACTTTATATTGCAAGAAGTGACATGTCACAGCCCTAGATTTAATTTTAGGTAATTAGTGTTATGCCCTTCTGTCATTAGAGTGCACAACTTAAATTTTTGCATTGTCACTTCCTGCAGGATAGAGTTTGCAAAATTTAAACCCTCAATAATTGAATCCTAAATCGGCAAAAACAAAACACTACAAAAAAATGCATCAAATCGAACAGAAGTGTATATGTGAGATAATTTATTCAAATATTAATTTATTTATCATGAATTAATATAATTTTTCCAGAATTTATTTCACTAGTTTAGACCCCTTAAAAATTCAAACAAGTTTCAGCCTGGGTCCTTTTTGTTGAATTTCTATGAGCAAACAATTTCGAATTTTTGTGTGAAACTTTCATAGTATGGGCTAGCTACACAAAAATCCCCATATTTTTAACACCAGTTTTACTTACTCATTTTGTTTTTTTAAAGTGAGAGGAAGAGAAAAATCCAGAAAACCCCTCAAAATCAGTTTTCACCAGTTTTCCTACCCAACCCTCTCTGCCATTCCTAGACCATCACGACCTGGGCCCATGAATCAGTGTCTAGGAGCTAGCTCGATCTCTTGTGCACCAAAATTTTTGAGTGGGACCCACCAATGCATGCAAATGGAGAGAGTGACACCTATTAGCCTTGCTGTCATTCTTCTTCTCCTTTTCTCCTCAGCTTCCAAGTCTCGCAGCCAGCTAGCTCACCTCTGCCTCTCCCAACTGTGTCGCCTACTGCTCCACTCCATCCCAGAGCCAAGAAACCAAGCAGAGAGAGAGAGAGCTCTTTCAGCCCTCTTCTCCTTCTTCTTGCTGCCAAGCTGCTGCTACTGCCGTGTGCTGCTAGTGCTGCTGTCCGTGCTGCTGGCCGTGGAGAAGAAGCCGTCGTCGCCACCTCGCCACCGGTGCTTGGGAGCGCGCCTAGTGCGTGGCCACGCCGCGAGTCGCCGTCACGTAGCCGTGCCGTCGCGCCGGCGTTTCGGCCACCTCGGAGCTTCCCTGGCGGAGCAACTGTGCCACCAGTGCCGCCTCTCTTCTAGCTTTAAAACACCCCAAGAACTACCTAGATCGGTTAACCAAGGAGGGAGATCGACGTCGCCTTCTCCAACTCTGACCGAGCGCCTCCACCGTCGATTCCCGTCCACCCGGTGAGTCATCCATCGATCCCTTGCAGTGATAGCAACCCTTGGCGATGTTCTACCTCATGCATGTGATGCTTTGGACATGCATGCAACAGATCAGAGCCGCTACTGCACTACTGCCGCCGCCGGAGCTCTCCACCACTACCAGCGTTGTTCCTACCTCGCCGGAGCTTGTCCACCAGGCACGACCTGTCGGTGAGCACCAGCGTACTTTGTTGAGGCCTTTGCATGCCCCACCTAAGCTTTCTCCTTGTCGCATTGCCACATGCACGAGTATCCCGAGCTCACCGCCACTTTTCTTCTTTGCCGGCGAGTTTCTGGCCATCTCCGGCCACCACCGGCTAGGAGAATTAGAGGAATGGAATCGCAAAGACTTGCTCTACATTTTATCTTTTAACCTCGCCCCCATCCGGGCCGCCGTTCGCCGCCGGCGAGCTCGGAATCAAGCTCAGCTATGGCGCTGCCCTGTCTCTGCTCGTTGGAGAAGAAGATGGACTTCTCTGTAATATCTTGATAAGCTCAGGGTTTGTGTTATATATCTTCCTCTCACAGAGAGCTGTAGCGAGGACCTGTGTTTAAATAGAGAAAACCTTAGGGACTCTTAACAAAAATTGCTATGAACACGTGCTGAAAACTGGAAATTTCTATAAACTTCAAAAGTGCATAGAAAATTCATTCCAACACCAAAATGAGTGAAACCAATTTTGTTAGTTCTGTAAATTTGTGAACTTTAATGCTGTGAAATAAAATAGGACCACTTATGTACAGAAAATGTCTATAAAATAATGTGAAGCAAAAATAACTTATTTTGTGCCCAAGAACTTTGTAAATTTTTAGAAGATTCATCCTAACTGCTAAAAATATGAAACCACTTTTGTTTAACTCAAAAAGTTGTAACCTTTACTGTGGACAAGTTGTATTTGACAAAACTACCTCCCAAAATAGGCCTAACTAATTTCTAACCCTTCTTTTTGACAAAATTGAGAAATTCATATCTAAATCTTTTTAAATCAAATTTCTGTGAACCAAATTTTGTCGGAACCAGTAGGTTATGCTCTTTTATATAACAATGCATGCCTTCTTGAAATCTTAATAGAAAAGGTCAGTCAAATATAATAACTTAAGGTTACAATTAAATAATTACAAAACTGCCATTTTCAGCCTTTTTATCTTGTTATTTTTGTAACTTATAAACCATATAAGATTTTGAAATGATTCTTTCACTACAATTCACTTTAAAATGTTAAATACCTACTGTATTTATCTCAGCATTTATTGATCATTTTTGCATAGACATATTTAATTGATTCTTATTTGCATATTCGCTTTTTATCGGTAGATTCAGACAATTCGGATTACGTGGAGCAAGAACTAGAGGTTGAGTGTGAACCATCGCTGCAGCAAGGCAAGCATCTAGAGCAAGCATCTAAGTATATTGAACCTATATTTTCAATAAATTGTTTTGTTTGCGAAAGCAATATTTATATGCATGTTTCGGTCTTTTAAATGGAAAAAACGGGTAGAGTCAATATTACCCAATTGAATGCATTTCCGTTCCTTGATTGTTGCCATATTTATACCTTGTCACCCCTGGTTAAAGACATTAGGATACTTTTATTTTACTGAATGCTTAGCCATGCTTAGTTCTAGACTTAGAAAAAATCCGATAGATGGAGCTATCGGTTCAAAACTAGTTAATGCGAATGGATGGGTTAAAATCTACAAAGAATTACTTCTGATTAATAATTGAGAATATGTTTGGCTTGGACGGATGATAGGGCGATGACGGGATGGTGTTTCCCCGATGCATGTAGCTCCATCTGGGTCGTTAAGGACCGAACATGTTGACGTCTTTTCAAGCACCCTACATACTTCCACATGCCGGGCATGGGACGGCTTAACTAAGTAGCACGGGAGGTTGTGGCCATCTACGCCCGTTCGTCAGTCATGAGGAAGGGTATTCCTTTGGAGGACCTCGAGCGCGCCTGGTTAGGGACGAAGGTGCCTCCTGCGACGGTAAGCCCGCCTTAGTCACCCTGTGTGTGGGACTAAGTCGTCGGGGGCCCAGACGTGGTTTAGGTGGTTAGGGCTAAGCGTGCAAAAGGTTTTGTTGTGACCTCTAGTCCGCACTCAATGTGTAGAGTGTGGGTACCGACGGGTATGGATCAAACTAGAGTGTAGCCGTTTGGCTTCTATCACATCATGTGGGTAAAGATGTACACCTCTGATCAGAGTAAGAACTATTCGAATAGCCGTGTCCACGGTCACTGGACGACCACTTGATGTGTTAGTTACTCATGTTAGCATCCAACTTGGGATATGTGGTTATGGGATTATGTTGTTATATCATGACTTAGGATAGTCATGGATGGATGGGTTTATATAAAATGCTTTGATGTTAAATATGACTTGGTTTAGTCATGAAAGATGATATGCTTGTGTAGCATAATTGTTTGGGCAATGGTGGCCCATGGAGGATGATTAGAGCATGGTTTTTGCTCATTTTTACTTCTATTTCAGAACTATAAGCTAGCTGTCCTAAATTTTCAGATTGAGCTATTTCACAATTGCTTATGTTTTAAATGTATTACTTGCTCAATAAAATCAGCTTTATGCAAAATCAGATTGACATAGCCATACTCCTTGATGTAGAGACTAGCATTACTCCTTTGTTCTATTATTATTGTATAAGTCTAGCTGAGTACTTGTGTACTCACGCTGCATCTTTCAGGTGAGGACAACAACGACATTGATGTGGTCTACTGTTATCCTGCCGAGGGTGGCGAGGATAATGCGTAGTTGAAGTTAAGTTCTATCCCCAGTCGGTTGCCCTGTGGTTTGGGTATGGCACCACTGGTTTTATCTTTTATGTTTATATTTTCCACTGCTATCTTTTGTGTCACTTTGTGATGAATTAGGGTGTGAACCCTCTATGTAATTTTTATAACCCTACTGCTCGTTTATCCATTTTTAGAGTACTTGTGATGTTTATCAATTGCTTGTGATGAAAGTGTGAGGCTAGTCGCTTTCCTGGGGACTAGCTGAACATGAGTATGGGTTGTGTATAATTGAGATGGTTGGGGGATAGCTATTGTGGTTCGAGTCCTCTGGGGTACGTATCGTGTTTGGTTGCCACCATCGAGTGGTTTGACGGGCGTATGACGGGGAGGACTGGCAAGCTATCCTTATGATTATCTCTTTTGTACACTTCTCAGCATTTTGGATTTGTATTATGAACAGGTAAATATTGTGGCAAGGCTGCGATGGGGATGGATGGTTATTGCACTTAATTGGTTTTTATTCGAGATCCTATCCATCTAGATATTTCACATTGTCATAGTAATTACTCTTCACAATGCACTTATGGGGTGCCCACAGCGGTTGGTATCAGAGCAATACTGACTGTAGGCTAGAGCTTAGTTTGGTGATTGCAAAAATACTTGCGAAAGGTTCAAAATGAACTATTTTTCGAAAACCATTAGGATGTGTGATCCTTTTTGCTCCTCATCTCTTTCTAGTATTCATCCTCACCTTAGTCTCATTTTATCTCCTCACCTGGCTGTGATTTTATTTGTGAAATCAACTCTATGCTTGTCTCATTCAAATGATAGTTCGAAATGAAAGCCGGTCTGTCAAATGTAAGGAAATTACTCTCACTTTACTAAAAAACAATGTAAAATTTTGTAAACCAGTGAACTAAATGGTACTTTACTATCCTCTGAACCTACCCTAAATTTTCTACAAATTTTTGGAAGCCTACCACTCCAGTTTCAAGCTCCATCATGCAAGAACCCGTGTTCTGGAATTCTGGACCAGCAGCTGTTCATGATTTTCTACAGAAAGTTCTACTCATCCTTTTCCCTTGCCAATTTTTCTGGAGACTCTCAACTATACCAGGAAGCCTCAAAAAAATCTCCAAAATTTTATCTCTTCTGTAGCCCCTCCGAAAAATTCATGAATTGGCTGCTGTCTGACAGTCCTAAAAATTTCAGATTCTAGTCTACTGAAAAATAAAATCCGTAATCATGAAGTATACACCAAATAAATTGTTAAAGGGTACTCCCAGCTGAGAGACGCTCGCTACAAAGTTGCTTAGATATATTCTATGGCCATATGATTGTTGGTTTATTTGGATCTTCGATCTTTCTTTTATTTTCAACGGGTAGTTCACCGTCCTAATTATGCCCCGCAGGAACGTGTTTAGTTCTTGTTGATTTTTGAGGTTCTTGTTCAGATTGTAGGCTAGTGTGAATTTATTGGATTTTTGTTTGGATCTTATTGAAATGCATCATGGCATGCTAGGCTAACCATATTGCCATTTCAGTGCATTTGGCGAATTCATTCATAATAGTGGTTCTGTAACTTAAATTCAGCTGATATGTTATCCTTCCCTTAGAGCTTACCACCTATTGTAGTTCCCTTTGCTAATAACCATAATTCTGATTATGTCCGTAGGTTGTCTTGTCCTCACACCCGTTCGCAACCTCAAGAGACACCGGAGGGTTCTCGTCGTAACGATCAAGAACCGCCACCTCCACCTACCATGGCCGATGTTTTGATGGCAGTGGAGCGCAACCGTCAAGCTCAAAATGTCGCGCTCCAACAAATCGCAGCAAGCACGGCTGCCACTGCCGCTCATTTCACCCAAGCTGCTGGCGAAGGTGGTCATCAAGCTGCTGGAGGGCTTGCTGAATTTCAGCGTACACAGCCTCCAATCTTCTCCCGCTCCGACGATCCGTTAGACGCGGATGATTGGCTCCGCACCATCGAGCGGAAACTAAGCCTTGCTCGCTGCCCGAAAGCCGACAAGGCGAACCTGGCGGCCGAGCAACTTCATGGAGCTGTGGGTGCATGGTGGGAGAACTTTCTCGCTATGCAACCTGCCGGCCACATCGTCACGTGGGCGGAGTTTCGTGAAGCTTTTCACGCGGCTCACGTCCCAAAGGGCATCGTGGACCTTAAGCAACAAGAATTTCTCAATCTCACTCAAGATCACAAGACCGTTTTGGAGTACTTGTACGAGTTCAATCACTTGGCTCGGTATGCTCCGGACGATGTCTCCACCGACTCCCGTAAGCAAAATCGCTTTATGCGTGGGTTGTCAGCGGAGCTGCAACTTGAGCTTGCCACACACATTTTCCGCGACTTCCAAGACCTTGTCAACCGGGCCGTGGTCGTGGAAAGCAAGATGAAGAATCTCGAGAATGAGCGAAAGCGCAAGAGGGTTGCACAGTTTCCAGCTACAGGAGGTTCGCAATGGCCTCATGTATGGCTGCCAGCACCTCCGCGTTTTCAGGCTCCTCCACCTCCTCGTCAACAAGCCTTCAGGCCATGTCCACCACAGCCACAATTCCCACCTCACGTGGGTAGGAATCAGCAAGATCTTCATCCATCGGCTCGTCCCAATGTTACTTGCTACAATTGTGGACAGCCGGGGCACTATTCGAACAAGTGCCCGAATCGTGGCCAAGGTGCACCAGCGAATGCTCCAAGACCGGCATATGTACGTCCGAATGCACCACCAAGGCAAGCTCCTTGGGGCCAGCAGGTCCAAAAGAGGGGCAAGGTGAACCATGCCACCGCCGAAGAAGCAAGTCAGGCACCGGATGTTCTGATCGGTACGCTACTTGTTAACTCTCATCCAGTCAGCGTATTATTTGATTCCGGAGCTACACATTCCTTTGTTACGAAAAGTTTTGCTTCAGCCCATGATCTTTCTGATGGCAAATTACAAGTACCTTTAATTATTGAAGCACCCGGTTCGGAAATGAGAGCCGAATATATATGTCGGGATGTAAAGATTGCTATTCAAGGGATAGAATTTAGTGCCGACTTAATCATTCTCTACACCAAGGGATTAGATGTCATCTTAGGCATAGATTGGCTGCACAAAAATCAGGGAGTCATTGATTGTGGCCGTCGTCTTATCTCTCTTGTAAACAATACCGGTGAGCCGATCTCTTTTGCTCCAAATAATGCTTCGCCTCAACTTCACACTCTCAAAAGTGCCCCCACCACCAAGCTTGCTGATGTTCCAGTGGTGTGAATACCCGGATGTCTTCCCAGAGGAATTACCAGGGATGCCACCGAATCGGGAAGTTGAGTTTGTTATCGACTTGCTGCCCGGAACGGCCCCGATATCAAAAAGACCCTATCAAATGGCTCCAAATGAGTTAGAAGAATTGAAGAAGCAACTCTCGGAGTTGCTAGCAAAAGGTTTCATTCGACCGAGTTCCTCACCTTGGGGATGCCTGGTTCTATTCGTGAAAAAGAAAGACAAGAGTTTACGGATGTGTGTTGATTACCGTCCGTTAAATGCAGTCACTATCAAGAACAAGTATCCACTTCCCCGGATTGATGATCTTTTCGATCAATTAATTGGAGCTCGTGTATTCTCAAAGATTGACTTGAGATTAGGTTATCATCAAATCAAAATCAGAACTGAGGATATTCCAAAGACGGCTTTCTCTACTCGTTATGGCTTGTATGAGTATACTGTCATGTCCTTTGGTTTGACTAATGCCCCGGCGTACTTCATGAACTTGATGAATTCAATTTTCATGGAATATCTTGATAAATTCATGGTCATTTTCATTGATGACATTCTCATATTTTCCAAGTCCAAAGAAGAACATGAAGAACATCTTCGACTCGTCTTAGAAAAATTACGGGAGCATCGTCTCTATGCCAAATTTAGCAAATGTGAATTTTGGCTAAAAGAAGTGACCTTTCTTGGTCATGTGCTATCCGAAGGAGTTGCTGTTCTTCCTAGCAAAGTACAAGATGTGCTAACTTGGAAACAGCCTGAGACTTCCACCAAAATTCAAAGTTTTCTCGGTCTAGCCGGTTACTACCGACGGTTCATCGAGAATTTCTCTAAAATTGCTAAACCAATGACTCAACTCTTAAAGAAAAATGAGAAGTTTGTGTGGTCAGCGGAATGTGAAGCAAGTTTCCAAATCTTAAAAGAGAAATAAACTACTCCTCCTATACTTGCCCTACCGAATATTCATAAGAGCTTCGATATTTACTGTGATGCATCTCGCCAAGGACTCGGTTGTGTGCTTATGCAAGAAGGCCGAGTTGTGGTGTATGCTTCACGTCAATTGAGGCCTCATGAAGTGAATTATCCAACCCATGACTTAGAGCTAGCCGCAGTTGTTCATGCTCTCAAAATATGGTGGCATTTTCTTATCGGCAACCGGTGTGAAATTTACACCGATCATAATAGCCTCAAGTATATCTTCACCCAATCAGATCTGAACCTTAGACAAAGGAGATGGCTAGAGCTCATCAAAGATTATGACATGGGTCTACACTATCACCCGGGGAAGGCCAATGTTGTTGCCGATGCATTGAGCCGAAAACCGCAATGCAATTGCTTGTCGGTAACTCCCCAATGTAAGACTTTATGTTATGAATTTCAGAAGCTTGGTTTGGAAATGGTTGATCATGGTTTCTTCGCTAATCTTGAGGTCAAACCAACCCTCTTTGAACAAATCAAAGAAGCCCAGAAGAATGATAAGGGCATGGCGCGAATTCGTACCAAAATCACGCAAGGCAAAGCCGATTGCTTCACCGAAGACATGAACGGTGTTCTATGGTTTGGAAAGCGATTGGTTGTGCCTAAAAACCGAAAGTTGAAGCAACTTATTCTTGATGAAGCCCACAATTCTCCTTTTTCTATCCATCCTGGTAGTACAAAAATGTACCAAGACCTCCGCCAGAAATTTTGGTGGACCCGAATGAAACGGGAAGTCGCACGGTATGTCTCCGAATGTGATAACTGCCGAAGGGTTAAAGCTGAACATTTGAGACCAGCGGGTACACTTCAACCTCTTCCTATTCCCGTGTGGAAATGGGATGAAATTGGTATGGATTTTATTGTTGGTTTACCAAAGTCACCCAAAGGGAATGATTGCATTTGGGTAATTGTTGATCGCCTCACCAAATCTGCCCACTTCCTCCCTATTAAGTATACTGATCAAACAAGCAAATTGGCGGAACT
Organism: Oryza meyeriana var. granulata; assembly: GCA_003991445.1. NCBI lineage: Eukaryota > Viridiplantae > Streptophyta > Magnoliopsida > Poales > Poaceae > Oryza > Oryza meyeriana. The sequence continues at coordinate 49,974 of RYFJ01002675.1, read as the reverse complement.
ATATCTCTCACGTATCATTTGCCTCCATGGAGTCCCAACGAGGATTGTATCAGATAGGGGCCCTCAATTCACTTCTCATTTCTGGGAGAGCCTCAATGAAGCCATGGGTACTAAACTCTCTTTTAGTACCGCATATCATCCACAAACCGGAGGCCAAACTGAAAGGTTAAATCAAATTCTAGAGGATATGTTGAGGGCATGTGTTCTTGATTATGGTAAAAATTGGGAAAGATGCCTTCCATATGCGAATTCTCCTATAACAATAGTTATCAATCAAGCATTCAAATGTCTCCTTTTGAAGCCTTGTATGGAAGAAGATGTAGAACACCTCTCAATTGGTCTGAGTCCGGAGAGAGACCATTCTTTGGTCTGGATTTGGTCATACATGCCGAAGAGCAAGTGCAAACTATTCGCGAACGCTTGCGAATAGCTCAATCCCGGCAAAGAGCTATGCCGATCGTCACCGACGTGAACTGAGCTTCAATGTTGGTGATCATGTATATCTCAAGGTCACTCCATTTAAAGCCACACATAGGTTTGGAGTGAAAGGAAAATTAGCACCTCGCTATATCGGTCCTTTCCGCATTATTGCAAAGCGAGGAGCTGTTGCTTACATGCTGGACCTTCCCTCATCACTCTCAGCTTTCCACAATGTATTCCATGTCTCACAACTGAAGCAATGCTTATGGATTCCCACCGAAGAAATCATGTTGGAAGATCTAGACCTTCAACCCGATCTTTCCTATCGAGAGCACCCGATTCGTATTATTGATGAGGCTGAGCGTATCACTCGAAATCATGCCTTAAAGTTTTTCAAGGTCCAGTGGAGTAATCACTCCGAGGATGAAGCCACGTGGGAACGCGAAGATCATCTTCGCAATGCCTATCCTTATCTTTTCTCCAACCCGTCGCAATCTCGAGGACGAGATTCCTTTTTGGGGGGAGAGCTGTCATAGCCCTAGATTTAATTTTAGGTAATTAGTGTTATGCCCTTCCATCATTAGAGTGCACAACTTAAATTTTCGCATTTTCATTTCTTGCAGGATAGAGTTTGCAACATTTAAACCCTCAATAATTGAATCCTAAATCGGCAAAAACAAAACACTACTAAAAAGTGCATCAAATCGAACAGAAGTGTATATGGGAGATAATTTATTCAAATATTAGTTTATTTATCATGAATTAATATAATTTTTCAGAATTTATTTCATTAGTTTAGACCCCTTAAAAATTCAAACAAGTTTCAGCCTGGGTCCTCTTTGTTGAATTTCTGTGAGCAAACCATTTCGAATTTTTGTGTGAAACTTTCAAAAATGGAACCTAGGTAGTCTGGGCTAGCTACACAAAAATCCCCATATTTTTAACACCAGTTTTACTTACTCATTTTGTTTTTTTAAAGTAAGAGGAAGAGAAAAATCTAGAAAAACCCCTCAAAATCAGTTTTCACCAGTTTTCCTACCCAACCCTCTCTGCTATTCCTAGACCATCACGACCTGGGCCATGAATCAGTGTCTAGGAGCTAGCTCCATCTATTATGCACCAAAATTTTTGAGTGGGACCCACCAATGCATGCAAATGGAGAGAGTGACACCTATTAGCCTTGCTGTCATCCGTCTTCTCCTTTTCTCCTCAGCTTCCAAGTCTCCCAGCCAGCTAGCTCACCTCTGCCTCTCCCAACTGTGTCGCCTGCTGCTCCACTCTATCCCAGAGCCAAGAAACCAAGCAAAGAGAGATAGCTCTTTCAGCCCTCTTCTCCTTCTTCTTGCTGCCGAGCTGCTGCTGGTGCTGGTGCTGAAGCTGCTGCTGTCCGTGCTGCCGGCCGTGGAGAAGAAGCCACCGGCGCTTGGGAGCGCACCTAGTGTGCGGCCACGCCGTGATGTCGCCGTCGCGCAGCCATGCCGTCACGCTGGCGTTCCGGCCACCTCGGAGCTTCCCTGGTGGAGCAGCTGCGCCACCAGTGCCGCCTCCCTTCTAGCTTTAAAATGCTGCAAGAACTACCTGGATCGGTTAACCAAGGAGGGACATCGACGTCGTCTTCTCCAACTTCGACCGAGCGCCTCCACCGTCGATTCCCGTCCACCCGGTGAGTCATCCATCGATCCCTTGCAGTGATAGCAACCCTTGGCGATGTTCTACCTCATGCATGTGATGCTTTGGACATGCATGCAACAGATCAGAGCCGCTATTGCACTACTGCCACCGCCGGAGCTCTCCACTGCTGCCAGCGTTGTTCCTACCTCGCCGGAGCTCATCCACCAGGCGCGACCTGTCGGTGAGCACCAGCGTACTTTGTTGAGGCCTTTGCATGCCCCACCTAAGCTTTCTCCTTGTCGCATTGCCACATGCACGAGTATCCCGAGCTCGCCGCCACTTTTCTTCTTTGCCGACTAGTTTTTGGCCATCTCCGGCCACCACCGGCCGGGAGAATTAGAGCAATGGAATCGCAAAGACTTGCTCTACATTTTATGTTTTAACCTCGCCCCCATCCGGGCCGGCATTCGCCGCCGGCGAGCTCAGAATCGAGCTTAGCTATGGCGCTGCCCTGTCTCTGCTCGTTGGAGAAGAAGATGGACTTCTCGGTAATATCTTGATAAGCTCAGGGTTCGTGTTATATATCTTCCTCTCGCAGAGAGCTGTAGCGAGGACCTGTGTTTAAATAGAGAAAATCTTAGGGACTCTTAACAAAAATTGCTATGAACACGTGCTGAAAACTGGAAATTTCTATAAACTTCAAAAGTGCATAGAAAATTCATTCCAACTCCAAAATGAGTGAAACCAATTTTTTTAGTTCTGTAAATTTGTGAACTTTAATGCTGTGAAATAAAATAGGACCACTGCTGTACAGAAAATGTCTATAAAATAATGTGAAGCAAAAATAACTTATTTTGTGCCCAAGAACTTTGTAAATTTTTAGAAGATTCATCCTAACTACTAAAAATATGAAACCACTTTTGTTTAACTCAGAAAGTTGTAACCTTTACTGTGGACAAGTTGTATTTGACAAAACTACCTCCCAAAATAGGCCTAACTAATTTCTAACCCTTCTTTTTGACAAAATTGAGAAATTCATATCTAAATCTTTTTAAATCAAATTTCTGTGAACCAAATTTTGTCGGAACTAGTAGGTTATGCTCTTTTATATAACAATGCATGCCTTCTTGAAATCTTAATAGAAAATGTCAGTCGAATATAATAACTTTAGGTTACAATATATATAATTACAAAACTACCATTTTCTTTTTATCTTGTTATTTTTGTAACTCATAAACCGTATAAGATTTTGAAATGATTCTTTCACTAAAATTCACTTTAAAATATTAAATACCTACTGTATTTATCTCAGCATTTATTGATCATTTTTGCATAGGCATATTTAATTGATTCTTATTTGCATATTCTCTTTTTATCGGTAGATTCAGACAATTCGGAGTACGTGGAGCAAGAACCAGAGGTTGAGTGTGAACCATCGCTGCAGCAAGGAAAGCATCTAGAGCAAGCATCTAAGTATATTGAACCTATATTTTCAATAAATTGTTTTGTTTGCGAAAGCAATATTTATATGCATGTTTCGGTCTTTTAAATGGGAAAAACGGGTAGAGTCAATATTGCCCAATTGAATGCATTTCCGTTCCTTGATTGTTGATTCCATATTTATACCTTGTCACCCCTGGTTAAAGACTTTGGGATACTTTATTTTACCAAATGCTTAGCCATGCTTAGTTCTAGACTTAGAAAAAATCCGATAGATGGAGCTATCGGTTCAAAACTAGTTAATGCGAATGGATGGGTTAAAATCTATAAAGAATAACTTCTGATTAATAATTGAGAATATGTTTGGCTTGGACGGATGATAGGGCGATGACGGGATGGTGTTTCCCCGATGCAAGTAGCTCCGTCTGGGTCGTTAAGGACCGAACATGTTGACGTCTATTCAAGCACCCTACATACTTCCACATGCCGGGCATGGGACGGCTTAACTAAGTAGCACGGGAGGCTGTGGCCATCTACGCCCGTTCGTCAGTCGTGAGGAAGGGTATTCCTTTGGAGGACCTCGAGCGCGCCTGGTTTGGGACGGAGGTGCCTCCCGCGACGGTGATCCCGCCTTAGTCACCCTGTGTGTGGGACTAAGTCGTCGGGGGCCCAGACGTGGTTTAGGTGGTTAGGGCTAAGCGTGCAAAAGGTTTTGTTGTGACCTCTAGTCCGCACTCAATGTGAAGAGTGTGGGTACCGATGGGTATGGATCAAACTAGAGTGTAGCCGTTTGGCTTCTATCACATCATGTGGGTAAAGATGTACACCTCTGATTAGAGTAAGAACTATTCGAATAGCCATGTCCACGGTCACAGGACGACCACTTGATGTGTTAGTTACTCATGTTAGCATCCAACTTGGGATATGTGATTATGGGATTATGTTGTTATATCATGACTTAGGATAGTCATGGATGGATGGGTTTATATAAAAGGCTTTGATGTTAAATATGACTTGGTTTAGTCATGAAAGATGATATGCTTGTGTAGCATAATTGTTTGGGCAATGGTGGCCCATGGAGGATGATTAGAGCATGGTTTTTGCTCATTTTTACTTCTATTTCAGAACTATAAGCTAGCTGTCCTAAATTTTCAGATTGAACTATTTCACAATTGCTTATGTTTTAAATGTATTACTTGCTCAATAAAATCAGCTTTATGCAAAATCAGATTGACATAGCCATACTCCTTGATGTAGAGACTAGCATTACTCCTTTGTTCTATTATTATTGTATAAGTCTAGCTGAGTACTTGTGTACTCACGCTGCATCTTTCAGGTGAGGACAACAACGACATTGATGTGGTCTACTGTTATCCTGCCGAGGGTGGCGAGGATAATGCGTAGTTGAAGTTAAGTTCTATCCCCAGTCGGTTGCCCTGTGGTTTGGGTATGGCACCACTGGTTTTATCTTTTATGTTTATATTTTCCACTGCTATCTTTTGTGTCACTTTGTGATGAATTAGGGTGTGAACCCTCTATGTAATTTTTATAAACCTGCTGCTCGTTTATCCATTTTTAGAGTACTTGTGATGTTTATCAATTGCTTACGATGAAAGTGTGAGGCTAGTCGCTTTCTTGGGGACTAGCTGAACATGAGTATGTGTTGTGTATAATTGAGATGGTTGGGGGATAGCTATTGTGGTTCGAGTCCTCTGGGGTACGTATCGTGTTTGGTCGCCACCATCGAGTGGTTTGACGGGCGTATGACGGGGAGGACTGGCAAGCTATCCTTATGATTATCTCTTTTGTACACTTCTCGGCATTTTGGATTTGTATTATGAACGGGTAAATATTGTGGCAAGGCTGCGATGAGGATGAATGGTTATTGCACTTAATTGGTTTTTATTCGAGATCCCATCCATCTAGATATTTCGCGTTGTCATAGTAATTACTCTTCACAATGCACTTCCGGGGTGCCCACATGACAAAGCAAAAATTTAAGTTGTGCACTCTAATGACAGAAGGGCATAACACTAATTACCTGAAATTAGATTTAGGGCTGTGACAGATGGGGTCTCAAATAAAAACCAAATAAGTACAGTAACCTTCCATCCTCATCGCACCCTTACCATAATCTTTACCCACTCACAATACAAATCCAATGCGATTCAGAAATAAAGAGATATTAGGAGCGTTGATTCACCAGTCCCAAACGGCGAAGTGTGCCCGTCAAACCACACGAAGGTGGCGACCAAACACGATACACACTTCTGGGGACATGGTCTATGGTTGAACCAATATCCATGCATCTCATCATTTCTAAATTCATACTCATGTTCAGTTAGTCCCCAGGAAAGCAACTAACTTCACACTTTCATCGCAAGCAATCGATAAACATCACAAGTACTCTAAATATGGATAAATGAGCAGTAGAGTTATATATATTACATAAAGGGCTCACACCCTAATTCATCACAAAGTAACCCAAAGATAGCAGCGGAAAATATAACATCAAGGATAGAACCAGTGGTGCCAAACCAAACCACAGGGCAACCGACTGGGGATAGAATTTAACTTCAACTACATATTATCCTCACCACCCTCGGCGGGATAATAGTAGACCACATCAATGTCGTCGTTGTCCTCACCTGAAAATATGCAGCATGAGTACAACAAGTACTCAACTAGACTTATACAATAATAATAGTTCAAAGGAGTAATGCTAGTCCCTACATCAAGGAGTATGGCTATGTTGATATGATTTTGTACAAATCTGATTTTATTGAGCAAGTAATACATTTAAAACATAAGCATTTGCGAAATAGCTCAATCTGAAAATTTAGGACAGCAAGCTTATGGTTCTGAAATGTAAGTAAAAATGAGCACAAACCATGCTCTAATCATCATCCATGGGCCACTATTGCCCCAAAATAATTATGCTACACAAGCATACCACTTTTCATGACTAAACCAAGTCATATTTAACATCAAAGCCTTTTATATAAACCCATCCATTCATGACTATCCTAAGTCATGGTATAACCACATAATCCCATAACTATATCTCTCAAGTTTGATGCTAACATACATTGACTAACACATCAAGCGGTCGTCCTATAACCATGGACACGGCTATTCAAATAGTTCTTACTCTGATCAGAGATGTACATCTTTACCCACACGATGTGATAGAAGCCAATGGCTACACTCTAGTTTTGATCCGTACTGCCGGTACCCACACTCTACACATTGAGTGCGGACTAGAGGTCACAACAAAACCTTTTGCACGCTTAGCCGGAACCACCTAACCACATCTGGGCCCCGACGACTTAGTCGTGCGCTGTGTGATGACTAAGGCGGGCTCACCGTCACGGGAGGCACCTCTGGCCAAGACCAGGCGCGCTCGAGGCCCTCCAAAGGAAATCCCTCCTCATGACTGACGGACGGGTGTAGATGGCCACAGCCTCCCGTGCTACTAAGTTAAGCCGTCCCATTCCTGGTGTGTGGAAGTACATAGGTTGCTTGAATAGATGTCAACATGTTCGGTCCTTCACGACCCAGACGGAGCTATGTGCATCGGGGAAACACCATCCCTTCATCGCCCTATCATCCGTCCAAGTCAAACATATTATCAATTATTATTCAGAAGTTATTCTTTTCAGATTTTAACCCATCCATTCGTATTAAACTAGTTTTAAACCGATAGCTCCACCTATCGGATTCTTCTAAGTCTAGAAATAAGCATGGCTAAGCGTTCAGTAAAATAAAAGTATCCCAAAGCCCTTAACCAATGGTGACAAGGTAACAACATGGAGTCAATAGCCAAGGAATGGAAATGCATACAATTGGGTAATATAGACTCTACCCGTTTTCCTATTATAACAAGACGAAGCATGCATATGGATATTTCCTTCGCAAACAAATTGATTTATGGAAAATATAGGTTCAATATGCTTAGATGCTTGCCTTGCTGTAGCGATGGGTCACTCTCAAGCTCTGGGTTGGCCTCCACGTACTCCGTATCCTCAGAATCTACCGATAAAAAACGAATATGCAAATAAGAAGCAATTAAACATATCTATGCAAAAATGATCAATTAATGCTGAGATAATTACAGTAGGTAGGCCATGTCCTAGCAAGATTTTACGAGAAAGAACCAAGTCATTTGCATCTCTGGATTGGGAGATACAAAAATAACAAGGTAGAAGGGCTGAAAATGGCAGATTTGTAATTATTTATATTGTAACCTCAAATTATTATAGTTAACTGATATTTTCTATTAAGATTTCATAAAGACATGAATTTTTATATAAAAGAGCATAACCTACTGGTTCCGACAAAATTTGGTTCACTGAAATTTGATTTAAAATGATTTAGTTGTGAAATTCTCAAGTTTGTCAAAAGAAAGGTTAGAATAATACTTAGGCCTATTTTGAGAGGTAGTTTTGTCAAATACAAATTATCCACAGTAAGTTTAAAATTTTCTGAGTTTAACAGAAGTGGTTTCACATTTTTAGCAATTAGGATGAATTTTCTAGAAATCTATAAACTTCTAGGTCACAAAGAGGTATATAAAAGATATTTCTATTTTTAGAGAAAAATCCCACACAGAAGTTCTCACTTTTTATTTAAAACTTATAGAGCACATTTTTATGAATCCATAGAAATTTGGTTCACCTCAAAAGAAGTTATAATGGATTTTATAGAAATATTCCAAGTTCCTAGGCAGAAAATAAGTTATTATTTCTTCTTATTATTTTATGGATATTTTTTGTACAGAAGTTGTCATATTTTATTTTACAGTATTAAAGTTCACAAATTTACAGAACTAAAAAAAATTAGATTCACTCAAAAATGAGTTAAAATGAGAAAGTTATGGATTTACAAAGTTTATATTTTTTTTGTTGTAAATTATTTTCCTATTTCTTTCTTCTTTCTTCTTTTCCTCCAGCTCGGGCCCACATGACAGCAGCACAGAACAGGGCAGGCGCAGTCAGACTGGGGGCGGCGAGCTTCTCGGCGGCGGCGACGACGAACGGTGGCTCGACTCAGGTGTTGATGCTTTGCACCGGCAATAATACTATGGGGCTACTCGGCGACCTGGAATTCGGTGGATTGCAGAGGAACACAAGAGAATTATACTGGTTCAGGCCCTTGATGTGAGGTAATACCCTACGTCCAGTTAAGGTGTTATTCCTCTGAGGTGGTTTTGCGATCAATGATCTTGCGTGCCCTCATAGGGCGCCCTGCCTCCCTTTATATACTAGGGGACAGGGGTACATGGTAAGGATCCCAGTCGGATACAACCAAGGGATTTCCTTCTTAGAGATAGAATCCTATCCGACTAAGGCTATGTTTCCTTATTATACAAGGCACAGCCTGCCGGGTGCTATCTTATCTCTAATTACATGGGCTGGCCCATCCTCTATCCGAGTGGCCCATGTGCTGGTAACGAGGTACCCGGGGCCCATGGCCTCCACAGTAGCCCCTGAGACCTTCATAGTTGAGTCACAGCTGATGCCTAGTGCTCGTCCTCCACGGTGAAGGTTGCCCGAGTGCGATGCTCCCGAGTACTCTTTGTCCGAATAAGTCTTCCCGATCCTGCTTCATGTCAGCTGGCAGCGAGGCTATGAAGGGCTTCATGTAGATATATAAATAGCGTGCGCCGAATAGGCGCACCTATTAGGTGTAGCCCCCGACTTTGTGCTTAATTGTGAAAACAATTAAACATAAAGTCAAAGATCTTTAACCTTGAAGTCTTTCCCGAGTAGATTACTACTGGTATATAAGACTCTTCGGTATCATGTCAACCGGAATATAATTTATAGTCTTGCCTAGCAGGGAACTACTCGTACGTAGGACTCTTCGACGTCATGTCAGTCGGAATGTGTGTTTATAATCTTGCCGAGTAAGATGTTACTCGTATATGGGACTCTTCAGCTTCATGTCAGCTGGAAAAGGGGTTTATAGTCTTTCCCGAGTGGCGTCCCACCTAGAAGTTAGACTCCTCCGCGTCATGTTAGCGGGAATAGATATTTATAGTCTTTCCCGAGTAGTGCACTACTCGAAAGTTAGACTCTTCCGCATCATGTCAGCGGGTAACATGTTGCTCATGGCAACTGTTGGCCATGCATGTAGGCCGAGTACCACTTTTATGAAAATAATCCACAACGTGGTCAGGTGTACTCGAGAGAGATACCTGCATCCTCAATTTCAATGAAGACCAGCTTGTGATCCTCGTAAGGACATATCCTCGAGACCTGTGAGATAAACAGACACACAAACATATGCATTTATCAATAAGGCTCTCATGAAGCATATCTGTTTACCTCATCGGTTCCTGTTAGTAGCTCCAGCGCTATAATTTCAACTCAGCCTGCAGGTGGCCCACATGGAGCATGCTACTGTAGGAGCTCATATCTTGTTGGCCCAATATCAACTGTACAGGCCTGGGCCCATCTAGTCGGAACGGGCTATAAAAAGGCTGGGAGAGAGAAAAAGATTCCGTCGTCTTCCCCAAATCGGCCAATCTCTTCGTCTTCCACCTTCGCGCCAAACTTTTCGCCTGTCACCCGGCTAGGGTTAGCAGCCGCTGTTCCCCACCCAGACTTGGGCGATTTCAATCCTCCTCGTTTATTCCAAGCCCCCGATTTGCTTTCCCCCGAATCTCACTGCCTCCAGTCATGCCGAAGGCGACGAATCCTGCGAGTGCGCCAGGGAGTTCTTGGCCGATCTCAGATTGTGGCTCGGTGAAGCTGAAACGGATGGAGAGCGAGCTGAAGCTGCCCGGCCAGGAAGTGATCCGGTGGCGGTCGGCAAGGGATGAGTCAATCCCCAACCCCCGACCTGGTGAAACGGTAGTTTTTGCCTCTTTCTTTGATCGGGGATTATGTCTTCCGTCTTCTGATTTTTACCGCCGTATCCTTGATTTCTATGGGCTGGAGTTAGTGCATTTAAATCCCAACTCAATCCTTCAGATCTCCATATTTGTTACTCTTTGCGAGTGCTTTCTGGGTGTCGAACCCCATTTCATCCTCTTCCGACATCTGTTCCATATTAAGCCCCAACCTTCCAAGAGTAATATTAATGTGATTGGAGGGGCTGGTCTTCAACTGAGGAGCGATGGGAAGAAAACGTATATCGATTTGCCCTTGAAATCTTCTCTGAAGGGCTGGCACAAGGAGTGGTTTTATTGCGTTGATCTAGCTCCTTCCTTGCGTCCGTTTACTGGTATGCCGCCGACGGTATTGCCAAGCTGGTCTTCGGAACCGACCTTTGAGGAACTGGGCCAGGCGCATATATTGTTGACGAAGATAGATGACGTCAAGAGAGCCGGCTTGACAGGGCCTTGGGTGGCTCGTCGGTTTCTGACGAGGCGCATCCAGCCGCTGAAGCTGAGAAGCGCATTTGGCTGGGCCTTCAAAGGCAAACACGATCCCGACCGAGTGAGCAGCGAGACGACGGACAAGGGGGCAGTGACCGAAACCTTGTTCGGCTACTTCTCCGAAGGGGTGGTCGCCACCGAGGATGATAACCGTCGCGTTGCTGCCTATAGCTTCATCCGGCCGCGGACCAAGGTAACCTTCTACTCTCTTCTGTGGTGAACGCCTGTGGAACGGTGATTGTCCAGCCTTGCGTGATGGTATCTTCGTCGACTTGCTTGTAGTGGCATGAGGAATTTGATGAAGACTCCCGTCCATTGTCGGCTGTCGCGTCGAAGAAGAGGCCGAGGAGTCCCTCTGCTGCCCAACCCGACTCTAAGAGAGCGGGGAAGAGACCAATTTTATATCGGGGCGAGGGGGCCATGACGGCGCGCGCTGTGAGCGGCAGCTTGAAGATAAAGGACGACGCTGCTGCAACGCCCACGCGGTCGAGTCCCAGGCTGAGAGCTACAGGTTCGGGCCCAACATTGTCGTGCTCGGCAGCGGCACCACCAAGGGGCCGACTAGAGCAGAGGCCGCTTGGGGCGAAGGAACCTGAGCCAACCATACCAGAGTTGGGACCGACTCGGGCTGATACGCCTTTGCCGTCGATGACGCCGACCGGGCCGACTGCCGATGCTAGCGCTCTGTCGGGGGGCGGGCCGCCCGGCAGGAAGCTGAAGTTCTCCAAGAGGTGTGCCACACTGGGTCCTCTGTAGTCTTTGTGTGTTGAAGCAATGTCCTGATGTCTTGCTTCGTCGTGCAGGAGGCGGGCCGATATCGATCTCAAGGAGATGGACCCGTCTGCTCCACTTGATGAACCTGCCCCAACCGAGCCAGCGGTGGTGAACACACCTGTCGAGCCGGCGGCCAGCCCGGTTGCTGAGACCGAGGTGGCTCCGACTACAAGGCCGCTGCCGCCACCCGACCGAGAGGTGGCTGTTGAAACTGAGGCCCCGGCCCCCGAGGCGCCGTACGTTGCGGAAGCGGCGGACGGAGCCCCTAAGCCGGTCCCCGAAGTCGTAGGGGAAGGCGGTGCTGAGGCCAGGACCCCGTCGCCGTCGTGGTTATCGTCATCGCCATCGCCGCCGCTGCCGCCCCCGCCGGAGGTCCCACATCTGCCTCGGATCGAAGCTCCCCCACGTGTGATGCCCCGGACCTTTACGTGGACCACTCGCGACGGCACTATGAAAAGCTTCAGGCTCGATGAAGTCGTTGCAAGGAGAGAGCGCGAAAGCCTGCTTCGTGCCGCCATCAATGGGTCCCAAGGGGTCGCGGTAGGATTCTTGTAGTAAAGCTCTAGCAATCTTCTTGTTTTGATGTTTGACTCTGTCGTCGGTTTGTTCCTTGTCCCGAGCGGAAGCTCGTCGACTGCAACGAGGCGATGACGGAGATCCTGGTCGAGATGGCTCCCCACCTCGCGGAATTACAGCAACTCCGGGCATTGAAGGCCGAGATGGAGGCGCGTCACGCGGGGAGGGAGGCCTGGCTGAAGAGTGGCGCCGACCAGCTCAGGGCGAAGACATGGGCCCTAGCCGAGAAGGTCAGAGGTAAAACCCTCGAGCATATCTTCCCGACTGAACCGTTGATGTATTCAGCCAGCCGCGTTGATCCCGACTGCCCAGTGGTGTCATGACTGCACGGTTGAGCTCTTGGCTAATCTGTGGTGCAGACCTCGAAGCGAAGTTAAAGACCCGAGCAGAGAGGGAATCGCAGCTGAAGGAGGCTGAAGAAGCCAAGGCCGAGCTTGACAAGGTCAAGGCCGACCTGACGAAGGCCAACACCGAGCTTGACCGGGAGAAGTCCGAGTTGGAGAAGGCCATCGTCAAGCTCGGTAAGGAGAAGGCTGAACTGGAGAAGACCGTGGCCGGGTGGGAGGCCGACTACGAAAGTAAGTCCTCAACCCGACTGTGATCTCAGCCAATCCATTAGTTATCCTGTGTGTAGCCGAATTTGACAAGCTTACTTGCTGGCCGATCTGAGCAGGCATGAGAGCTAACGTCCGGGCCCAGTATCGGTTCTACACGGAGGAGATAAGGTTGATCAGGGAGTCACGGGAGGCCCTCGTCGGGTCCGTGAAAGGGCTCCTTGACCTTGTAGATCCCCGCCCAGTGGGAACCAGCTGTAGCAGAATTCCTCAGATAATGGGGCGTCTCGAGGACGCACCGAGTGCCTTGAAAAGGTACTCGGATGAGCGGGTTGTCGCCGGAGTGGCCCAGACCCTAGCGATGACCAAGTCCATCTACCCGAGGGCGGACATTGAGGCCATCGGGGAGGGATTTTCCGAAGAGACGACGCCCGAGGAAGCGCTGGAGCTGATCGCCCAGGCGAAGCCGACCGCTGAAGTAATTACCCGAGACCTAGGTCTGTAGAGGCAATACATTATGTAGTCGGTATGTATAAGCTTTTATGCATGGTCATGTGTAAATATGTGTGTCGTGCCGCCAAGCTTATCACTCAGTTGTCATTAGCTTTACCCGACCGTGTAGCATGCACCGAGTTAGTCCGACAGAACTTGATAAAAACGTTCAGAGTAGGATGCTATACTCAGGCAAACGCGTCGGTCGTGGCATGGCTTCATAACCGGGGTGAAATAAGCTCGTATGTTATTGGCAGAGCACATATATACATGCAGCCCCCGACTCACTACTCGGTTGAAACAAGCGGTGTAGTGAGTCAGAAAAACTGTACACATGAAAAATGTAAAACTCAGGTATAGAAAGGACGTAGTTGTTCTATGTTCCATGAGTTGGTGATGAGGACGCCGTCTTTGGTCTTCAGTCGGTAGGCGCCTGGCCGCGTAACCTCGGCTATAATGAACGGCCCTTCCTAGATGGGGGATAATTTGTGCCTGTCCTTGGTGGTTTGTATCTTCCTTAGAACGAGATCCCCGACCAAAAAGGCGCGGCCGCGGACATTGCGATTGTGGTAGCGACGCAGGCCTTGAAGATACCTTGCCGACTAGATTGTTGCGGCGTCTCTTGCTTCTTCCAGCTGATCTAACTCGACCAGTCGGGTGTTGTTTGAGTCGTCTTCTGAGTAGGCCCGGACTCGTGGAGAGCCGAACTGTATCTCAATCGGTAACATGGCCTCGGTACCATAGACCAGGAAGAAGGGGGATTGCCCTGTTGCCCGACTAACCGTGGTTCGGAGAGACCAGAGGACGGATGGGAGTTCTTGTACCCACCGGCCCGCGTATGGTTGTAGTCGGTCGAATATCCTGGCCTTGATGCCTTGTAAAACCATTCCGTTGGCTCGTTCGACCTGTCCGTTGCTCCGTGGGTGTGCCACGGATGCGTAGCAGATCTTGATGCCGAAACCGTCGCAGAAGTCTTGGAATACGCCAGCCGCGAACTGAGTGCCGTTGTCGGTTATGATGCGGTTAGGGACCCCGAACCGGTATAGTATACTCAGGATGAAGTCCTTTGCTCGTGCCGCTGTGATTGTTGCAACGGGTTTAGCCTCGATCCACTTGGTGAATTTATCCACTGCGATGAATAGATGCGTGAACCCTCCTGGCGCTTTCTTGAATGGCCCGACCATGTCGAGCCCCCATACTGCGAAAGGCCAGGAAATAGGGATAGTCTGGAGTTCCTGGGCGGGGAGATTTGTCTGTCTTGCGAAGAACTGGCAACCCTCGCACTTGCGAATGATGTCTTTGGCGTCTGTGACTGCGGTGGGCCAGAAGAATCCCTGCCGGTAAGCCTTTTCGACTAACGTCCTGGATGCAGCGTGGTTGCCACATATGCCCGAGTGGATTGAATGCAGGATCTGCTTGCCTTCCTCGGTGGTGACACAGCGCATGAGGACACCGGATGCGCTCCTTCGGTACAGGTCTTCTCCGACTAGCAGGAAGCTTTTGCTTCGATGCTTGATCTGCTCGGCTTGACTGCGATCTTCTGGGAGTTCATCATCCAGGAGGAATTTGAGAACAGGACCCCTCCAGTCTTGACATATGTGCAGCACTTCGTCGGTGGTCGGGGTAGGCTCGCCTCCCGACTGCTCTTGTGCCGGTTTCTTCTTGACTGATGGCTCCATAAGTTGCTCGACAAAGATTCCGGTCGGAACTGCTTCTCGCTTGGATCCCATGTTTGCCAGCTCATCCGCCGCGTCGTTGTATTGACGCAGGACGTGCGTGATTTCCAGCCCGTCGAACTTATTTTCCAACTTGCGAACCTCCTGACAGTATGCTGCCATTGTGTCGTCGAGACAGGTCCAGTCTTTCATGACTTGGTTGACCACGAGTTGGGAGTCTCCGCGCACAACCAGTTGACGTATGCCGAGTGATATGGCGATGCGGAGCCCGTGAACAAGTGCCTCGTACTCGGCGACGTTGTGGGAAGCCGGGAAGTGGATTTGTAGTACGTACTTCAATTTTTCGCCAGTGGGGGATGTCAGTATGACGCCAGCCCCGGTGCCGCCGATCCGTAGGGAACCGTCGAAGTACATTGTCCAGTACTCTAGCTTTGTTGTTGGTGTTGGGAGTTGAACTTCTGTCCACTCGGCCACAAAGTCGGCTAGAGCTTGAGATTTGATAGCTGTCCGTGGCTGAAAGGTGATGTCGAACGCCATCAGCTCGAGTGCCCATTTAGCGATCCGGCCGGTGGACATCCTCGAGTGGAAACGCTGTGACCACCGTGACTTGATGTGCTTGAAAGTAATGCACCAGCTTTCGGACTGTGAGGAGTAGGCCGTATAGCAGCTTCTGGACCTGCGGGTATCTCGTTTTGGAGTTGGCAAGGACCTCGCTGATGAAATAGATTGGCCATTGTATTTTCTGAATGTGACCCTGTTCGGATCGCTCCACTACCAGCACCGTGCTGACTACCTGTGTTGTTGCCGCCAGATAAAGCATTAGTGGTTCCTGGGGCAGGGGTGACGCCAACACGGGGGGTGATGTGAGGAATTCTTTGAAGTCTTCGAAGGCTCGCTGGGCTTCCGGAGTCCATTGAAAGGTGTCCGCCTTTTTGAGGAGCTTGAAGAAGGGCATGCCCCGTTCGCCCAGTCGGGAGATAAGCCGGCTGAGTGCCGCCATGTAGCCTGTCAGCTTCTGGACGTCTTTAAGGTTGGTTGGGGGCGCCATGTTCTTGATGGCGTTGACTTTCTCTGGGTTAGCCTCGATGCCACGGTGCGAGATGATGAAGCCGAGTAACTTCCCAGACGGCACTCCGAAGGCGCACTTGTCCGGGTTCAACTTCATCTTGAATCTTCGAAGGTTTTGGAAGGTTTCTTCCAAGTCGGCAATGAGGTCTTTTCTGGACTTGGACTTGATCACCACATCGTCGACGTAGGCTTCCACGTTGCGCCCGATCTGAGTGTGCAGACACCGCTGAATAGCCCTTTGGTAGGTTGCGCCTGTGTTTTTCAGACCGAACGGCATTGTGATATAGCAATACGCTCCAAACGGCGTGATGAAAGATGTTTTTAAACAGTCTTGTTCCCTCAGGCTAATTTGATGATATCCCGAGTAGCAGTCGAGAAAATTGAGTAGGTCGCACCCAGCCGTGGAGTCAACCACCTGATCTATCCTGGGAAGACCAAATGGGTCCTTGGGACACGCTTTGTTGAGGTCGGTGTAGTCGACGCACATGCGCCATTTACCGTTTTTCTTCCAGACCAGAACTGGGTTTGCCAGCCAGTCCGGGTGGTAGACTTCCTTGATGAACCCGGCTGCGAGGAGCTTGGTGATTTCCTCCCGGATAGCATCCTTGCGGTCTTGAGCGAAGCGCCGCAGCCGTTGCTTGACTGGCTTGGCGTCTGGCTTTACGTGTAGGGCGTGCTCGATCACCTCCCTTGGTAGGCCCGGCATGTCGGACGGTTTCCACGCGAAGATATCTTTGTTGGCTTGGAGGAAGGTGACGAGCGCGTCTTCCTATTTGGGGTCGAGTCCGGTCCCGACTAAGGCAGTCTTGGAGGGGTCGGAAGGGTCCAGGGGGATCTTCTTCGTGTCAGAGTCCGCTGAAATTCCTGACTTCGCTGCTTTTTTCGCCGGAACTGGGTCTTGATCGACTTCGGGTGTGGCGGCTTGCCGGATAATGTTGCGCCCAACTGCCGCTTCTTGTGTTTGAGCCAGTTCGCAACTCTCCTTGTCGCAGGTGAAGGCTTGCTTGGCGTCACTGCGGAGGGAGAGGACTCCTGCTGGCCCGGTCATCTTCAGCACCATGTATGTATAGTGCGGTATTGCCATGAATTTGGCGAGGGCCGGTCGTCCGAGTATCGCGTGGTACGCGGTCTCGAAGTCGGCAACCTTGAAGCAGACGTTTTCGGTACGGAAGTTGTCCCGAGTGCCGAAGGTTATCGGCAAGGTTATCTGCCCGAGTGGGGTTGATGATAGGCCGGGTATAATCCCATGGAAGGGCGCGGTGCTCGGCCGTAGTTCTGAACGAGGTATTCTCATCTCGTCCAAAGTCTTGGCGAACAGGATGTTGAGCGCACTACCTCCATCGATGAGGGTTTTCTTCAGCCTGATATTTCTGACGACCGGGTCCAGGACGAGTGGGTATCGTCCCGGGTGGGAAACCCGATCTGGGTGATCTGCGCGGTTGAAGGTGATGGCCATCTCTGACCAGCGCAGGTATTGGGGGTATCCGTTGTGGAGACCACGTTAATGTCCCGCGCTGATAGCTTCTGCTTGCGCTTGGATTCGTACGCGAGTGGCCCCCCGAAGATGTGGTTGAGTTCGGCTTGGGGGTCCTAGAAATCATCGGCCGGACCCGAGTCTGGCTTGTCCTTGTTCTTGTCGGAGCCAGACGATGAAGCTTGCTCGGAGGCGAACTTCTTGAGCATGTGGCAGTCCTTGGCCGCGTGCCGGCCCTTGGGGTGAAAGGGGCAAGGCCCGCTCATGACTTTCTGATAGTCGTTGTTCCGCTGGGGCCGCGACCGACTGTGCTCCATGTTGGCCACCTCGTTGTCCATCTTCCGCTTGCGGCTGCCAGGCTTGTTCTGAGACGGCTCGTTGTCGGCTTTCGCCTTGTTGTCTCTTTGTCGGGGCTCCTTCTTCTCGTCGAAGGCCTCAGCAACGGCTTCAGCCGAGTCGGCGTATTTGTTGGCCATGTCGAAGAGAGTCCGGACAGTGGATGGTGGCTTCCGAGTGAACTTCGCAATGAGCGGGGCGTCTTTTACTCCCTTGCGGAAGGCGGCGATGACGACCTCGTCTTTGATACTTGGAATTTGATTGCGCTTCTCGGAAAACCTTTTGATGAATTCACGCAGAGACTCGTTCTTCTTCTGATGCAGCTGGTAAAGGTCGTGCTCGGAAGCCGGTCTCTCGTAGGTCCCCTAGAAGTTAGCGATGAACCGTTCCCTGAGTTGTCCCCAGGAACCGATCGACCGCCTTGGGAGGCCTGTCAGCCATGTCCTCGCCGAGTCGGCTAATGCGACTGGGAGGTAGTTAGCCATGGCTCTGCTGTCGCCCCCAGCAGCTTGAACTGCTAGGACGTAAACGGTGAACCAGGACTCTGGGTTGGTCTTGCCGTCGTACTTTTCGATCCCAGTAGGCTTAAAGCCGACTGGCCAGCGGACGTCCTGTAGCTCCCGAGTAAAGGCTGGAATGCCTTCGTGATCGTGAGGGCTTGGACTTCGATCTTGGCGGTGTAGCCGCTCGTGGTGGAGGCCGAAGCGCTCATTTTCGTCTATCAGTCGGCGGCGTTCGTCTTCTTCACGCTCTTCGCGTCAGGCGTTTATGGTGTGGCGAAGGTCGCGGTGAATTCGTACTCGGAGGTCTTGATTGGGTCGGCGGTCGTACTGGCGACGCCGCCGGTTGTCGTAGTTGGTGTTGCCGAGCGTTGTTTGCCGGGACTCTTCGCGTTGCCGACTGGAGCCAGTTGCCCGTCGTCGCGCTGATGCAGATGACTCCGCCGCTGGAGAGCCCGTCCGATTGGTCGGTATATGAGTGTTGCCTGATTGTTCTTGCTGCTGGTAGGCGGCAGCTGTAATCATCGCCTTGATCTTGGCGATAGTTGGTGTGGCCTGATGATCAGGTCCAAACTGGAGCGTGTCCAGCAGGGTTGCGGCGGCCACCACGTTCTGTTGTGGCGTGACGAAGACGTCGTGGTCGCCGACTTTGGTTTGGAGGATCTGCTGCTGGGCGGCTCGCCCAGCCTGTCGTAGCCCGTCATTGCGAGCTTGGCGGTTGGCCTCCTCTTGTTGTTGTAGTCGGCGAGCCTCCTCTTGCTGCTCCTCTTGCGGTCGGCGCACCTCGGAAGGTGGCGTTGAAGCCATGAAGATCTCGCGGGGGAGGAGGAAGCTCGCCAGAGTAGAGTCCGAGTTGATGCTCGAACCGCTATCTGACTTGGTGTCGGACTCCGAGTAGTTTATCAGAGTTAGGTCGACTCCGACCTCTCTAGATCCAATCTGAAACGGTTCATGACCGTGTCCAAACCGAATCGCTGGAGGTTGGGTCTGCTGCGCGAGTCGTAGATGCACAGTGTCGCCGAATCTGTACGGGAGATTGACGATCTCTCCCCTTCTCGGCCTAACCCGCGCCGGCTCAAGGCCTAGCGCGGGTCGGACGCCAAAGGAGAGAGTTGTCCCGATGTCCGGCGATGTGAGGGAGCGTCGTAGTAGATCGTCGAAGGAGATGGCGACGTCCGTAGGGCCGACTGGCGCAACGCCGGCTAGCTCCTCAGCTGGTGAGATCGGATCTGCTTCAGCTAAGGAAAGATTGCCGAGTTGATCGGCGACGAAATCAAGGCTCCCGAAGGTGATGGTGTCTCCATTGGAGAACTCGTAGCCCTTGACTCCGTTGATGGGATCCATCGAATCTGTTGATGAAGAACTCGCCCGAGCCCCTACCTGGCGCGCCAACTGTCGATGCTTTGCACCGGCAATAATACTATGGGGCTACTCGGCGACCTGGAATTCGGTGGATTGCAGAGGAACACAAGAGAATTATACTGGTTCAGGCCCTCGATGTGAGGTAATACCCTACGTCCAGTTGAGGTGTTATTCCTCTGAGGTGGTCTTGCGATCAATGATCTTGCGTGTCCTCATAGGGCGCCCTGCCTCCCTTTATATACTAGGGGACAGGGGTACATGGTAAGGATCCCAGTCGGATACAACCAAGGGATTTCCTTCTTAGAGATAGAATCCTATCCGACTAAGGCTATGTTTCCTTATTATACAAGGCACAGCCTGCCGGGTGCTATCTTATCTCTAATTACATGGGCTGACCCATCCTCTATCTGAGTGGCCCATGTGCTAGTAACGAGGTACCCGGGGCCCATGGCCTCCACATCAGGTAGTGACCAAAAGAGAAAGTGTAGAGGGGACCAAGGCGAAGCTATGGGTAGTGGTCTCGTCGCCGATGGTGGCTGGAGCTAGGCACAGCGGCGGCGCAAGCGGTGGAGTGTTTCGGGTCGTCGAGGCCGATCGAGCTACGATCAGTTTCTAGCCAATCCAAAGCATGTGGTTGCATCTAAGGGATGCCAGAAAGCTTACTGAGGGTTGTGTTGGCTCTGGCGAAGCTGGAACAGCAACGGCGATGCCGAACTTGGTCCGGCGGCGGTGGAAATCTTCTGGACGACGGCGGCAGCTCTCTTCAGTCGGCCTACGGCTAGGACACGGTGTCTACCATGTTATAGACTCCCTAAGGACGGTCCCTGTGAAATGAATCGAAGCGGGGCTCACCACAGGAGGAGTATTTGACGACGGCGGCAGGCGGTCGGATTTGGGGAAGACGACGCCGATCTCTAGCTTCAGGGCGTCATACCGCGATTCCTTCAGCCAGCTAGCTTCTAGGGGTGAGGCGACGTTCTTTGCACCGTGGCTCGGCCGGTGACGTCCTGGATTGGCCGGAACGGCGACAACGTCAAGGCGGCGGCACTGCAGAGCAGAGAGCGAAGCACGGCGGCTTCAACCGGCGATCCTAGAGCGGCCAAGAACAAAAATGGAACGATTAAAACTTACAGATCACGTTCCTGGGTTCAAAAAGGGATGGAACTCACCGGAGCTAGCTCGGGCTCAACCGAACACCTTCGGCCGAGGAGGAGATGAGCTTGCTGGCGGTGATCTGTGGAGGTTTTCTGGGTTTTCTCGGTGGGAACGTGGAGAGGATGAGAGGAGGTTGCTGCTGGCGAGATTTGGAGTGAAAAGACCGAGGTTTCCAGTGCTATGCTCATATCTATGTCTCTGTGTGCTGTGTGAGGGAGAGAAAGGACGAGCTGACACGTTAGCTCATGCAAATTGAGGTGGCTCCAGCTCTACAATGTCCAGGGTGGGTCCCACATGTAAGACAACACTTTTCTACACATGTTTGGCTAGGTTTAGTCTATGTCTTGTGGGCCCAAGTAGTGAAAACCTATGGAGAAGAGAGGAGTATGGGTAGGAATGTTGGTGAATCACACTGTCCCATGCTGTGCTATGGCTTACAGGTGGGCCAGGGGGCTGTGGAGTCCACCTGGAAGTGAAATAGAGAGGAGAAATCTCTAGAGACTAAGTGTTGTGAGCTGTATGGACAGCTGTCTTGCATCTGTGATTTCAGTAGGTTAATAAGAGATATAAATTATGGGAAAATTATTGGAGATAGAGAAAGATGTGTTTAACCTGCTGGCCAAATTTCGTGGTTAGAAGAGATATGGTTAATCTGTGGTGAAATTGCAAAGTAGGCATGCTGGTCCAGTTTTTCTGCAGTACATTTTATATCCCTAGGCCTTTGCTCTTATTATTTTATGTGGTTTCTTTGGGAATTAAATTGTGCCAAAATTACTGGTGGTAGGGTTTATGTTGGCACATACTTTAGCAAAAGGGCTCTGTCTAATTAGTCCTCATTTGTATTTGGTGGATTTTAGAAGTAAACCAAGTTATTTTAGCTAGCTTCCTAGTTTTGCTGTTTTCAAGGATTTTATTGGGGTACTTACTGAAGTGATAAAATCATGTAAAATTTACAGTGGATCAATTATGTGGGATAGTGTTTACAGGAATTTTTCTATTATTTTATGTACAACCAAACATCTTTAGAAAATCCTTAGATTCTAAAAGTGCATAGGTCAAAGAAAAGGTTCCAGGCTGAAACTTGTTTGAATTTTTAAGAGGTCTAAACTAATGAAATAAATTCTGGAAAAATTATAGTGATTCATGATAATTAAGTTAGTATTTGAATAAATTATTTCCCACATATGATTCTTTTCAATTTGATGCACTATTTGGTAAGGTTTGTTTTTGCTGATTAGGGTTTAATATTGCCATCTTTAATTTACATGGAGTGAAAATGCAAGGATTTAAATTGTTTATTCTAATGACAGTAGTTCTTAACCCTAATTACCTGAAATTAGATTTAGGGCTGTGACACCTTGTGCCAGCCTTTCAAGAAAGATTTCAAGGGGAGATCAAGACATGTCTTCTTCCCATCACCCCTTAACTGAAGACCAGCGCCCCCAATCACGGTAATATTATTCTTAGAGGGCTGGGGTTTGATGTGGAACAGATGCCAGAAGAAAATAAAATGGGGTTCCACACCCAAGAAGCACTCATAGAGAGTAACAAATATGGAGATCTGAAGAATCAAGTTGGGATTCAAATGCACCAACTCCAGCCTGTAGAAGTCAAGGATGCGGCAGAAGAAATCGGAAGAGGGAAGGCACAAGCCCCGATCGAAAAAAGAGGCGAAAACTACGGTTTCACCAGGTTGGGGATTTGGGACCGACTCACCCTTAGCTGGCCACCAACGAATCACCTCTTGGCTGGGCAACTTCAGTTGACTCTCCAGCAGTTTCAGCTTCACCAAGCCGCAATCTGAAATCGGCCAAGCACTCTCCGACGCACCCGCAAGATCCGAAGCTTTCGGCATGGCTGGAAGTGGAAAGATTTGGGGAAAAACGAATCGGGGGCTTGGAACAGACGAAGAAGATTGGAATCGCCCGAGATCGGGTGGGGAACAGCAGCAGCTAACCCTAGCTGGGCGGGAAACGAAAAGTTAGGCGCGAAGGTGGAAGACGAAGCGATTGGTTAATTTGGGGAAGATGAAGGAATCTTTTTCTCTCTCTCCGCTTTTTATAGAGTCGATGCCGACTAAATGGGATTGGGCCTACACAGTTAGCACTGGGCCACCAAGACATGAGTTCCTACAGTAGCATGCTCCATGTGGGCCGCCCGCAGGCTGAGTTGAAATTATAGTGCTGGTGCTACTAACAGGAGCCGATGAGGTAAACAAATATGCTTCAGAGAGCCTTATTACTAAAC
Source organism: Oryza meyeriana var. granulata (assembly GCA_003991445.1). Lineage (NCBI taxonomy): Eukaryota > Viridiplantae > Streptophyta > Magnoliopsida > Poales > Poaceae > Oryza > Oryza meyeriana. The sequence continues at coordinate 26,905 of RYFJ01002675.1, read as the reverse complement.
ATATATGTTTGGGTATCTGCTTTATCCACCAGGTCTCGAGGATATATCCTTATAAGGATCACAAGCTGGTCTTCATTAAAATTGGGGATGCAGGTATCTTTCTCGGGTACACCTGACCACGCAGTGGATTTATTTTCATGCAGTGGTACTCGGCCTACATGCGTGACCACCAGTTGCCATGAGCAACGTCATTCCAGCCGACATGACGCTGAATAGTCTAACTTTCGAGTAGTGCACTACTCGGGAGAGACTATAAATATCTTTCCCCGCTGACATGACGCGGAAGAGTCTAACTTCTGAGTAGGACGCCACTCGGAAAAGGCTATAAACCCCTTATTCTAGCTGACATGAAGCTGAAGAGTCCCATATATGAGTAGCATCCTACTTGGCAAGACTATAAACACACATTCCGACTGATATGAAGTCGAAGAGTCCTATATACGAGTAGTACCCTACTTGGCAAGACTATAAAGTTTATTCCGGTTGACATGATACCGAAGAATCTCATATACCAGTAGTAATCTACTCAGGAAAGATAATCAGGTTAAAGATCTTTGACTTTATGTTTAATTGTCTTCACAATTAAGCACAAAGTCGGGGGCTACACCTAATAGGTGCACCTATTCGGCGCACACTATTCATACATCTACATGAAGCCCTTCATAGCCTCGCTGCCAGCTGACATGAGGCAGGACTTGGGAAGAAGACTCACTCGGACAAAGAGTACTCGGGAGCATCGCACTTGGGCAATCTTCACCGTGGAGGATGAGCACTCGGCAATAGCTGTGACTCAACTATGAAGGTCTTAGGGGCTACTGTGGAGGCCATGGTCCCTAGGTACCTCATTACCAGCATATGGGCCACTCGGATAAAGGATGGGCCGAACCATGCAGTTAGAGATAAGATAGCACCCAACAGATTTTTACCTTGTATAATAAGGAAATACAGTCTTAGTCGGATGAGTATCTATCTCTAAGAAGGATATCCCTTGGCCGTATCCGGCTGGGATCGTTATCATGTACCCCTGTCCCCTAGTATATAAAGGAAGGCAGGGCGCCCCATGAGGGCACGGAAGATCATTGATCACCAAACACCTCAGAGGAATAACACCTCAACTGGACGTAGGGTATTACCTCACATCGAGGGCCTGAACCAGTATAAAACCTCTCTGTGTTCCTCTGCAATCCACCGAGTTTCCCTTCGCTGAGTAGCCCTATAGTTTTATTGCCGGTGCAAAGCATCGACACTTCGCTACCCCATCAGGAGCTACCCAGCGAAAGGTTCTCAGGAACTTGTGGGGAGGAGCTTGAAGCCTGGGGAGGTCCGGTCTCTCCGAAGACGACGATGACGACAGCGATAGAGAAGGCGACGGGGTCCTGGCTCTCAACTCGGCGGCCTCCGGGGCTCTGGAGGTTGGCTCAGAGGCTGGAGCAACAGCTTCGACATCCGCCCCTTGGTCACCAGGTGTCGGCGGCCTTGCAGTCGGGATGATCTTAGTTTCTGCAACTGAGACTGTTGCCGGCTCAGCAGGTGTGCTCACTGGCGCTGGCTTGGCTGGGGCTGGCCCGACAATGGGAGTAGCCGAAGTGGTCTCCTTGAGATCGATATCGGCTCGCTTCCTGTGTAACGGGTCAAACATCAAAACGCAACTATGCCGAATAAGATTTTTAGAAGATTCAGTGCAACCTACCTCTTGGAGAACTTGAGCTTCTGTCCAGGGGATCCGGAAGACGGCACTGGAGGGCTGCCAGTTGTCGGGCCTGATGGCACGGTAGTCGGCGGTGGTGTTTTCATCCTAGTCGGCCCCGTTCGTGGTACGGCCAGCTGGGGTGCCCGGGTACTCAGCAGTGCCATCCTTGGGCTCGATATTGCTGAGCCTAGAGGTTCTTGACTTGACCTTGTACCCAGCGGCACTCTTATTGGGCTCGATGATGCTGAGCTCGACTACACTGGTCCTGGCCTAGGACTCAACGACCTGAGGGTTGTACCGGCGGTGTCGTTTATCTTCAGACTCCCGGCTGTGGCACTCGGCCTAATAACCTTCTTCTTGCCCTCGTCTACAACAGGCCTCTTCCCCGCTCTCTTGGAGTCGGCTGGGAAGCAGAAGGACTTCTTGGCCTCTTCTTCGACTTCATGGCTGACAGTGTTCAAGAGTTGTGGGTGCCATGGGCCCTAGGTACCTCATGACAAGCATATGGGCCAATCGGATAGAGGATGGGCTCTAGCCTTGTAATTAGAGATATAGTAAACCCTAGCAGACTTTGCCTTGTATGATAAGGAAAACACAGTCCTAGTTGGGTGCGTTATATCTCTAAGAGGAGATCCCTTGGCCGTAATCTGGTTGGGACTCCTACATTGTAACCCTGGCCCCCAGTATATAAGGGGAGGCAGGGCGCCCCCTAAGGGCAGGTTGAGTTGGTTCATCAGAATTGCCACCACAATTCCTCAAAGGAATACACCCCAAACTGGACGTAGGGTATTACCTCACATTGAGGGCCTGAACCAGTATAAAATCTCCTTTTGTTCCTTTGCAATCCACCGAGTAGCCCCATATTCATATTGCCGGTGTAAAACATCGACAGTTGGCACGCCAGGTAGGGGCTTCGGTGAGATCTACATCTACAAGCTCGTTGGATCCAGCAACCGGAGTCGATGGCGGCAAATTCTCCCCTGGAGATATAATCTCATTCGGAAGCCTCGACTTCGTCGCCGACCAGATCAGCAACCTCACCTTGGCCGACTCGGACTCGATCCGATCTGCCAAGGAACCGGCTGACTCCGCGCCAGTCGGCCCACACGACACTGCAGCAACCGTCGCCGACTTGTTGTGGCAATCTTCATCTTGTCTAGGTCTCAGGACAACTCTTTCCTTTGGTGTTCGACCCGGACTCGGCCTTGAGCCTGCCAAGATCAAGCTAAGAAGGGAAGAGATCGTCAATCTCCCGTACAGACTCGGCAACGCCGCGGATATCTTCAGACAACATCCAACGCGGCAAACCCGATCCTTTGGAGTTCGACTCAGATACGGCTTAGAGCCGCTCGAGATCGAATCTAGGGAGGTCGGAGTTATAATCACCCCCATCAACTATTCCAACTACGACTCTCAGTCGGATTCCGACTCTAAGTCGGACAGCAGTTCGGCAAGCTTCTCCCCGCCACGATAAATCTTCATGGCATCCAAAGGCTTTACTCCTACTTAGGAATCATGCCGACTACACGAGCAACAAGGGGAGGAGGCCTGCCGACTGCGAGAACAACTAGAGGAAGAAGCAAGACGCCTGCACGCCCACAACGACGGCCTACGTAGGGCTAGGTGAACCGCTCAGCAACAAACCCTCCAAACAAAAGTCAGCGACCATGATGTCTTCGTCACGCCAAAACAGAATGTCGTGGCCACCGCAACCCTACTGGACACGGTCTAGCTTGGGCCTGATCACCAGGCCACCCCGGCCATCGCAAAGATCAAGGCTATGATCATCGCGGCCGCTTGTCAACATCACCAATAGTCGAGCAACACACTCATACCGACCAGTCGGTTGGCTTCCCCAGCAGCAGTCTCATCCACCTCAAAGTGACGTCGAGCGGTCCGCTCTAGTCGGCTGCACACGGAGTCATGCCAAATGTCACTCGGCAACCCCAACAACAACCGGCGGCGTCAAAGCGACCGTCGGGACGATCAGGACCTCCGAGACCGACTATGGCGCGACCTTCGGCAAGACATCATTGCTCGGCGCTGTGAACGAGAAGAAGATGAGCAACGCCAACTGGAAGACAAGAACAAGCATTTCGGCCTCCACCACGAGCGGTTTTGCCACCGTATTCGGAGTCGGAGCCCTCATGAAGACGAAGGCATACCGGCCTTCACCCAGGAGCTACAACAGGTCGACTGGCCATCGGGTTTCAAGCCTACAGGCATCGACAAATACGATGGCAAGACCAATCCCGAGTCTTGGCTCACGGTCTACACTCTGGCGATCCGAACAGCTGGAGGAAATCATAAAGTCATGGCTAACTACCTCCTAGTCGCTTTAGCCGACTCAGCGAGGACATGGCTAACAAGACTTCCCAAGCAATCAATTGGCTCCTGGGGAGAACTCCGGGAACGCATCATCGCCAACTTCCAGGGAACATACGAGAGGCCATCTTCCGAGTATGACCTATATCAGTTACATCAAAGGAAGAACGAGTCTCTTCATGACTTCATCAAGAGGTTCTCTGAGAAGAAGAATTCAATCCCAATGATGAAGGATGAGGTCGTCATCGGCTGCCTTTCGAAAAGGAGTCAAAGACACCTCGTTCATCGACAAATACACGCGGAAGCCTCCTAACTCTGTCAAGGCTTTATTCGACACGGCGAACAAGTACGCCGACTCGGCCAACGCTGTTGCTGAGGCCCTCGATGACAAGAAGACACCCTGACAGAAGAAGCGGGAGGGCACCAACGACGCGGTCCCAACTAAAGCTGGGAATCGCAAACGCAAGTCAGACGGCTTCATTGTGGCAGTTGGTCACAACCGTCATTGACCTCCTACAACTGAAGATTATCAGAACAACAAGTGACATGCTCGGGGGCTCACAAGCTCAAATGCAAGGATGGTATCCCCACTCCGAAATACCGAACAGCTAAGTCGCTTCCTGATAAATATTTCTTCACTTGGCTTTGCCAATGCCGCATCCGCTTACACCTAATAGGTGTACAAGCTGCACTTTTTTCTGTTTCTCCTCTTAAATGATTGCAAAAGTACTCGAGTAGCATAAATTCCAATCCGTGAAACTTTGCTCCATGAAAGACGAACTCAAGTCACCCAAAACGCGTGTCTGGGAAAGAGCCATGAGCCAACTCCCGACGCTAGGGGGCTATGACTAGTCGGGCATAGTGCTTAAACGTAAGGGGTCAACTACTCAGAGAAATTAATATCAATAAGTACTCGTATTTACATATATTGTAAAATACATTTTATTCGGGTGATTGTTTTTATCATCAGATGCTACTCATCTAATATCTTTATAGTGCAGGGCCAGCTCCAGATACGCGTGACAGGAACTCAGGGCTACGACCCTATCTCCTATGCTCGGGGGCTAGACTAGTCTGCCAAGATATGCTCGGAATGCTCCATGAGGGCTACTGACCGAGTACTTGCACCAGTTGGGACGTCGTCTTCCCCGGCTACTCTCCATGTGAGCTGACAACCGACTTCTGGCACTAGTCGGGGGTCGTATATCACTCGGCTTGCTAAGGTACACCCCATGAGGGTCGCCAACCAAATCCTATGCTAATGCAAGGTTCGGGTACCTTATTCGGCTAATATAATCGACCTCCGGCACCAGTCGGGGCTCGTGTACTACTCGGCTAAGTAGGGTATGTCCCATGAGGGTCGCCAGCCGAATCCTATGCTAATGCTAGGTTCGGGTACCTTATTTCGTCACAACTCTGTCAGATCGGGTACGCCCCATGAGGGTCGCCAGCCGAATCCTATGCTAATGCAAGGGTCGGGTACCTTATTTGGCCATAACTCTATTGGATAGGGTATGCCCCATGAGGGTTGCCAGCCGAACCCTTTGCTAACGCGAGGTTCGGGTACCTTATTCGGCTTTACCCAAGTCAGAGAAGACTTACGTCATCTAAGCGCATCCGGAGTTCTCATGTACCGCGTCACACCTAAGGAGGGCAAGCGGATTCTGCAACATACCTACTTAGGCACCTGTGGCAACTAGGTTGCATCCAGAACGTAAGTCAGAAAGGATTACAGACAAGGATTCTTCTGGCTTATTGCAATTACCAATGCTTGAGTACTCATCCTGACATGCGATGGATGCTACTTCTATAGAGCTATGCTGGGTAGGTCGGTTCAGGCCGGCTTATTTGGTAGCAGCCACCAAGACATGAGTTCCTACAGTAGCATGCTCCATGTGGGCCGCCCGCAGGCTGAGTTAAAATTATAGCGCTGGTGTTACCAACAGGAGCCGATGAGGTAAACAGATATGCTTCATGATGAGAGCCTTATTGCTAAATATATATGTTTGGGTATCTGTTTTATCCACCAGGTCTCGAGGACATATCCTTACATGGATCACAAGCTGATCTTCATTAAAATTAGGGATGCAGGTATCTTTCTCGAGGACACCTGACCACGCCGTGGATTTATTTTCATAAAGTGGTACTCGGCCTACATGCGTGGCCCTTAGTTGCCATGAGCAACATTATTCCAGCTAATATGACGCTGAAGAGTCTAACTTTCGAGTAGTGCACTACTCGGGAGAGACTATAAATATTCTTTCCAGCTGACATGATGCTGAGGAGTCTAACTTCCGGGTGGGACGCCACTCGGGAAAGACTATAAACCCCCTTTCCAGCTGACATGAAGCTGAAGAGTCTCATATACGAGTAGCATCCTACTCGGCAAGACTATAAACATACATTGCGACTAACACGAAGTCGAAGAGTCCTACATACGAGTAGTTCTCTACTCGGCAAGACTATAAAGTTTATTCCGGTTGACATGATACCGAAGAGTCTCATATACCAGTAGTATACTACTCGGGAAAGACTACAAGGTTAAAGATCTGTGACTTTATGTTTAACTGCTTCATAATTAAGCACAAAGTCGGGGGCTACACCTAATAGGTGCGCCTATTCGGCGCACACTATTCATACATCTACATGAAGCCCTTCATAGCCTCACTGCCAGCTGACATGAAGTAGGACTCGGGAAGAAGACGTACTCAGACAAAGAGTACTCGGGAGCAATGCACTCAGGAAGACTTCACCGTGGAGGATGAGCACTCGGCATCAGCTGTGATTCAACTATGAAGGTCTCAGGGGCTACTGTGGAGGCCATGGGCCCCGGGTACCTCATGATAATGGATTAAATTTCATAAAGTGGTACTCGGCCTACAAGCCTAGCCAACAGTTGCCATGAGCAAATCTCTTTCCAGCCGACATGACGCTGAGGAGTCTAATTTCGAGTAGTGCACTACTCGGGAGAGACTATAAATATTCTTTCCAGCCGATATGACGCTGAAGAGTCTAACTTCCGAGTGGGACGCCACTCAGGAAAGGCTATAAACACCTTTTCCAGCTGACATGAAGCTGAAGAGTCTTATATACGAGTAGAATTCTACTCGGCAAAGACTATAAATTATTTCCGGTTGACATGATACCGAAGAGTCTCATATACAGTAGTATACTACTCGGGAAAGACTACATGGTTAAAGATCTATGACTTTATGTTTAATTGTTTTCACAATTAAGCACAAAGTCGGGGCTACACCTAATAGGTGCGCCTATTCGGCGCACGCTATTCATACATCTACATGGAGCCCTTCATAGCCTCGCTGCCAGCTGACATGAAGCAGGACTCGGGAAGAAGAAGCACTCGGACAAAGAATACTCGGGAGCAATGCACTCGGGCAAACTTCACCGTGGAGGATGAGCGCTCGTCATCAGTTGTGACTCAACTATGAAGGTCTCAGGGGCTACTGTGGAGGCCATGGGCCCCGGGTACCTCACCACAAGCATATGGGCCACTCGGATAGCGGATGGGCCTAGCCTTGAAATTAGAGATATGATAGAGCCCGGCAGACTTTGCCTTGTACAATAAGGAATATACAGTCCTAGTCGGGTAGGTTATATCTCTAAGAAGAGATCCCTTGGCTAGACTCCAGCTAGGACTCTTAACTTGTACCCCTGTCCCCCAGTATATAAGAGGAGGCAGGGCGCCCCTTGAGGGCACGAGTTCATCAGAACAACACACATCCTCAAAGGAATGCATTATAATTGGACGTAGGGTATTACCTCACATCGAGGGCCTGAACCAGTATAAACCTCCCCGTGTTCCTTTGCAATCCACCGAGTTTCCATCTGCCAAGTAGCCCTATAATCATATTGCCGGTGTAAAACATCGACATGCGCCCCGTGCGGGATAGGCAAGTGGGGCCCAGCTGACAAAGAGAGGGGCTGAGGGAGGCGCATGCCACGTAGGCCGCTGGCAGGCCGGGGAACAGGGATGGGCCGTGGCCCAGAGGAAAAGAAAAAGGGAAAAACAGATTAAAGGAAAAGGGAAAGAGGAAAAAGGATTTCCAAGAGGTTTTTAATTCCGATAACTCGTTTTGAATTATTAAAAATGCTTCCAGTGCTCTAAAAATTTTAGGAAAATTCTTGTTAGTGTATTTTGGCAAGAGAAACACAAGAATTTCTTGAGCATGAAACAATTTTTGGCTGCGTGTTTCCCCTATGGACGAAAAGGGCATGGCCCGTCCATAACCTTCTGGTAGTCATTTGCCCTTGGGGGTCGCCGTCAGTTGCGGTCGATTGTTTCCACGATGTCTTCTAACTTGTGCTTGTGGCTCCCGATCTTGGATGGGGCCATGTCGTCTGTCTCCCGTCATTCCTTCTGTTAGGGTTCCCTTTTGTCGTCGAGCGTCTCGGCGACTATGTCGGCTAAATTAGTATACTTGTTGGCCATGTGGAATAGAGCTTTGATGGCATTGGGCGGCTTCCGAGTGAACTTGGCGATGAACAGAGTGTCCCTGACTCCCTTGCGGAAGGTAGCAATGACCACCTCATCCTTGATCTTGGGGATAGAGTTCCTATTCTCAAAAAGATGCTTGATGAAGTCGCGGAGAGACTCGTTATTCTTCTGATGGCATTGGCCTTTAGTACGTTCCTTGGAAATTGGCCACGAAGCGCTCACGGAGTTCCCCTAGGAGCCAATAGACCCTCTGGGAAGTCCCATTAACCACGTTCGCGCCGAGTCGGCTAGGGCAATAGGGAGATAATTCGCCATGGCTTTCTTGTCACCTCCAGCTGCTCGGATCGCCAAGGTGTACACTATTAACCAAGATTCCGGGTTGATCTTGCCATCGTACTTCTCTATGCCAGTCGGCTTGAAGCCCGTGGGCCAGTCAACTTGTTGTAGCTCGCACGAGAACGCTGGAACTCCTTCGTCCAAGTGGGGGCTCCGGCTCCGACTACGACGACGAAACCGCTCGTGGTGGAGGCTGAAGCGCTATGTTTGTTTTCTAGTCAGCAACGCTCATCTTCCTCGCGTTCTTGGCATCGAGCGTTAATGTCGTGGTAGAGATCTCACCATAGCTGCTATCAGGCATCACGGTCATCTTGTCGCCCATTGTGCTGATGCCACCGTTGATCATCAGTGTGGCCTTGTGATGCATGGTTGGACTCTGAGTGGTGTTGGTCAAAGCCGGCTGCTCGGCGTCATGCCGCGGTTGATGAAGTTGCAACATCTTAAGTTGTCCTGATGGATGGGATAAGGGTGTCTCTAGATTGCTGACGTTGTTGGCATGCTACAGCTGTTATCATAGCCTTGATCTTGGCAATAGTCGGTGTTGTTTCATGATCGGGCCCCAGCTGTAGAGTATGCAGGAGTGTAGCAACGGCCACAACATTCTGTTGGGGTGTACTGAAGACGTTGTGGTCGCCTACCCTGGTCTGGAGGATTTCATGTTGTGCTACTCAGCTGGTCTTGTGAAGATCGCGCATACGAGCATCTCGTTTGACTTGTAGGCATAGGTCTTCTTCCTTCTTTTAGCTCACATAGTCGGCGAGCCTCCTCCTCTTGTTGTTCGTGTAGTCGGCATGCATCTTATGCCGGAGTTGATCTTTTTGATGCCATGAAGACCTCGGGCGGTGCAGAGAAGCTTCCCAAGCTGCTATCCGACTGGGAGTCGGACTCAAAGTAGTGTAGTGGTGTGATAATGACCCCCAACCTCCCTGTACCCGATCCCGAGCGGCTCTGGGCCATATCGGAGTTGAATTCCAGAGGATTGGTTATGTCTGAGTGGGAGATTGACAATCTCGTTTCTCCTAGATCCGATCTCGACCGGCTCGGAGCCAAATCCAAGTTGAACACTAGGAAAGAGAGTTGTCCTAGGACTGATAGATCTTGGGTATCGTCGGAGCAGGTTATTGAAGATCGCCGCGGTATTGAGCAAGCCAACTGGTGCTAGGTCGGCCTGGTCCCTGGCCGATCGGCTTGAAACTGAGTCGGACAAGGTGAGATTACTGAATTTATCGTTGATGAAATCGAGGCTCCCAAAGCTAATGTCTTGTCTAGGAGCAAAGGCAATGTCGTTGACTCATATGGTTAGATCCATAGAGCTTGATGATGATGATCTTAACGAATCTTCTTCCTGGTGCGTCAACTGTTGATATTTTATATAGGTTGTATTGATTGTAGGGCTACTCGTCGGACCGAAACTAAATGGACTCTGAAAGACAAGATGGTTTATACTAGTTCAGGTCCTCGGGGTGAGGTAATGCCCTACTTGTCGGTGCCATGGGCCCGGGGTACCTCATGAGAAGTTATTGGGCCACTCGGATAGAGGATGGGCCAAGCCTTGTAATTAGGGATACAATGGAACTCGACAGACTTAACCTTGTACGATAAGGAAAATACAGTTCTAGTCGGGCACGCTATATCTCTAGAAGGAAATCCCTTGGTCGAAGTCCGACTGGATTCCTACCTTGTAACCCTATCCCCCAGTATATAAGGGGAGGTAGGGCGCCCCCAGAGGGCAGAAGAACCAGAAATCTCACCAGAGAATCCTCAAAAGAAATACACCACAACTGGACGTAGGGTATTACCTCATCTCGAGGGCCTAAACCAGTATAAAACTTTCGTGTTCCTTTGCAATCCATCAAGTTTCGGTCTGATAAGTAGCCCTATATATTTATTGCCGGTGTAAAATATCGACAGTTGGCGCGCCAAGTAGGGGCTTCATTGAGATCCTCTTCGTCAAGCCTGATGGATCCAATCAAAGGAGTCGATGGCATCAACTTCTTGCCTAGGCAAACAATCAGCTTCAGGAGCCTCGACTTCATTGTTGACGAATTCGGCAATCTCACCCTATCTAACTCGGACCTGATCCGATCGGCTAGGGACCAAGCCGACTTCGCGCCAGTTGGTCCACATAACACTGCACCAATCTTCGGCGACATGCTGCGGCGATCTCCAATATGCTCGAGTATAGGGACAACTCTTCCTTTCGGTGTTCGACTTGGACTCGGTCTTGAGCTGGCCAAGATCAGGCTAAGGAAGGAGGAGATCGTCAATCGCCCATTCGGACTCGGCAACACCGCAGACAACTACGACCAGCATCAAACATGGCAGACCCGATCCCCTGGGGTTCAACTCAGACACGGCCTAGAGCCGCTCGAGATTGGATCTAGGGAAGTCGGAGTCATAATTACCCCCATCAACTATTTCGACTTCGACTCTCAGTCGGACTCTGACTCTAAGTCGGATAGCAGTTTGGCAAGCTTCTCTTCGCCACGTGAAGTTTTAATGATTTCCAAGGGTTTAGCTCCTACTGAAGAAGCACGCCGACTACGCGAGCAGCATGAGGAGGAGGCCTGCCGACTGCAAGAACAACAAGAGCAAGAAGCAAGACGCCTGCACGCCCGCAATGATAACCTACGCAGGGCTGGGCAGACTGCTCAGCAACAAATCCTTCAAACCCAAGTCGGCGACCACGACGTCTTCATGACGCCTCAACAGAACATCGTAGCCGCTGCAACTCTGCTGGACACACTCCAGTTTGGGCCTGATCATCAGGCCACCCCGACTATAGCAATGATAAAAGCCTTGATCACTGCTGCATCATGCCAGCAGCGTCAACAGTCGGGCGTTACACTCATACCGACTAACAAGTTGGCTTCCCCACCGGCAGTCTCATCCGCCTCAACGCAACGCCGAGTAGCCGGCTCCAATCAGCCGCACACGGAGTCACGCCAGACATCACTCAACAACCCCAACAATAAACGGCAGCGTCAAAACAACCATCGGGACAACCAGGATCTCTGAGGCCGAGTACAGCGTGACCTTTGGCAGGACATCAATGCACGACATCGCGAACGCGAGGAAGATGAGCAGCATTGACTGGAAGATGAGAATGAGCACTTCAGCCTCCACGAATGATTTCACCATAGTCGGAGTTGGAGTCCTCTTGAAGATGAAGGAGTACCGGCCTTCACCTCTGAATTGCAACAAGTCGACTAGCCCTCAGGCTTTAAGCTGACTGGAATTAAAAAATACGACGGGAAGACCAACCCCGAGGCTAGGCTCACAATCTACACTCTATCAATCCGAGTAGCCGAAGGAGATCACAAAGCCATGGCTAACTACCTCCTAGTCGCTCTAGCCAACTCGGCGAGGACATGGCTAATGGGACTTCCCAAGCAATCAATCAGCTCTAGAGGAGAACTCCGAGAACGCTTCATCACCAACTTTCAGGGAACATACGAGAGGCCATTTTCCAAGTACGACCTATATCAGCTGCATCAAAGGAAGAATGAGTCTCTTCGTGATTTCATCAAGAGGTTCTCTGAGAAGAAAAATTCAGTCCCAATGATCAAGGACGAGGTCGTCATCGCCACCTTTTGAAAAGGAGTCAAAGACACCCCGTTCATCACTAAATTCACTCGGAAGCCTCCCAACTCTGTCAAGGCTCTATTCGACATGGTGAACAAGTATGCCAACTCGGCCAACACTGTTGCTGAGGCCCTCGATGACAAAAAGTGACCCTGACAGAAGAAGCGGAAGGACACCACGATGCGGCCCCGACTAAGGCTGGGAACCACAAACGCAAGTTAGACGACTTCATTGTGGTAGTTGGTCACAACTGTCTTCGACCTCCTACAACTGAAGTTTATCAAAACAACAAGTGACATGCTCGGGGGCTCAAAAGCCCAAACGCAAGGATGGCATCCCCACTCCCAAATACCAAACAACTAAGTCGCTTTCTGATAAATATTTCATCACTCGGCCTTGCCAATGCCGCAGCCGCTTACACCTAATAGGTGTACAAGCTGCATACTTTTCTGTTTTTCTCTTAATGATTGCAAAAGTACTCGAGTAGCATAAATTCTGATCAGTGAAACTTTGCTCCATGAAAGAACTCAAGTCACCCAAAACGCGTGTCTGGGAAAGAGCCATGAGCTGACTCCCGACGCTAGGGGGCTATGACTAATCGAGCAGAGTGCTTAAACGTAAGGGGTCAACTACTCGGGGAAACTAATATCAATAAGAGGAGGAACACATATTTACATATATTTGAAAATACATAAATTTTCTTGGGTGATTGTTTTCATCATCAGATGCTACTCATCTGATATATTTATAATGAAGGGCTACTTCCGGATACGCGTAACAGGAACTCAGGGCTACGAGCCTATCTCCTACGCTCGGGGGCTGGATTAGTCTACCAAAATACAATTGGAGTGCGACGCTTCAAGAATCACTTGGAATGCTCCACGAGAGCCATTTTCCGAGTAGTCACGCTAGTCGGGACTCGTGTGTGGGCCTAAGACCGACTTCCGGCACCAGTCGGAGCTCGGTTACCACTCGGCTGGGTGAGGTACGCCCCATGAGGGTCGCTGGCCGAATCCTACACTAAAGCTAGGTTCGGGTACCTTATTCGGTCACAACTCTGCTGGGTGAGGTACGCCCCATGAGAGTCACCAGTCGAATCCTATGCTAATGCGAGGTTCGGATATCTTATTTAGCTAACAACCGACCTCCGGCGCCAGTCAGGGCTGGGTACCACTAGGTTGGGTAAGGTACACCCCATGAGGGTCGCTAGCCGAATCCTATGCTAATGCAAGATTCGGGTACCTTATTCCGCTAACAACCGATCTCTGGCACCAGTTGGAGCTCCGGTATTACTCCGCTGAGTTGGGTACGCCCCATGAGGGTCGCCAACCGAATCCTATGCTAATACGAGGTTTGGGTACCTTATTCGGCTAATGTAACTGACCTCCAGCGCCAATCAGGGCTTGTGTACTACTCGGCTAGGTAGGGTACGCCCCATGAGGGTCGCCAGCCGAATCCTTTGCTAATGCTAGGTTCGGGTACCTTATTTGGTCACAACTTTGCCAGGTTGGGTATGCCCCATGAGGGTCACCAGCCGAATCCTATTGTCGATGTTTTACACCGGCAATATGATTATAGGGCTACTCGGCAGATGGAAACTCGGTGGATTACAAAGGAACATGGGGAGATTTTATACTGGTTCAGGCCCTCGATGTGAGGTAATACCCTAGTCTAGTTGTGATGTATTCCTTTGAGGATATGTGTTATTCTGATGAACTCTTGCCCTCAGGGGGCGCCCTGCCTCCCCTTATATACTGGAGGATAGGGGAACAAGGTAAGAGTCCCAGCCGGAGTCCAGCCAAGGGATCTCTTCTTAGAGATATATCCTACCCGACTAGGTCTGTATATTCCTTATTGTAGAAGGCAAAGTCTGCTGGGTTCTATTATATCTCTAATTACAAGGCTAGGCCCATCCTCTATCCGAGTGGCCCATATGCTTATGATGAGGTACCTGGGGCCCATGGCCTCCACACCTATGCTAATGCAAGGTTTGGGTACCTTATTTGGCCATAATTCCGTTGGGTAGGGTATGCCCCATGAGGGTCGCCAGCCGAATCCTATGCTAATGCAAGGTTCGGGTACCTTATTCGGCTTTACTGAAGTCAGAGAAGATCTATATCATCAAAGCGCATCTGGAGTTCTCATGCATTGCGTCACACCTGAGGAGGACAAGCAGATCCTGCAATATACCTACTCAGGCATCTGTGGCAACCATGCTGTATCTAGAACATAAGTTGAAAAGTTTGCAGACAAGGATTCCTTTGGCTGATTATGGTTACCGACGCTACAATACTCATCCTGACATGCGAGAGATGCTAATTTCATAGGGCTGTGCTGGGTAGGTCGGTTTAGGCCGGCTTATTCAGTAGTAGGCCAAAGATATGAGTTTCTCGATAGCATGCTATATTGGGTCGCTTGCTGGCTGTGTTAAAATCACAGTGCAGGTGCTATTTATAGAAACCGATTAAATAATCAGATATGCTTCATGCTAAGCCTATAGCCAGGTGTATACATTCGAGTATCTACATTATTTACTAGGTATTGAGGATATATCCTTATAAGGATCACAAGCTGGTCTTCATTAAAATTGGGGATGCAGGTATCTCTCAAGTACACCTGACCACATATTGGGTGAAAATCCATGAAGTGGTACTTGGCTTACATGCTTAGCCATTATTTGTCATGTGGAGGCCATGGGCCCCGGGTACCTCATTACCAGCATATGGGCCACTCGGATAGAGGATGGGCCGAACTATGCAGTTAGAGATAAGATAGCACCCGGCAAATTTTTACCTTGTATAATAAGGAAACACAGTCTTAGTCGGATAGGTTTCTATCTCTAAGAAGGATATCCCTTGGCCGTATCTGGCTGGGATCCTTATCATGTACCCCTGTCCCCTAGTATATAAAGGGAGGCAGGGCGCCCATCAGGGCAAGAAACAAGATCATCGATCATCAAACACCTCAGAGGAATAACACCTCAACTGGATGTAGGGTATTACCTCACATCGAGGACCTGAACCAGTATAAAACCTCTCTGTTCCTCTGCAATCCACCGAATTCACCTTTGCCGAGTAGCCCTATAGTTTTATTGCCGGCGCAGAGCATCGACAGTTGGCGCGCCAGGTAGGGGCTCCGGCGAATTCCTCATCTGTAGATTCGATGGATTCAACCAACGGAGTCAATGGCAACAGGTTCTCCCCTGGAGACACAATTACCTTCGGGAGCCTAGATTTCGTTGCCGATCAACTCGGCAATCTCACCTTGGCTGAGGCAGACCCAATCATGCCGGCCGAGGAACTAGCTGACATTGCACCAGTCGGCCCACAGGACACCGCCGTCTCCTTCAACGACCAACTCCGGCAGTCCTTCACATCGCTGAGCCTTGGGACAACTTTCTCCTTTGGCGTCCGACTCACGCTTGGCCTTGAGCCGGCACGGGTTGGGCCGAGAGGGGGAGAGATCATCAATCTCCCGCACAGCTTCGGCGACGCTGCGCATCTACATCCCGCACAGTAGACCCGACCTCCAGTAATTCAGTTTGGACACGGCCAAACACCGTTTCAGATTGGATCTAGAGAGGTCAGAGTCGTTCTTACTCCGATAAACTATTCGGAGTCCGACACCAAGTCGGATAGCGGTTCGAGCGCTAGTTTGGACTCTAGTTTGGCAAGTTTCCTCCTTCCCCGTGAGATCTTCATGGCTTCAACACCACCTTCCGAGGTACGCCGACTACAAGAGGAGCAACAGGAGGAGGCGCGCCGACTACAACAAGAGGAGGCCAACCACGAGGCCCGCAATGATGGGCTACGCCAGGCTGGGCGAGTTGCTCAGCAGCAGATCCTCCAAACCAAAGTCGGTGACCACGACGTCTTTGTCACACCACAACAGAACGTTGTGGCCACCGCAACCCTGCTGGACACACTCTAGCTTGGGCCTGATCACCAGGCCACCCCGACTATCGCCAAGATCAAGGCGATAATCACAGCTGCTGCCTGTCAGCAGCAAAAGTAGTCGGGCGACACAGTTATACCGACCAACCGGTCGGGCTCTTCGGCGGCAGGTTCATCTGCATCAACGCGACGCCGGGCGGCCGGCTCCAGTCAGCAACATGAAGAATCCCGGCAAACAATGCTCGGCAATACCTACAATGACTACCGGCGGGGTAGCCAGTACGATCGCCGACCCAATCAAGACCTCCGAGTATGACTGCAACGCGACCTTCGCCACACCTTAAACGCTCGACGCGAAGAACGCAAAGAAGATGAACGCTGCCGACTGGAGGACGAAAACGAGCGCTTCGGTCTCCACCACGAGCGACTGCAGCACCGAGATCAGAGCCGGAGCCCTCATGAAGACGAAGGCATCCCAGCTTTCACTTGGGAGCTACAGGACGTCCATTGGCCGACTGGCTTTAAGCCCACTGGGATTGAAAAGTACGACGGCAAGACAAATCCCGAGTCCTGGCTCACCATTTATACCCTAGCAGTTCGAGCCACTGGGGGCGACAACAAAGCCATGGCTAACTACCTCCCAGTCACGCTAGCCGACTCTGTGAGGACATGGCTGACAGGCCTCCTGAGGCGGTCGATCTGTTCCTGGGGACAACTCAGGGAGCGGTTCATCGCTAATTTGCAGGGAACCTACGAGAGAGCGGCTTTGGAGCATGATCTTTATCAGCTACACCAGAAGAAAAATGAGTCTCTGCGCGAATTCATCAAAAGGTTTTCCGAGAAGCGCAACTAAATTCCAACTGTCAAAGATGAGGCCGTCATCGCCACCTTTCGCAAGGGGGTAAAAGACGCCCCGCTTATTGCAAAGTTCACTCGGAAGCCACCATCCACAGTCCGGGCTCTCTTCGACATGGCCAACAAATACACCGACTCGGCCGAAGCGGTCGCCGAGGCCCTCGATGAGAAGAAGGAGCCCTGACAGAAAGACCAGAAGGCGAAAGCTGACAACGAGCCATCTCAAAATAAGTCTGGCAGCCGCAAAGAGAAGTCAGACAACGACGTGGCCAACATGGAGCGCAGTCGGTCGTGGCCCTAGCGGAACAATGACTACCAGAAAGTCATGAGCGGGCCATGCCCCTTCCACCCCAAGGGCAAGCATGCAGCCAAAGACTGCTACATGCTCAAGAAGTTTGCCTCCGAGCAGGCTTCATTGTCTGGCGCCTACAAGGACAAAGACAAGCCAGACTCAGGTCCGGCTGATGATTTTCAAGATCCTCAAGCCGAGCTCAATCACATCTTCGGGGGGCCGCTCGCGTACGAGTCCAAGCGCAAACAAAAGCTTTCAGTGCGCGATATCAACATGGTCTCTACAACAGACACCCCCCAATACCTGCGCTGGTCAGAGATGGCCATTACCTTCAATCGCGCAGATCACCTAGATCGGGTTTCTCACTGGGGACGCTATCCACTCATCCTGGACCCGGTCGTCAGAAACATCAGGCTGAAGAAAACCCTCATCGACGGAGGTAGCGCGCTCAACATCCTATTCGCCAAGACTTTGGACGAGATGAAAATTCCTCGTTCAGAACTACGGCCAAGTACTGTGCCCTTCCATGGAATAATTCCCGGCCTGTCATCAACCCCACTCGGGCAGATAACCTTGCCGGTAACCTTCGGCACGCGGGATAACTTCCGCACAAAAATGTCTGCTTCGAGGTCGCCGACTTCGAGACCGCGTACCACGTGATACTTGGACGACCGGCACTCACCAAATTCATGGCGATACCGCACTACACATATATGGTGCTCAAGATGCCTGGGCCAGTAGGAGTCCTCTCCCTCCTTAGCGACATCAAGCAAGCCTTCACCTGCGACAAGGAGAGCTGTGAACTGGCTCAATCACAAGAGGCGGTAGTGGGTGCGATAGCATTGGGCAAGCCGTCACAACAGAAGTCGAGCAGGATCAAGTTCCAGCGAAAAAGGCAGCGAAGTCAGGAATTTCAGCGGACTCTAACACGAAGAAGATCTCCCTGGACCCTTCCGACCCCTCCAAGACTGCTCTAGTCGGGACCGGACTCGACCCCAAATAGGAAGACACGCTCGTCACCTTCCTCCAAGCCAACAAGGATATCTTCGCGTGGAAACCATCCGACATGCCGGGCGTACCAAGGGAGGTGATCGAGCACGCCCTAAACGTGAAGATAGACGCCAAGCCAGTCAAGCAACGGCTACGGCGCTTCGCTCAAGACCGCAAGGATGCTATCCGGGAAGAGATCACCAAGCTCCTCGCAGCCGGGTTCATCAAGGAGGTCTATCACCCGGATTGGCTGGCAAACCCAGTTCTGGTCCGGAAGAAAAACGGTAAATGGCACATGTGCGTCGGCTACACCAATCTCAACAAAGCGTGCCCCAAGGACCCATTTGGTCTTCCTAGGATAGATCAGGTGGTAGACTCCACGGCCGGGTGTGACCTACTCAGCTTTCTCGACTGCTACTCGGGATACCATCAAATCAGCCTGAGGGAGGAAGACTGCCTAAAAACATCTTTCATCACACCGTTTGGAGCGTACTGCTACATCACAATGCCGTTCGGTTTGAAGAACATTGGAGCAACTTATCAACGGGCAATTCAGCGGTGCCTGCACACTCAGATCGGGCGCAACGTGGAAGCCTACGTCGACGACGTGGTGATCAAGACCAAGTCCAAAGAAGACCTCATCGCTGACCTGGAAGAAACCTTCCAAAATATTCGACGATTCAAGATGAAGTTGAACCCAGAAAAATGCGCCTTCGGAGTGCCATCCGGCAAGTTACTCGGCTTCATCGTCTCGCACCGCGACATTGAGGCCAACCCGGAGAAAGTCAACGCCATCAGGAACATGGCACCCCCGACTAACCTTAAAGACGACCAGAAGCTGACAGGCTGCATGGCAGCACTCAGCCGGTTTATTTCCTGACTGGGCGAACGGGGTATGCCCTTCTTCAAGCTACTCAAAAAGGCAGACAATTTCCAATGGACTCCGGAAGCTAGCAAGCCTTCGAAGATTTCAAGAAATTCCTTACATCACCTCCCGTGTTGGCGTCCCCATGCCCCAAGAATCGGTAATGCTATATTTGGCGCCAACCACTCAGGTAGTCAGCACGGTACTGGTTGTTGAGCGATCCGAACAGGGTCATATTCAGAAAATACAACGGCCAGTTTACTTTATCAGTGAGGTGCTTGCCGACTCGAAGACGAGATATCCATAGGTCCAGAAGCTGCTATATGGCCTACTTATCACAGTCTGAAAGTTGGTGCATTATTTCCAAGCACATCAAGTTATGGTGGTCACAGCGTTTCCACTCTGGGATGTCCTTCATAACCGCGAGGCCACCGGCCGAATCGCTAAATGGGCACTCGAGTTGATGGCGTTCGATATCACCTTCCAGCCACGGATAGCAATTAAATCACAAGCTCTAGCCGACTTTGTGGCCGAGTGGACAGAGGTTCAACTCCCTACATCAACAGCAAAGCTAGAGTACTGGACAATGTACTTCGACGGTTCCCTACGGATGGGCGGCTCCGGGGCTGGAGTCATATTGACATCTCCCACTAGCGAAAAATTGAAGTACGTTCTACAAATCCACTTCCCAGCTTCCCACAACGTCACCGAGTATGAGGCACTCATCCATGGGCTCCGCATCGCTATATCACTTGGCATACGTTGACTGGTCAACCAAGTCATGAAAGACTGGACCTGTCTCGATGATACCATGGCGGCATACTGTCAAGAGGTCCGCAAGCTGGAAAACATGTTCGACGGGCTGGAAATAACACATGTCCTGCATTAATACAACAATGCAGCAGACGAGCTGGCAAACATGGGATCCAAGCGAGAAGCAGTTCCGACAGGAATCTTTGTCGAGCAACTCATGGAGCCATCAGTCAAGAAGAAACCGGCGCCGGAGCAGTCGGGAGACGAACCAACCCCGGCCACAGACGAGGTGCTGCACATATGTCACGACTGGAGGACTCCTATTGTCAAATTTCTCCTGGACGATGAACTCCCAGAAGATCGCAGTCAAGCCGAGAAGATAAAGTGTCGAAGCAAAAGCTTCCTACTAGTCGGAGAAGACCTGTATCGAAGGAGCGCATCCAGTGTCCTCATGCGTTGCATCACCACTGAGGAGGGCAAGCAGATTCTGCAGTCGATCCACTCAGGCATATGTGGTAATCATGCCGCATCAAGGACGTTAGTCGGAAAGGCTTACCGGTAGGGACAGATGCCAAGGACATCATTCGCAAGTGCGAGGGTTGCCAGTTCTACGCAAGACAAACAAATCTCCCAGCCTAGGAACTCCAAACTATCCCCATTTCATGGCCATTTGCAGTACGGGGGCTCGACATGGTCGGGCCCTTCAAGAAAGCGCCAGGAGGGTTTACACATCTATTCGTCGCAGTGGATAAATTCACCAAGTGGATTGAGGCTAAACCCGTTGCAACAATTACAGCGGCATGAGCAAAGGACTTCATCATGAGTATATTATACCGGTTCGGGGTCCCCAACCACATCATCACCGATAACGGTACTCAGTTCACGGGCGTCATATTCCAAGACTTCTACGAAGATTTCGGCATCAAGATCTGCTACGCATCCGTGGTACACCCGCGGAGCAACGGGCAGGTCGAACGAGCCAACGGTATGGTCTTACAAGGCATCAAGGCCAGGATATTTGACCGACTACAACCATATGCGGGCCGGTGGGTACAAGAACTCCCATCCGTTCTTTGGTCTCTCAGAATCATGGTTAGTCGGGCAACAAGGCAATCCCCTTTCTTTCTGGTCTACGGTGCCGAGGCTATGCTACCGACAGAGTTACAGTTTGGCTCTCCACGAGCCCGGGCTTACTCAGAAGATGACTCAAGTAACACCCGACTGGTCGAGCTAGATCAGTTGGAAGAAGCAAGGGACAACGCAACAATTCAGTCAGCAAGGTATCTTCAAGGCCTGCGTCACTACCACAACCGCAATGTCTGTGGCCGCGCCTTTTTGGTCGGGGATCTCATCTTGAGGAAAATACAAACCACCAAAGACAGGCATAAATTATCCCCAATCTGGGAAGGGCCGTTCATTATAGCCGAGGTCACGCGGCCAGGCGCCTACCGACTGAAGACTGAAGACGGGGTTCTCATCAGCAACTCATGGAACATAGAACAGCTACGTCCTTTCTATACCTGAGTTTTATAATTTTCATGTGTACAATTTCTCTGACTCACTACGTCGCTTGTATCAACCGAGTAGTGAGTCGGGGGCTGCATGTATATATGTGTTCGGTCAATAACATACGAGCTTATCCTACTTCAGTTATGAAGCCTTACTACGACTGTCATGTCTGCCCGAGTACAGCTTCTTACGCTGAACGTTTTTATTAAGTTCTGATAGACTAACTTGGCGCAGACCACACGGTCAAGTAAAGCTAATGACGACTAAGTAACAAGCTTGGCGGCATTGCACACATATTTACACATGTTTTTTCACAAAAGTGTATACATACCGACTACATAACATATTGCCCTTACAGACTCAGGTCTTGGGTAATTATCTCACCAGTCGGCTTCGCCCGGGCAATCAGCTCCAGCGCCTCCTCGGGCGTCGTCTCCTCAGCAAACCCCTCCCCAATGGCTTAAATATCTGCCCTCGGGTAGATGGACTTGGTCATCGCCAGGGTCTGGGCCACGCCGGCAACAACATGCTCATCCGAGTACTTCTTCAAGGCACTCGGTGCATCCTCAAGACACGCCTCAATCTGGGGGATCCTGCTGCAACTGGTTCCCACAGGGCTGGGATCTATGAGGTCAAGGAGCCCTTTCACGGACCCGACGAGGGCTTCCCGTGACTCCTTGATCACTCTTATCTCCTCTGTGTAAAACCAATACTGGGCCTAGACATTGGCTCTCATGTCTGCCCAGGTCCACCGGCAAGTAAACTTGTCAGGCTCGGTTGCAGATAGAATAACTGATGGATTGGTTAAGATCACGGTCAGGTTGAGGACTTACTTTCGTAGTCGGCCTCCCACCTGGCTACGGTTTTCTCCAGTTCGGCTTTTTCTTCGCCAAGCTTGATGGTGGCCTCCTTTAACTCGGCCTTCTCCCGTTCAAGCTCGGCGTTGGCCTTCGTCAGGTCGGCCTTGACCTTCTCAAGCTCGACCTTGGCTTCTTCAGCCTCTTTCAGCTGGGATTCCCCCTCTGTTCGGGCCTTCAACTCTGCCTCAAGGGCTGCACAACAGATTAGCCAAGAGCTCAACCGTGCGGTCAAGACGCAACTGGGCAGTCGGGAACAACGCAGCTGGAGGAATACATCAACGGTTTAGTCGGGAAGATGCATTCAGGGAAATTACCTCTAATCTTTCCGGCTTGGGCCCAAGTCTTGTCCCTGAGCTGGTCGGCGGCACCTTCAGCCAGGCTTCCCTCCCCGAGTGACGCTCCTCCATCTCGGCCTTCAATGCCCGGAGCTGCTCCAACTCTGCGAGGTGGGGAGCCATTTCGACCAGGATCTCTGTCATTGCCTCATTACGGTTGACAAGTTTTTGCTCAGGGTAAAGAACAAATTAGGAATGGAATCAGGCGTCAAAACGAGAAGATCACCGTGACTCTACCACAAAAGTTATACCCCAACTCCTTGGGACCCGCTGATAGCGGCGCGAAGCAAGCTTTCGCGTTCCCTTCTAGCGACAACCTCGTCAAGCCTGAAGCTCTTCACGGTCCTGTCAGGCGCCGTCCAGGTGAACGCCGGGGCATCCTACGCGGAAGAGCTTCAATCCGAGGCAGGTTCGGGATCTCTGGCAGCGGCGACGATGACGACGACGACCACGACGGCCTTGGGGATCGGCTCAGGGGCTCCGACATCGGCCTCTGCAGCGGGCGACGATTCAGGGGCTGGGATATCAGCTTCAGCCACTGCTCCTTGGTCGGGTGGCACCAGCAGCCCCGCAGTCAGGACCACCTCAGTCTCCGTGACTCGAGTGGCCACCGGCTCAGCGGGCGTGCTCGCAGGCGCCAGCTCGGTTGGGACGGGCTCTTCAAGGGGAGCACTACTGCAGCACGCAAGAATTTCAGAAGATCTGAAGCAGCGTACCTCTTGGAGAACTTCAGTTTTCTCCCGGGCGACCCGAGCCCTGACAGGGCGCTACCTCCAACTGTCAACCCAACCGGCGAATCAGTCGGCGTCACAGTCGGCGGCGGCGCATCAGCTCGAGTCGGCCTCGATTCCGGTGTGGCTGGCTTGGGCGCATCCGTGCTTGGCGCTATCTGCTCTGGCGGTCCACTCGGCGACGCTGTCACCGGTTCAGCGGCATTGGCTCGGCCCGCAGGTCTCAACTGGGCTTGATCGCCTAGGCATCACGGTGGCAGTGTCCTTTATCTTCAGCCCCCCTACCGCGACACGCGGCATCATGGCCCCTTCGCCCCGATAAAGAATAGGCTTTTTCCCGGCTCTCTTGGAGTTGGGCTAGGCGGCGGCGGGGCTCCTTGGCCTCTTCTTTGATGCAACGGCCGACAACGGGCGGGAGTCTTCATCGAACTCCACACACCACTACAAGAGATTCAACAAGATACATCATATACTGCCGGGGAATCACACATCCAAGTCCACAGGCATGCGCTACAAAGGAAAGACGGATGTTACCTCGGAGCGGGGCCAGCTGCGCCTGTAGGACGCAATGCGTCTCTTCTTGTCTTCAGTCTCGATTACCCCACTGGAGAAGTATCCGAACAGGGTCTCCGTCACCTTCTACTCATTGGCCGACTCCTAGCTGACCCGGTCAGGGTCACGTTTTCCCTGGTAATCCTAGCCAAACGCGCTCCTCAGCTTCAGGGGCTGGAAGCGCCGAGTCAGGAAACTCCTGGCCACCCAGGGTCCAGTCAGGCCAGCTTTCTTGAAGTTATCTAGCTTTGTCAGCAGTTGATGCACTTGACCCATTTCCTCATAGGTCGAGTCTGCCGACCAATTCAGTAAAACTACCGGCGGCGAGTCGGTGAATGGCCACAAGGAGGGAGCCAGATTTGCGCAATAGAACCACTCCTTGTGCCAGCCCTTCAAGGAGGATTTCAAGGGAAGATCAAGATATGACTTTTTCCTATCACTCCTCAACTGAAGACCAGCCCCCAATTACCTGATGTTATTTTTGGAAGGGCCGGGGTTTAACTGTGGAACAAATGCCTAAAGAAGTTTGAAATGAGGTTCACACGCCCAATAGCACTCGCACAGAATACCAAAGATGGAGTCTAAAGAATTGGAGTTGGGATTCAAATGCACCAACTCTAGCTTTATAGAAGATCAAGGACGCTTAGGCGGAAGAAATCAGAAGATGGAAGGGTACAAGACCGATCGAAAAAAGAGGCGAAACTACTATTTCACCAGGTTGGGGATTTGGGGACCGACTCACCCTTAGCCAGCCGCTAGCGAATCACCTCTTGGCTGGGCAACTTTAGTTGACTCTCCAGCAACTTCAGCTTCACTGAGCCATAATCTGAAATCGGCCAAGCACTCTCCGATGCACCGCAAGATCTGAAGCTTTCGGCATGCTGCTGAAGAGTAAGATTTGGGGAAAAACGAAATCGGGGGGGGGCTTGGAGCAGACGAAGAGGATTGGAATCACCCGAGTCCGGGCGGGGAATAGCAGTAGCTAACCATAAACTGGGCGGGAAGCCGAAAAGTTGGGCGCAAAGGTGGAAGACGAAACGATTGGCTGATTTGGGGAAGATGAAGGAATCTTTTTCTCTCTCCCCGCTTTTTATAGAGCCGACGCCGACTAGATGGGCTTGGGCCTACACAATCAACACTGGGCCACCAAGATATGAGTTCCTACAGTAGCATGCTCCATGTGGGCCGCCCGCAGCTGAGTTGAAATTATAGTGCTGGTGCTACTAACAGGGAGCCGATGAGGTAAACAGATATGCTTCATGAGAGCCTTATTGCTAAACATATATGTTTGGGTATCTGTTTTATCCACCAGGTCTCCGAGGATACATCCTTTATAAGGATCACAAGCTGGTCTTCATTAAAATGGAGATGAGGTATGTTCTCGGTACATCTAACTGCGCTATGGACTTTATTTTGTAGAGTGGTACTCGGCCTACAATGCGTCACCAGTTGCATGAGCAACGTTATTCCGGTTGATATGATGCTGAAGAGTCTAACTTCCGAGTAGTGCCACTACTCGGAGAGACCTATAAATATCTTTTTCCCGCTGACATGATGCAGAGGAGTCTAACTTCTGAGTGGACGCACTCGGAAAAGACTATAAATTTCTTATTACGGCTGACATGAAGCTGAAGAGCATACACGAGTAGTAGTCTACTACTCGACAAGACTATAAACACACATTCCGACTGATATGAAGTCGAAGAGTCCTATATACGAGTAGTACCCTACTCGCAAGACTATAAAGTTTATTCGGTTGACATGATACGGTTGTTGTCCGAAGAATCTCATATGCCAGTAGTAATCTACTCGGGAAAGATTATTAGGATAAAGATCTTTGATCTTTATGTTTAATTGTCTTACAATTAAGCATAAAGTCGGGGCACCTAATGGTGCGCCTATTCGGCGCACACTATTTATACATCTATATAGAAGCCCTTCATAGCCTCGCTGCCAGTTGACATGAAGCAGGACTCGGGAAGAAGACTCATCGGACAAAGAGTACTCGGGAGCATGCATCGGGCAAATCTTCACTATGTGGAGGATGAGAATCGGCATCAGCTGTGACTCAACTATGAAGGTCTCAGGGCTACTGTGGAGCCATGGGCCCCGGTACCTCATACAGCGTATGGGCCACTTGGATAGAGATGGGCCGAACTATGCAGTTAGAGATAAGATAGCACCGATAGATTTTTACCTTGTATAATAAGGAAACACAGTCTTAGTCAGATAGGTTTCTATCTCTAAGAAGGATATCCTTGGCCGTATCTAGCTGTGATCCTTATATGTACCTTGTCCCCTAGTATAAAAGGAAGGCAGGGCGCCCCTCAGGGCAGAAACAAGATCATCGATCATCAAACACCTCGAGGAAATAACACCTCAACTGAACGTAGGGTATTACCTCACATCGAGGGCCGAACCAGTATAAACCTCTCTGTTCCTTTGCAATCCACGAATTCACCATGTCTTCGCTGAGTAGCCCTATAGTTTTATTGCCGTTGCAGAGCATCAACATGTCATGAGCAAAAATCATTCTAGCTGACATGATGCTGAAGAGTCTAACTTACGAGTGATATACTACTCGGGAAAGACTTAAAAATATTCCAGCTTACATGATGCCAAAGAGTCTCATATACCAGTAGTGCACTACTCGGGAAAGACTACAAGGTTAAAGTTCTTTGACTTTATGATTAATTGTTTCACAATTATGCACAAAGTCGGGGGCTACATCTAATAGGTGTGCCTATTCAGTGCACAACTATTCATATTTCTACATGAACTCTTCATAGCCTCGTTGCCAGCTGACATGAAGCAGGACTCAGGAGAAGAAAGCACTACGAACAAGAAGTAACGTCGGACGCAAATGCACTCCTAGAAT